>QGSO01000383.1:0-466486 GCA_011037825.1 Carya cathayensis | reverse complement strand
AGAGAGAGAGAGAGAGAGAGAGAGAGAGAGAGAGAGAGCTATTGACCCCAAATGCACAATATAGCTATAACTCCCCCAACCCCCATTTGGGAAGCCAAGCATAACATGTTGTAATTCGCAAAAGGAGATGAAAATAATTCTTTTATTCGAGTACGAGACCCTTTTAGAGGAGGAATTAATTAGAATATAATATGAAACTCATGAGGGATAAGAAATTGGCGCTAAAAAAGTTACAATGAGCGCATCTCCTCCATAAACATCCAACCTCGATCTGTCATGCACACACGTATACAAGATTATATCTCATTAATGCTCAAAAGATTAATTAGCCAATACTGGAAATTAGATTAGGTATTAGTATATATATTAATTAACCAACCAACATCTGTTAGTGTGCAATGATCAACGGTTTTTGGGGTCTGTGCACGGTGGTTGTTCTGAATATACTATTGAAGTTGACAGTTGATCAGGGGCTTGTGGTGGGTACGTGTTGATCAAAATCTTTGCCAATATTTATCGAGACACTCGTAATTATTACAAACCTGCCTCGCGCTGCATGTCACTCCAAAACCCTACATCGATCTTAATTTCCACCCATGAAGCATGGCCTAGAATATCAATGCTAGCTAGCGCTCCTGATTTTTGCAATCAGTCTAGGGGCGCTCCATCATGATCTTCGTTATTAATTCGATTTGTTGTATGGTTTGAGATCTTTTGGCTACCGTCATAATATTCAACCATTTGAACTGCATATTAATTAGTATGGGCACTCCCATATATATATATATAGTCTAAATTACCATGCTTAACGAGAATAATACACCCGCGGGGACGTCGTCCGGCCATGGCTGATTGAAGAAATTAAGCGGCCTGATATCGATCGTGAACCCTCACTAGAGGATGCTTCTTAGTTCTTAGCTGTTGAGGCAAAACTCAATTAAGCAGGAGTGCCCTGATCCAAGACATCTTTAATTGATCTGCTCGTACGACTACATCTCAGACAAACTGCAATGAAAGAATAAATTTCGAAAAGAACGCATGCTAGCTTTTGAAACTACAAATATTAAACCTTGCATGTGATGCGTAAAACTTTTGAGTGGCATGCATGCATGGGCCTGAGGAAGAAAAATAAATAAAAATTATGATCATACGTTAATTAGTTTTAAGAAATTACTCGCATTGTAACCTTTAATTCCACCCATCTTTCGTTGTATTTTTGTTTAGTTTATATATATATGGCATTTTGAACAAGTACAGTTGTCAATCATACACTCATGAACCAATAAAAAACTAACATGTACTTTGCGCTTTATTTGCCATGCATGTCATCCCTCCATTAACAAAGAGTCATCAATTCTCGTTAAAACAAAAACAATTCCATGCAATTATATTATAAGAAATTAGCACCCACTACAAGATTTTGGGGCTTATGCCACGGAGTAGAGTGGACAGAAAAAGTTAGGATTAAGTGACAAAAAAGGTTTTTCCACCAAAAGTTTTCGTGGGTCGTTGGTGGCATATAATAAGTGGGGAATACTATTTTTCCACAATAATTTTTTTTCATGGGAAAAGATGCTTTTTTGCCACGAATCTTATCTGTGATAAAAAATAATTTAGCTCATGGCAAAAACTGTTTGGATTTAAGACCTTGTGGTCCTCTAACTTTATTTACCCACTAATCTATTTGGTTGGAAATAATACAATTCTCACGATAATATATGTAGAAAATATCGTGGCATAAAATTTTTTGTGATGTATCTTGTTGTGCCAAAAACATGTATTGTAATAAACTTCGTGGTGCCAAAATGATGGGTAGTTGTCAAAGTCCATCTTTTTCCCACCATCTTGTATGATTGCTAATGTTCATTTTTCATGAAAGTCTACAGATTGGTGGCAAATACGTAATAGCTACCGAGAATGTAGTGGTAAAATGTATTTGCCACTACTTACATTCATGGCAAAAGCTAAGATATTTTAGAAAAAAAAATGCTAAAAAGTAAGAGATATTTAGCCCAAAATATTCATAACAAATAGTCTAATATAGGCTTAAATTAAGCATATTCCAACATTAGAGATCAAAATTGACACTTATAATAATTTAAAAATAAAATATTACAAAAAGTCATTTGTTTTTACAAACTTATCCATTCCCAATACATTCAAGTTTTAGAAACCAATACCAAGAAATGCTATACAAACTCATCTTTATCCCAACACTTCAAAATAATTCATCTTTATCCAACTCCATTCCATGCTGGTGGGGATCTACATGTAGTGAACCATGCTGGTGGATTGCTTCCATACAAGCCTTTATCCCTGCAAAGTCAGCATTTCAAGTTACATCAGTACATACAAGTTTAATCAATAAAAGGAAACTTAGAGAAACAAGATTAAGGATGAGAAACACCAATATAGACATATATAAATAATCCTTATAACTCTCAAAAAATCTAAATTAACCCTTTAAAAATATATATAGGATTAAGTTTTTGCTAAAATTCAAAATGCAGCCATAGTTTTTGAAAAATGCTTTAATTTTTTTGAAAACCTATAAGTTTGGCCCTTAAAATTTTAAAAATCCAAAAAATATTTTTTTCTTTGTAGAAAGAACCTATGGCATGTAGCATTTTCCTATTCACTCCAAAGAAAATTATTTCAATTTCCACCAAATCATGACAATGACTCAAGGGAGTGATTAAAATGACAAAAACCTATTCAAACTAACCTTTTCTTCAGTAGATAGAGCAGATCCACATATAACCCATTCTTTGACTCCATCCCTAGGAGCTACCCAAAGCATAGGCTGTAGAGGGGCTCTACATGCAGAACAACAGAAAATTAGATAATACTTTCAACATAGCTATACACTATTTATAACTCTGAAACATTGAAAATTGATTCAACCGCTTACAAAAGCATTAAAAAACCTAAGAAAATGGAGTTGTACCTCTGATTTGGCACCAAATTATCCTTAAAAACATTTTTTCCAGATTGGGATTTCTCATTTAGAGACTTGATTAAAGTATGAGCAGGACAGAGCATAAGAAAGTTTTCCTGCAAGAAACAAAATAAAAACCAACAACTCTGCCCTGCACCTCTCCCATCAACCCACCAACACATCTTCTTTATTGTCATTGCCACAAATTAATTATTCACCGAGACAATATAAACAATTTTAATTCTAGGGACAACCATGTTACCACGAGAATTCAGAAAATGGAAAGTTACAAGTCAAGACATCCATAGCCACATGTGTTAGTATTCAATTGGCTGACACATAGCATCAATATGCAAGTCAATCAAACACAAAGTATACTCATGCTATGTGGCAATTTCCGTTAGAAAATTACATATTTTTTTGAAGTTAATATATTAATTTTACCAAAGTTTAAAACCTAGCTAGACCTCAAATTTGTAACAACATTAAAAACTCAGTTATTTGATTTGGCATTAAACCATTTTATTTATAAAGAACACAGTAGTAATTTTAGTAAAAATGCAATGTACTTACGGAGGAATCCTGCAACACCAATTCCAGTTGCAAGGTGGAGTGTTTTTAGACAGATCTGAAATAGTACCAGTCATGGAAAGGCAAATTAATTAGGATCTCACATAATGGGGCAAAAGAGTTAAAATTCATCCTTAAAACAAATATCAATTTAAACAAAAGCTAGCATATATAATAATACCGTTAAGAGATGAGATACTATAGACTTTAAATCACATACAAGAATTCAGAAGCTAGCAGAGACAAGGAGTTTTCAAGCTTGAGAGTTGAGAGTGGCTCTTGGCTGGAGAGAAGAAAGGAGAAACAGAGGGAAGTCTAAATCAATAAAATATTCCAACTATGAACTTTGATTTAGTAATAATCTGAGTCACTTGAGAGCTACATGCAATACCTTCCAAGCTACATTCAAATGTGAAAATGTCCCACTGAAGCTATGGAAATATTTAATAAATGATGCAAGGACTCAAACCATATATTTTCCACCCAGTAAATTAAGTAACAAATCATGGCACACCTTTCCTTCAAATAAGGACCATCATACAGCCTCTCAGAACAAAGGTTGTACACTTTATAATTGCCCTCATTTAAGCAATAAAACAGTTTATACCCATACAAATGTAAGACAAGGACAAAATTTGGAGCACCAAAATACCATTTTATTTGTTTAGCAATCACAATGATAACAACAATGCCTGAACCTTCATGATCCATTTCCACTTGACAAACTAACAAACTAAAAGGTAGCTTACAGAGTGTTTACACTGTTTTCTGGTAAGTATACAAATTGTTTAGACTAATACCAAATAAGGTCATAACAAGAAATTCCGATTTATAAAAGCATTACCCAAATAGTGCACAAAGCCTGATGCTTAAGAGACCATTACTTACAGGTACAATTTAGCCAAGTGGTTCACATGGATAGAAATGCAATATTGTTAACCCATTTTACCAAACAAAATTAAGCATGCATCATAAATTAGACGTTGGGCCATAAATTAAACAATTAAAAAATAATACACCATGAATTCAGAATGCTTTTCACTAACAAACATTGGGTTATAACTTCTATTGATGCCAATGCTGTAATCTGTGAAAATGTAGAGTCTTTAGAAGACATCTACAAAGTGAGGTTAACATGCCAAGGTTTTAGAATTGCCATCTATAGGGCAAAATACTGCTCGAGGATTATAATTGCCCTCTAATAAATTCTTCGAATAACCAGATCAATAAATTGTACTTTAAGAAGGAAAACAAACGAAAAAACCACATTTTCACCAGGGAAAAAAAAAAGCAGGGATAGACAAACTTCCCTCTTGCTGAGAGGGAGATGGAGCGTGCGAGGGACTTCAAAATTTGGGGGCATCGTCTGTGGGAAAGGGAGGAAGCGGGTCGTCGGCGAGGGGTGGGACTGCTGGTGGTGGTGCGGCTCAACCGCTGGCGTTAGATTGGCTCGCGACGGCAGGGAACCGAGTGAGGGACTCGGTTTGGGCTTGCCTCGGGGAGAGAGAAAGGGAAGAGAGGGAGGGAGGCGTAGGGTGGGGTGGCTGGGTCCGGTGAGGTGGTCGTGCTCGGTGGTGGCGACGGTGGCCTGGGATGGAGCCAAGGAGAGAGAGAGCGAAGGGGAGGGGGTGCGGCGCGGGGGAGCTGATGGGAGGAGAGAGAGAGAAAGAGTAAGTGAACGGGTTACGGGGTGGGGGAAATATTACGGTTTCAACATTAATGTGGACCGTTGATTTTAATTTAATCCAACGATGATGATTAAATGGTTAGACTAATACTTATTTGCGGCCACAAAAACTCGTGGGAAAAGGTTTTTACGCCACGATGATGAAAATATAAATCTAATAGTTTTTTGCGACGACTTTAATCTATGGTAAAACGTTAAGTCAACTCGTCACAATAATTATTTTTCCATTAAAGGTTTATATGTTGTCCATATTTATTATCCAGGAAACAAGTTGATCACAAAAACTACATACGTGGTCGCGAAAAGTTTTTTGCCATCAAATATTATCCATTAAGACAATTTCATGGAAAAATGCATATATTTATTCTCTCCAATCATTTTAGTGGCAAAAGCCCACTTTTTTCCACGATATATATCCGCAGAAAAAGAATTTGTGGCAAAAGCCACAAAATGTTGTAGTGACCACTCCATGCATGAGTGGTGGCTGGATTGGAGATAGACATGGCGCCCAAAGGGGTCTCGATGATCCCCCGTCAATTACCACCTGCAAGCTTGTTGGAGTGGGCTAAAACATAATTCACTTTTTGTTCCGGTTTTGAATTTGTGACAATCCTGAAACGTTGACAAAAAATTATTTTTTGTGACAGAAACCATCACAAAAGATGGATGAGAAATGGTTATACTTTTGAACGAAAATAATGTTTTGTTCGAACGTAAATCAGACGATGTCGTTTTGAAATAAATAGATACAAACGTATAAATTAATGTTAGGTTTGAACGGTTCATGTTTCGAACATTAAGCACACTTACGTGTGAACAAGTTATTCATTCGAAACATGGCATTAAGTTCTACCTGCAAAACTTGAAACATATATATATCTATATATCTACATATATATATATATCTATATATAAGTAATTAATTAATTAGTTGGCCAGGAATTGGATCATGAGCTCTGATCTCTTAAAGTTTTTATTAGAAGTTTTAATTCATAAAGCGGAAGAAAGATGGACAGTACATGATGCATGTGGACCCATGAACATTTATTGAGCATTTGGCCTGCGTTTAGATATTGAGATGAGTTGAGTTGTGAATAGTAGCATTGAATCCCACTGAAATGAGTTTAACTTATTAAGATTGAGATATGTTTAACTTTTTATGTTGAAATGTATGAAGTAGCTAGTTTGAGATAGATTTAACTTTTATGAAAAATTAAAAAAGTAGTGTGTCACATCAATGATTAGCTTGAAATAAGTTGAGTTGTTTAAAAATTTCACTTGGACAGTTATAGCTGATAGTGTAGAACTGATCATTTATGATCTCCACTTTGTACCTAGCTGGAAGCAAGGTATAAAACTTTTCATCTCATCTCATTTTATCTAATTTAATCATTACAATTTTTCTAAATTCTTACACAAAATAAATTAAATAATTCAATTTTTTCAAATCTCAATATAGAAATAAGATTAAAACAATATATTTTAATAATATTTTATTTAACTTTTAACTTTAATCTCAATTCATCTCATATCTGAAAACAAACAAGGCCTTAGGGAGTCTCAGTGGGGAAAAATAAGGTTGTACCTAGCTAGGGATAACATGATAATCAGAGGCTTTTCTTCCTCGAAACATTTTCGATCCCTTACAAATCCATCATACCATACATCTTTAATAATTTCCATCGATCCTTTCTCCAGTTGCTCCGATCTCTAAATCTTTGTCTCTAGCTCTAAGCCTTATTTGGCAAGATGCTTAGTCTATGTGCAATTCAGGGACAACGCAGGCCCACACAGCAGATGATCCTAATTCGGCCGGCCATCCCACGTGATTTTTGTACATTATACATAACATTGCGGATCCCCTAATTATCTGATAAGGATTGTAGCCCCACCTGTTGTCGGCATTTCTCCCTCTATTCATTAAAGGGGGAGTTTGTTGAGTGATTAGTCGAGCCAGCATGATTAAATCTCTCCTAATAAATCATCAATACTAAGTAGATTGTGGCCGCACAACATTGCAAATCTCTTCTCTTTAGGTCATTTTTCAGTGCCGAGGGGAAGTACTGCCATGTGCTTGGCAGTACTGCCGGTTATGAATGCTGCATGTTTTTTTTTTTTCTGGCTGGAGATCGGGCATGAAGTAAGGCCCACAGATCTGGTACGCCGGAAGCAAGCTGTTCCCCAGGTCTTGGCCTACTTCTCAATAAAGAACACATCTATTATATAAGAAGAGACAACGACAAAGTTACAGCTCTCTTTAAACAGCCAAACGGCAAAATAGCTACTAGCACTTGATATCCTTTACTTCAAGATAAGTTTCATGTCATTCTTGTGTTCTAAGTTGCGGGAATGAATTGATGAATCTAAAGAAATAGGATGTGTATGATCGAATTTTATTAAAATATTTATAGAAAAAAGGTAAAGCCTTTAGTCAAATATTGTTTCAAAACAGGTTGATCGTAGTACTAAGAAAAAAGCTGCGGCCAGTTGATGGAACAAACATCACCACGAAACCCAGAACTCCTCTCCCACCCTAGCTGGTTAAAAGAGTACATTGGAATTAATTCTAAGGAGCAATTTTTAGCTGCAATTGTCTAATGATACGAAGAAAAATTAAATAAAAACAAATTATGCACCTTTCAAGGGGAGACAAAGTCAGATCGATCCCGGCCTCTAAAATGGTTGATATACAAACAGCCAGCTCTTGCATTTCTTGTCTTTGATGCAACCTGTTCTAGCTCTAAGCGCCATGCTATCGTTTTCATGCTATTTCATGCTAGACAGAAGGAGACATTGAAGTGAACTCTGTTGGACCATATGAGTCACGTATACAAACCCCAATACGCAACTCGCGCGTTCAAGATTCTAGGTAATTGATCAGTACTACTTTGAGTCTATATAAGGAGGTAGAATGAAGAGGATTCTGCAAAATATTAAGAGATTGAGTTATTGAAACGAGTCTGATTAATTAGTAAGATCATGGCAGGATCAGTACAGCTTCCATGCAAACGCCTCGTTCTTGTGGCCTTTATCATGCTTTGCTTGTTCTCGGTATCAGCCACAGGTAATTTCGATCTTCTTCCAGCTTATAACGACCTAAGTCTTCGATCATCAACTTTAAAACCAAATATATGATTCTTAAATGCGGAACGTTTGTTCTTATATATTGATCTGGTAATTTATTGCAGCACGCAGTTTACGAGTGGCTAGTACTAATGAATCGCCGACGAGCCATGATAATCATCAGTCCTCACCAAAAGAAGATAGGGTGGCCGTGGCAGACGCTGAAGATTTAGTGTCTGTGGATTACACTCCGGCAACAAGGAAGCCACCGATACATAACTAATAATTTTAAAATATTCAAACAGTTAAACAAGCTTCGATCGGTACTTTAGTTACTTATTATTCCTCATTTAGTTTAAGCGCATATATATATATATGTATATAGTTGAGTCTGGAGAAATAGCTAGGGAAACTGCAGAGATTTAAAAACATGGCATGCAGCAGATATGATGCTTTGGTCTATCATGGACCTTTTGTAAACTAGGGTTTCGGAAAGGTTTATAGCTAGAGAAAAGCTGACTGTTACATGCCACACTGATCATGTGTTACTTTTGTATAAGCATAATCAATATATGGATATTGTATGTGATTCTAAAGCTTGCTTTGCAACGCATATATATTTAATATTTAAACAACCGAACACACAATAAAAACAACTTAGAACTTACAGACCATTATATGGGTGAAAGTGGCCAGTGATCATATCACAGAATCTTTTGAGTACTTTATATGAATTATCACTCTCCTCAACAATCAGCTAGCTAAGCATATATGCATGCAATTAGGGACTTTAGCATGTGTATTAGTCAGGGACTTGAAATGACAAACCATCGTCATTGATTAACTGAAAGAGACGATCCCTTGCATGTAATGAATATGGCCTGTCATACCCATACAACGCGCTATATATCATCCAATAATTAATACATACCTCAAAATATCCATCCCTCTTAGCTAGAATGGAAAATGATCAAGTTACATCGAAGCATTAATCATTGCGAGAACAATTTAGAGCAAGATGGGCCGCCTTCAACTTCAGGAAAGGATGTCATTTTTTTTTTTTTTTTTTTTTTAAGAAGAGCCGGTAGCCACCCACATAGCAGTCCCGTCCCAAGTTTATTAATAGCCCTCACTTATGGCGGAGGAAAACCGTGGTTACAAAAAGGACACCTGGGGAATACAGAAAAAGAACAAAAAGACCAAACCCAGGCGTCAAAACTTGGGACGGGTTTTTATTTGCCAACTCCAAACTCCAATCCAAATACAAAGAACCCCACCAAAGAACCTCATATTCCTGGCAATTTTTTATTTGCCATCATCAGTTTTGTGTATATATAAAATAATAACAATAATTAATATCCAAACCCACTTCATGTGGATCAGTTAATGATTAGCTAGCTAGCTTGATTTTGTACGTTTAGGTAAGTAGTGCTGCATTTGGCGTCATGTCAACTGATTTAATTCAAACCTCAGACTCCAGAAAATTTGATTGACGGAGATGCTTAAGCAAGTTAATTATCAACTATGAGATGGTGCAGATTGGAGAATGACAGATCATGTGGTACCATAAAACCTAAGAAATCTTCGAAAGCTTAGTGTAGATAATTGGCCCATGATGTGGTAACTTAAAAAGTGGTAAGCTCAATTTCTTGTTTTAGGATGTATTAGTGGAAAATAATTCATTACCAGAACAACTAGCAACTCCAATCCATTAGAAATATATTCTCATTCCATATCGCCCAACAAGACTATATGACAAGCAAATCTAAGACAAATAAATATATGATTCGTTGAAATACATCAAAATGGACAACAAACAACTGCCAAAACAAAACATATAATGTATATATATATGACCCTTGAATGAAAGATTCAAAAGATGTACCATCAGTACCCTAAAATGATCGGCATGATCCCTAATTAAAACACGCAGAAGCAGTACCGCTAGAGGGTCAGGCGTAAAAGTCCCCAAAACAATCATATATAGAAATTCTCTAGATACCCAAAAGTCTTCAACCACAATGGGCATCTCCGAAAAATAGCAAGAAAAAAGTGTCAAAGAGTCTCAGACATCCAAGGAAGGATATATAGAAGCATATCACTGCGAATGTTCGTGAAAAACAAACCTCGATTTGGATTTCTCATCACCGACCACAATCAAAATCTGTGTGTAAATAATACAAATACATGATACATCACTATGCATACAAAAGTAGAACATCGAAAAAACAAAACAAACCCCGTCCGATTAAACGGGTCCGATCAAAGCAACAAGACAGTACTGATTCACAGGAAAAGAGCTCAGATTCATGGAAAGATATATAAGAACAAAGAGACGCAGATTGAGAGGGAGAAGATGGAGGAGTACTGATCTATAGTGGGAAGGGTTTGGTAATTTAGGGTTTTTCATGAAATGGACTTCCGAGATACGTACGTTCCTGCTGCTTCCGGAGATGGAGAGGTAATTATTTCCTAATCTCTCCTCCACGCAATTTAATTAATTAATTCCGAACCCCATTCTACTGTAGCGTTAAAACTTTATTTATTTATTTTTTTTAAATATAATTTTATTCACAATAACAAAATAAATTTTATAATAAAATATTAAGAATAATGATACCCTTACACTTCCTAATGTTTTGCTATAAATCTAGCTATTTTTTTTCTTTTGTTCTTTAAATTTGAATTAAAAATCTCTAAACATGACCTTCTTACATAATTTAAAAGAAAATAAATTTAATCAACTAACATAATTCAATTTTATAAAAATTGACATTAACTAACATAATTCAATTTTATAAAAATTGACATTCTTTTGCTCTTTACGTTAATTTTTATTAAATTGAATTTATTTTTAATTAAATTACATGGTCAATTGGTTGATTAAATTTATTTTCTTCTAAATTATGTAAGAATGTCGTATTCTAAATTTTTTAATCTAGATTCAAATAACAAAAAAGAAAAAAATAATTTGATAATAAAGTAGTAGGGAAGTAGGTGTAAAGAATAAAGATATCATTCCACAAATATTAAAGAGGACATTATCAATCGAGGGATCCACCACCTCATACCCCGTCCTAATCAGTACTAAGACTTGACACATGAGATCATTATTCCAGAAAAAATAACAAATGGAGTGAATCTCTAGTAGGTTCAAATAAATATTTATTAAAGGAAAATGTTATTTATACTTATAATTTTATTTATATAACCATATTGGCTGCTAATGTGTTGGTTCTTAAAAGTGGTGAAGATTTTAAAACTTAAATTAAAAAACACTAATAAATTAGAATTGTTACTCAATACATATAATACTGTCTATAAAAATATGTATACGTGTATTATTACTTGTAATAATTACCTAAGCCTAGCCCAACTCACCCCTAAAAGGCCCAACCCTCCCCTTCCCCTTTTCCCAGCTTCTTTCCCCTTTCTTTAAGTACCCCCTCCGGGGCAATTTTCTCCCTCACGACAAACCCCGCCTTCTCTGCTCCCTCTCCCACACCCACTCCCTCATCTCCTCTCTCTCTCTCTCAACAACCCCCCACGTGTATATATATATATTCTCTCTATAACGCCCCAGTTCCAAAGGGGTCGGAAAGTTATTTTTTATCACTTAAACTCACGTTCTAACAATATAGTTATTGACTCCAAATTCTTAAGTTATATAAAAATTACTATTTTCAAACCAACTACCTCAATATAATCAACATCTCAAAATACCAAATCATCATAACACAACAAAATTACTTAATAATATTCGTCAATACTTATAGAAACCTTCTATGCTTAATCCATTATACTTAAATCATTTCACACATGCTTCTTAATCTTTATCCTTAGCTGAAATATTCAAAATCATCTGAAAAATATTGTGTAGATAAGGGGTCAGTTATCAACAACTTAGTAGGTAGAGAACATATAATAGTATGCAAACATGAGCTTATATAAAATTTAGAAGGCAAAACAAAAAATTAACTTTCAAAATGCAAAAATCAAAATACTTGCTTTTTTTATTTTTGCATTCAGAATGCAGAATCAAAACATTTATCAAAATATATGAGCAAAACTTTCAAAAATATTCTTATTCAAAAATATTTTGGCATATCAAAATCTAAAATATCATATTCATATCATATTAGAGCATCACATCGGGACAGATACCATATTTAACCCCTGTGGTAGGATTATAAACCACTATTATACCCGTAATAGGGCCGTATGCTACTATTATACCCATGGTGAGGCCATATGCCACTATTATATCTATTGTGGGGCCCTATGCCATTATTATACCCACGGCGGGGTTGTATACAATAGTATATCCATGGTAGGGCCTTAACAGAAATAAAACAGAAACATCATCGAAACCAAATTATATTCAAATACAAAATCAGAAATTTATGCCAAGGTTTTCAAATGCCGCATCATATCAAAACAGATTATTGAACAAATTCATATCATTTCACATATTAAAAAAAAATATATTTAGAACATTTTCGCATCACTTGTACAATTTTTCATAAATTTCATATTCGCCCTTTTTACATAGTTCAGAAGCATAAAGCTAAAAGTTTGCTCATGTCTACACCAGTCATGATAAAAATATTTTTCTGTTTCATACAGATTTCATGAGTAATGCAGAACAAATAACAGTGGTACCAGTTAGATTTTCTTTCATAACAAAACATGCATATTTTCCAGAATTAACCTCTTTTCATTTTCTTTTTATGCAAAGTCTAGTATAGAAACCTTGCTTATCTGGACTTTTTATTTCTCTAAATTTTTTCACAACAGTGCCTAATGAAGTCAATCGTTACCTATAAAACAGTCGTATAACCTCTGTAAATTCCTATTTGAACATGTACTTTGTAATTAAAACACGAGGAGGTGTGAGATCGAATGTACTAAATTTTGGTTTTGCATTTTTGTATTTCTCGGAGCTCTCAGTTTGGAACGCATTTAGGTTTTTTCCCTAGGGCTTCGCCTATGGCAGCTCCCCTAGGCCCTCTGGTGTCATCAGGCCAGAAGGGTCTCGATTAGATGGTGTTACTGGTGGTTCTGGGGGTGAGATTGGTGGAAATGATGGTGGGGCTGTTCCGAGGACCTACGTGCAAGCGTTGTCTCAGACAACCAATCCTTCGGGGTTCAAGATATATACCTATGAGGTATCCAGTTGGTGTGGAAGATGAGTTGGGGTTTGTTTTTACAAAGGTGAAGATGTCTAAAATGGCAGAGGAATTTTGGTTTGCGTTGGTTTTGAAATTTTTACGTGTGAGGCCATCCGTTGATGCAGTTCGTTTGGCAATTGTCAAGACATTGGGGCTTTCAGAGATTCCTACTGTAAGCTTCATGGATGATTATCACGTTCTGGAGAAGATGGCAAGTGAGAGGGATTTTGTTCATGGCTACGGGGGAATTCTTTTCTGGAAAGGAGTTATACCCAGATTTTATTCTTCGTCTTTTATTGTGCTAATCCCTAAAGTGCAAGAGCCGGTGAACTTTGATAAATTTTGACCTATCAGTTTATGTTTCGTGGCTTATAAGATTTCTTCTAAAATTTTAGTCAGGCGGATGACGTCACTTCTTCATTGGCTTATCTCTCATGAACAAGGTGCTTTAGTTTCGGGAAGGAATATCTTCGAAAATATTACTCTAGCTTAGGAGATGGTGAAGTTGATCAATAAGAAGGCTATGGGTGGAAATGTCTTGTTTAAGATTGATATGGCTAAAACCTATGATCGGGTGGACTGGAATTTTTTATTAGCTGTTTTGACGAGCTTTGGATTCTCAGAAAAATTTTATGGTTTGATTAAGGTTTACATTCAATCTCTGTGGTTTTCTATTATGATCAACAGGACGTATAACGGTTTATTTCAACCCGTGCGAGGTTTGAGGCAAGAGGACTCCTTATCGCCGTATTTGTTTATTATTATGAAAGATGTGCTTTCTCGTTTATTGAAGAAGGAGTTTAAGCAGGGCAGAATTGGGAGCTTCTCCCATCCTCGGGGGGCTCCATTAATTTCACATTTATTACATGTTGATGATTTATTGATTTTCATTAATGGTGAGAAAAAGTCTTTGAAGGTGCTCCTGGAAACATTAAACAAATACGAGTCATGGTCAAGGCAAAAAATAAGCAAAGAGAAGTCGGCGTCATAGTTTTCAAAAAAACTTTTAGTATCTAGAAGGCTATCCCTTCTTCGACTAACGGGTTTTGTTGAAGGAAAATTTCTAGCTTGTTATCTTGGTGCACCTCTGGTTGTTGGGAGATTGATTGCGAGGATGGTTGAGCCATTAGTCATGAGGTTTCAGCACAAATTTGCCAATTGGAAATTCAAGTTTCTCGACAATAAAGGCTTGGGAGGTTGTGAGGATTAAGCAGTCACAGGTGGAAGGCTTGGAGTGGATATGGTGTAATCTTATTCTATAAAAGATGTCAATGTGTATGTGGAAGGCAAGATTTAATTGTCTACCTGTTGAGGAAAGGGTACAATTAGTGGGTGTTTCGTTGGCCTTAAGGTGTGTTTGTTGTTCCAGTGGATGGGTGGAGGATCGAGAACACGTTTTATGTAAGGGGACTGTGGCATCTGAAGTGTGGCGTCGCGCTGCTTGCTTGCTGGGCGTTCCGTACATGGCTTTCGAAAACTGGTGGTCGAGATGCAAATGTTGGTTCTGGTGTGCAAAGAAGTCGACACAACGTGGTGTTCTAATTGGGATCATGCCGACGCTGATTTCTTAGTGACTCTAAAAGTGGAGGTGTGACGCGCGTATGCAAGGACGACATGATTCTTTGGAAACGATTTGGTGTTCAATCAAATTTTGGTTGTAGGTCTTTTCGTCCAAGTTGCTGAAGGTAAAAGCTTTATCTAATATAGATCGTAGTATTCTTTCTGAGTTGGGAATTCAGGTGAGGGAGGTGGTAGTAAAGAGGCCGAAAATAATTTCGTGGTGTAAACCACGGGAAAGGTGGGTGATATTAAATGTGGATGGATCGTGTAGGGGAAATCTAGGTAGTTATGGAAGGGGTGGGTTATAAGGGATGATAGAGGAATATTTTAGGCGGCCACTTCCCAAAATACTTTGATTTCCCTTAATTTCTCCAGATGATCATGTGATTAAACTCTAAAATATTCATAAATTCTAAACATCTAATTTCTCTTAATTTAATCACAAGAATATGCTACCAAATGATACAACCATTTATTGTGTAGGGGCATACATGTAATTTATTTACTAATGGGCTTAACTATACATTTGCTTTAACAAATGAAGTGGAAAAGATCAAAGGCTTATGGGAGAGTAGTTATACAACGTGGGTCATGGGCGGCCATAAGACATGGCTTTTCGCTGTGGTTTTCCAAGGAGAAGTGTAGGCTACTTTCCAATGAGGCAGAACACGAAATGTGTGTGTGTCTGAGAGAGAGAGAGTGAGAGAGAGAGAGAGAGAGAGTGAGTGAGTGAGAGAGAGAGAGATCATGGAGGGAGAGATACGAGATAGAGAGCTTCATAGTTTCAGTCGTTTGAGGCACTGGCTCGACTCCGATCTATGACACTTCAACCTCCGTTTAGGATGGAACAGAGACTTAGAGCATCGGGACATGTAACGCAAAGTTACATACCCCCGTTCATTACAGTTAATATGCAATGTATCGTATAGGTGCAACTAGCAAAATGCAATATTCATAGTAGATTAAGGGTGGCAGAATAAAATTTATACAAGAATAACTAAAAACATCTCAATTCATTAATAATCATAAAAAGTTCAAGCCAAATAGTAGCATAATCTTAATATATCTAATTATCATAAAAAGTCTCCGAAGCTAGATCAACTGCTTCATGTGTTCTAGAGCATGAAGGTTCAGTGCGATGAACATCAAGATAAGGTCCAATACGTCCTCCTCGAGTCTTGACACAACTTCTATCATTCCAAATGTAATGATCGTGAGCCCACAAGGTGTGAGATTTATTTGAAATTTCAGTACGTTAAACAATCAACGTACACAAAGATAAATTATGCATGATTAATGATAAATATGAAATACATGCAAATGCAGAAAATTAGTGTATGTCTCCCATCCAGATTCATCAACATTTTCAGAAAAATTGAGATACACATTTTCTTAGAGAGAACATTTTTCCACTTAACTGGCAAAAAATATCATAACTTTTTATTAATATTAGCAATTCATACTTAAGTATAACATCATAACGTATGGTATCGTCACAGTACCCCATGCATGCTTGATGATCAACACAAGGTAGAATCAAAACTTATCATGGTATGCTTCTATTCTCAAAATCAAGCCTTCAATGATCATTCTAATACATTAATAAATCATATCATAAAATGCTAAGTAACCAAAATTTCCACTTAAAATAATTTAAACTCTTAAACCATTCTTAATGAACCCAATTTTGAACTAAGCATGGTAACCTTATCTAAACTAACCAAAATTCATTCTAACACTAAAACACAACGCTTGAAATGTAAACTAAGATCTAGGATAAGAAAACTTACAAATTTCATTGCCCACTCAAGCTTTCAATACAAGAACACCAAAAACTTCAAGCGCACTCAAGCTCACACATACCTTTCAATTTCTCTCAAGAACTAAGGGGAAAGATGGCTCATAATGCTCAAGAGGAGCTAGAGTTGAGGTGTGGAGGAAATGAGGGAGTGGAGGGACTTTTTATAGGGAGCAAATGGGGAGGAGACAATGGCCTAAGCCCATGGGGATTGGGTGGTGGTGGAAGGAGCTAAAATTTCAGGTTGCCTTCATCATCTTGTGTCACTTTGTACAGGGTAAATAGTGCCCTAAAATCACTATGAATTCATCAAGTCAGGTGCTACATTGATCCTAAGGGAGATGGTCCAGTCGTGGGGCAGAAGAAGGAAAAGAAAAACAAGCAAAAATCACACATGAAGCTTATAGGTTCAATAGTGGTTTTCTTGGGCAGTTTTGATCATGGCTTTGACTCACCCTCTTGTCCTTTCTCCATGGCTCCTTTGAGTAAGTCATAAGCCATCTTTGGAAGGCTTTTAAGGTTGGTTGGCTGCCAAGTGATCATGAAGTGGCAGCTCAAATGCAAGGGTGAAGGGAAATGGGTTGCCTAAATGGAGGTGGCTTGATGCCTTCTATTTTATGTTTTCTTTGGGTGGGAAAAATAGGTCAAAAGCTCATGAGGACCTCTTGGGAATTGGGTGGCGATAGAGGTGGCATAGGGTGGTGGCTTAGCCACGGGCAGAAGGGAGGTTGAAATCCAACCACCCTGGTTCTCATCCAACTAGTACCCAAGGTGAATTGATTTTGGTGTTTTGGTTTGATTCTTGGGACCAAATTCGTCCAAGGCTTGGTCTGGGTTCAAAGGGTATAAGGTGTTTAAAGATCATAGTGCCTTTGACAAAAGGCACACAAAGATTGGGCTTAAGGGAAAAACAATCCATTGCACACAAATGGATTACATGTGTGCCAATTGGTGTAGTTTGGGGTTTGCTATGTCATTTCTCTTAATGAAATGTGTGGAGGATTATCTAAGGTCCTAATATAATATAAGAATGATGTATTTGAATAAGAGTGGTGCTACTCTGCCACCTAAGTAGTATCACTCAACCTTACTGCTAGTTCACTTTTGAACCTTTTTTTTTCATTTTTCTTTTCACATTTTTAAATATTTTTAAGAAAATGAAAAAAAAATACACAAATACACTTAAAATCACTTCCTTAATCATTAAGTAAAAAAAAATTACAGAGCGGTCAATGTTGGGCAGCATAGTAGCTTTTTTCTTTGAATAATGAAACAAGAAGATTTCAGATTAAAAAGGCTAAAAAGATTAAGAAAGAAGATTAAGCTCAAAATAAGGTTTATAAATCACTAATCATGGGTAAGTTGATTCATGGTCTTGACCAAATTTCAAAACTTAATTTGGGTTCAAGGGTCACTTAGAGTATGCTATGGGCTTGAGGAAACCCATGGTATAGTGTATTGGACTTCAATTTGAAGATTGAAGAGAATCAAAATAAAGTTTTGGGCCTTATTGGGCTTAAAAGGGCCATGAGTATCAGTGGAGGTGTTATGGGCTTTGGGTAGGGGTTGATGGAAGGCCTTTGTTTCCAGATTTTGAGAGATTAAGAGAGGTCTCAAGATCCACAAAGATGGAGCTTAAAAGGCTTACTTTGACCTAATTGGGCCATGGGTCAAGCCCAATGTTTTGAATACCGTACCGGATAGCATACCGGTCAAGACACTGGAATGAAATATTTCGGTACCGGTACCGTTTCGTGTACCGTTTCGAGATAGTCGATATATGAATAAATTATATATATAAATATATATAAATTATATTTCAAAATAATAGTCTATATATGAAGAAATTATACATAAATACATTTATATATAAATTATAAATAGTCTGGCCTGAATTGGGGGTCAAAAAATAAGCTTATAGTATAAAGAAATGAAAGAAAAAAAATAGAGGCTGAAATACCGGCCGATACAGGTTGAAATATAGGTCGGTACGGCCGGTACGAAACAGCCCCAATATCTGTACCGACCACTGGGCTGGTACGGTACGATTTTCAAAACAATGGTCAAGCCTACACCAAGTTGGGCCCAAAAGGCCTTATGTCTTCTTAAACTTGGGCCTACCTTTATCCTACCAAGACTTGCATTCCTTAAGAGGCTTGGTTCAAGGCTTTTAAATCTTAGCTCATCCACATTCTAAAGTTCTAAGGGTCTTACTAGGATTACTGATGGGCTTGATCCACTAATTCTTCAAGCTTAATAATCAATGGCACTAAGTGTCACAATCTTAATTAATCTAACTATTCTAAATAAATAAACAAAATAATGTAATAACAATAAAAATATATAATGCCTAAAATCATAAACTTAATCTAAGGACGTTTAATGACTAATCCTAATGGTTAATTAGGAGGGGTGTTACACAATTCATACAGGATTTCTTCACGGTGGCTCTGAGGTGGAGCAATGGTGATTTTCCATTACGGGCACGGCGGCGTGAGTGAGTAAACAATCCCAATGCTCCATAAGCATCATGTATGAGCTCTTTCTTTTCTTTTCTTTTTTTTGCGTAAAAATAGAGGTGGTTTCGTGGATTTACAACATTGCAGTTGGCTAGCGGTGGTTTATCTTGGTTTGCCATCGGTTACTCATGGTGGTTCATGGTGGAAAAACAAATACCCTGTTTTGGTTTTAGGGAAATAGGGGATGTTGGAGCCCTAGTGTGCTTGGTGGTACCGGGTGGCACTGTGGAGGAGTTTGGCATTGCACAGTGGCTAAGCAGAGGGAGGAGGTTGCGACATGGTAGCTGAAATTGCTGGATGTGGGTTGCTGGACTTCATGTAGGGACAACGTTCTCAACTGCAACAGCTTGATGCTGCAGCTAAGATCATGAAGGGGTGTGGTTTCTATTTGGGCTACTGTTGCGAGGTGGAGGCTAGGTGGCAATGGTTGTTGGTGCATCGAGGTTTGGGTAACTAGCGTGGAGGAGCTTGGTGGCAACATGAAGTTTAGCAGCACTGGAGGTTTGACGGCAACCCTAGCAGTTGCTTGGTTTACTCTTTCTTTTTTCCTACATAAATGGGACACTGTACGTGGTCATACTTGCTAGTACATATATATATATATATATAGAAAGTTGGAACCTGGAGGGAGGGAGGGAGAGAGAGAGAGAGAGAGAGCATAGAATTTATATACAAATCTGGATGTCAAGTAACTGGGCTTGGGCCTAACGAATTTGGGTCCAGTTTATGGGTTTGACCTACAATATTCTTCATGGGCCTATTATCAAATAAATTTTTATGGGCCTCATCTCAAATGCTAAAATAATCAATCTCGTTCCATAAATTTCTCTGGCCAAGTTATAAGCAAACGGATTCCACTTGACCCATAAAAATATTAAAAGGTTTTAACCTAATTATCAAGCCCAATGAAAATTCATATTTCATCATAATAAAGTTTTAGACCCGTGGAGTATTAAAATTATTCACTAGATCTCAAATTATGGGCTTCCCATAAATATTAACCTAAAAGAAAATTATAGAACTCGTGCTTGGCTTGGGCTTGGTGCTGGGCCTGGGTGTTACACTCTCTCAATTCCCCCTTCCACCTCTCTCTCAATCTCCCACCGTGTATATATATATATATATATTCTCTCTCTCTATGTAACCTCCACCCACAATCACTACTTCTTGTTGTTTCATCACCACCAACAATAATATTTGATAAATTCTCACCGCTTATAAGTAATATATTTAATGAATGTTGAATATAAAAGTTATTAAGATTTGGTGTTGTGAATTGTTGAAAATATACTTAGTTGTTTATGCTGTTAGGGTGTGTTGAAGATGAAATTAATATTCAAGTGTTAATAGTGAGTATTAGTTAGAATTAATCCATGTTGATATCATTGTTATATGGTTGAATGTAGAACTTATTTACGCTGAAATAATAAGGGAATAGAGGTCGATATAGGTGTTGTCCAACAACATGCATGTTTGTAATCTCGAAATTTGGGATTTATCAATTTTGGAAGATAATCCTTTAGGGCAAATCTGAATTCGTGTTATTAAGAATTGTGTGAAATTTTAGAGTTAAGTGAAATCATTTTTAGGATAGAAGTTGACTGATTATAATGGCCTTGAAATAGGTTGCAAGTGACCGTTGGCGTAGGAATATCGTGTGACAATTTTGATTAGAAATCAAGATAAGTGGCTCTTTAATGAAATAATGATGGTTTTGTTTGGAATTGTTCACCTGGGTATTATATTTTCAACTTGTGTAAACTTTAGATTTGTGCACATTCTTATGCTATTTTGGCTCTGCTCGTGAGATTTATGCACATTTTGTAATGGTTGAAATATTTGAAAAATGCTATGTGACTTATTAAATTTTAAAGTTAAATGTGAGCATGCTATTTATTCTTTAGCCCATGATATGAATGTCTTTGTGACATGTTTAACGTCCCTCGCAGCATGATGTCTTCGTGGCATGATATCTTTGTGGTATATTGATGATTTCCCTATTATCATGTAGCATTGAATATGATATATGATTGAACATGTTGGTTGAGATAAAATTGTATTGCTCACATTATTTTATTCAAAATTTATTCACTTTTTTATAGTCAAGAAAATTTTCAACTCTCACAGCCCCCATTAAATTACTACTTGTTAAGCACGTGGTAGCTCACCACTTCATTTCACATATTTTTCAGGGTTGTAGGAAGTTCCTTCCTTTGAAGTGATAGCTTTTGAGTCAAAGATTCCAAAGTGGATTTGGTTTAGTCACTTGAGATTGGAAGTGTTGGGGATTGGTGGTTTTGTTACTTGAAGATAGTTTTGGTTGTACAAAGAGTTTTCTTTATGGTCATATATTATTAGTTATTTTTACAGTATTGTAGGAG
Source organism: Carya cathayensis (assembly GCA_011037825.1). NCBI lineage: Eukaryota > Viridiplantae > Streptophyta > Magnoliopsida > Fagales > Juglandaceae > Carya > Carya cathayensis. The sequence continues at coordinate 444,799 of QGSO01000383.1, read as the reverse complement.
TATTTGTATTGTAATTATTTAGAATTTAACGGCAAACTTGTGAATGGATCTTTGAAAGTTATTGTATTATAGTTGTGAATGGTTTGGAGATTATGTATTTAATATATTTTTGTAAACATGAATAAAGTTTTAAAAATATAGGCAGAACTCTTCCCATTTATAGTTTTTGGTCCGGGGCGTTACATTACTCTTCCTTAAAACAAAGTCCTGCAATAAAATGAATAGAAATTTCATATTTTACATTTACAATTTAAGTACTAGTAATTACTTCATTTGCAATAAAAACCGACAAACTATTAAAGATCATGTCGCTTTACTTCTCAAACTACCATTGTTTTGCAATTTGTCCATTGTTTAAGAGTATTTAACTAAAGATCGAGATCTAAAGATGGGTTAAATATTTATAACGTACAAGATCGATCGAGTTATATATAAAGATGAATGGGTTAAGTTGTACGTAACTCATGTTTCAAATTAGGAGAAATTAATGACAACTTCAATATATAATATGTTGGTCACATTGCAAAATGAGTTGTAATTTTGGGGATCGATAGAGTGTCATTAATTTTTCCTTCATCCTTATATAATATTTTTGGGGCAGCCTGAAGTCCTATTTAATTATAACATCGATTCCAACTAAAGATTAAGTAACTGATCGCAGCCATTGATTTTAATGGAATTAGAAGATAACATTGAAATAAAAAAAAAATGATATTGAACAAAACAATCATATATATTACGATCATACTCAAATTTTCATGCCAATAAGTTTTTAATAAAGAGCACAAAAATAATTTTAAAAAAAGTGAGAACAAAATATTTAAAGGTCTATTGAAAATAACATATTAATAAATCTCAAATACAAAAAGATCAATAATTTTGCATATTGAAAATAGAGTTTTTTTAAATACATTTTATGTATTTTTTTCATTAATATAATAATAGTGATGCTACTGTATCACTCAACTTTTATCGCTAAACGTGCTAGTTAGTGAAAGGAAAAATCTAGTTGTAAGCATAATTATGTACTAATATGTGTACCAATCTAATGTGATTGATCAAAAAATAGATTTTATTGAAAACAATATTAATTTAAATTTTAAATATGAAGGAATCAGTATTGGTACGCAGATTAGTACGTAACTTTACTTGTATATAGTAAAACTCTTAATGAAATTAGTATTTGTTTCAAACTTTTTTTAACATTTTTTAAATATTTAAAAGGGTAAATAAATTAATAGTGGTAATTTTTTTAAATAATAAAATACATAAAGAGTCAAACTCAGAGAACAATATACAAAAGATAAACTAACATTTTTTATCGAGTAATACTACATACAGTCACTTTTGCATACTCATTGCGCACTCCACTAATGTGATTGACTATATCAAATTTGAACAGCATGGCCGGCTTTGAGGATTAATCGTGATGTGCTATTGAAGAAACAAGTGATGCTAATACTAGCTTATGAAAGTAAAAGTAGGTGGACAAGTTACCAAGAAGGTTTCAGTAATGTTTTGGTGAATTCAATGTTGGTTCATATTGAGTTTAGTCATTGACAGATTAGATGATATTCAGAATATAGGTGATGAGTTTCTAAGTATAGGTTGTCGGGTAGAAATTTAGAAGCGCTCTTATTTGTTGGTCGTGATGGGTTCGAGCCTTTTAGGATATGTTCTTTATCTTAGATAGGGCGTGTGTATTTTGAGATGATGTTACTTGTTTTCAATTTGGGTTGCTAAGATTGTTTGGTATTGGTTTTCTGTCAATGATCATGGATGTATTTTACGGAATATTAATTTTTGATTGAGGCAGCGAGAGCCAACTGAGGGATATGTATGATAATTCATGATTGTGGGAGACATGGTATTTTCTACCAAAATGTGGTAAAGGTTTTCTTGTTAGTAGGTGTTGATCGAGCTTGTACTTGATGGTGTTAATTTATGAGGATATAATCTTATTGCATTTTGGCGAATTATAAGAGTACATGGTAAGAGCGTGATAGTTTGTGTTATAATTAGGGTTTCAAATTTTGTGCTGATTTTGAGGAATTTGTGGTGACTTGAAATTTTGAGAAGATACGTGTAATTAGAGATTAATCATTTGGTTATGCAAATTTGATTTATTGATAGTTAACTTTGGAAGTGGCTATTAGGTTACTAAAGGTAGAACAATGAAAGTTTGGAAGATAAAGCATAGGAGTTGATTGAAGTTAGCACAAATTATTGTTTGAAGCTATTAATCATTGGGATTCTTTAGGGGTCGTATTGAAGTTCTTCTGGAAATGAAGATTTTGGAATACATGACCGCCATAGGATTGCTAGACGTGATGTGCTACTGGGAGACTAATGCCAATATGATGGAGTCGCCTATAGGAGTAGACAAGAGAGAGCAGTACCCATATTGTTTGGGCATCAATTATGGTATATTCGTCTCAAATGTGTTCTGAGTTGTATCTTGTATCCTGCTTTAGTGTTGATGTTTAACCTTACAAATTTCAATGACAAAATTTTATTTTAAAGGGGGAAGATGTAATATCCTGTATTTACGTGTGTTTTTATTGAAAATTTATTTAAATTATTATAAATGGTGGATCTTTTGCTTTAAATTTAACGTGTTTCTCGTTAGATTATTTTATGATTTCTAAGTTGTAAAATTTATTTTAACATGCTTTCTTAATATTAATAATTATTTTGCATTTAAATTACTCTCTAAATTATTTTTTTGTTAGGTTTTAATTATTCTATTTTATTAATGTTTAGTTATAGTGTTTTTACTTGACTTTTATTTATTTTTATTGTGTCTTTTTATCTTGTTGGATTTTAATTTTCAGACTAGGCTTTTTTAGTGAGTTTTCCTTTTTGTTTTTGAGCCAAGCCCCTTCGGCCCAACCCATTGCCTCAAGGCCCAACCCTCTCTCCCTTTCCATGCAGAATTGTTTAGTCTCCATCCCTTAGGGTTTTCTTCACTTTCTTTCATTCTCTTTTCCTTCTTCAGCGCTACTACCTCCTTCTTTAACTTCTCCATTTGTTTTCTTCTTCTCCTCCTGCAATCCAGCTGTACCTCTTCTTCTTCCTCTATAAATCGATTGCCGCATCTCTCTTCCTTTGTTCTTTCATTTTTGTATTCTTCCTCTGTTTTGTGCATGTTGCCGCTGCTCTTCTTCCCTTGCTTCTTCTTCTTCTTTTCTTGTGTATCCCTTGTAAATGTGATGTAAAAGCCCTTACTTTTCCCTTTGTTTTTCCACAAATTGTGCCTTGTTTTGGACCCGAAATTGTGCTCTATTTTGTTCTCCATCCATGAGCCTTGTGCTCAGTTTTCGGGTTCTAGATTGTGGGTTAAACCTTAAAATTTTTGGGTGATCTGGCCTCCAATCGTTCCCTATTTCCGTCCAAATCGTGAGCTTCATTTTGGGATTTTCTTGTTAGTTTTGTTTCTGCCATGAGCCTCGGTTTGAGCCATCTTTTCCTAGATTTTATTTTAGTAAATCAACCCTTTTATTTCCCTTCAAATTTATTTGTTTTCAAAACCCATTTTCCCCCAAAAATTGTAATTTTTGGTGATTTATTTTCAAACTCGTTTTTAACATTAAACCAGGTGCTTGATCGTTTAGAAATTTGCCTTTAGCACTGTAAGTAATTTTTCAAAGAACTTTATGAGATTTAAATATATTTTGCACTAACAAATCTGTTATGATCTGGTTGGTTGTGCTAAAAGTTGAGTTTGAGGAGTTTGGGGGTCGGTTGGATTGGAAGATGGAGTTGTTGTGAAATTGGATTATGTTAGATTGTTGTCTGTTGAGCATTGTGTTATGTTATACATTGCATAATTTCATGCATGTTCATGTGTTGGAAATGCATGTTCATGTGTTGGAAATGAAACTGAGTTTTCATGTGTAAAATAATTTTTGGGTACGTGTGTGTCACGACCTCAAGCCGAGATGGGACATTATCTCGGTGGAATTTCTCTGGCCACTCGGGAGCATAATATACTAAGTAACGTCTCATGAGTTATCACTAGGCGACAACAGAATCGGACGGGATGGTAATGCTCTCGTGCCGACTCCGTAGCCCCTCTGTTGGTGGGGGCTAGAGATGCTTGGCCACAAACGCACTGGGCACGGAACTGTGCATCTCTCGTTACAAAGTCACGCACGATCGTTATCCATGGTGTGACGAAGGGGAACCAGGATGTGTGGATAATCCCTAGAAGAGATTATGGTGCATATGGTTTTAAATTGGATTTTATACTTAGCCATTTTTTGGGAAAATGGCAGATGGTATTTTTAATGGACTTGTTTTTTGGCCAAAATGAGATTTTGACGTGTGTTGGAAATATTTATTTTTGGAAAAAAATGATTTTTGGATCTCATGCATATTTTATCATATGCACGCATATTTATTATTGCATGAATATATTTTCATCTCTTAGTCTGTTTGGTTTATTACTTGCTGAGACTCATAATCTCATGGTATTCGATACCCTGTGGTACCATTTCATAAGTCTTGATGTAGATAATGAAGTAGAGCCTGAGGATGCGACTCTGCCGAATGAGTGATCTGGGGTCACTTTCTCATATGTTGAGATTTGTTTCCCGCTTTTAAATATTGTATTTTAGTTTATTTATATTTTCTCTAGATAACTGTAATATTTTTTTGAAATGCTTGTATTTAACAATTCTAGTACTTAGTGCATGTTTGGGATTGCGGTGAGAAATATAACTTATAACTTTATGGCTTATAGCTTATAACTTAAATAACAAACTCTACTATTAAAAAGTCATTTACTGTTTGGTAATCATGTCTCTAAAGTAATTTTAAAATTAGTTATATTAATTTTTTTAAAATATACAGTTATCTACAGGAGCTTTTCGATAAAAACTTCAATTTGGTGCTTTTTTAAAAAGTAGATTTTCAGCTTTTTTAGGTAATTAAAATATTTTTTATAAATTTACCAAACATATCATTTTTTCTTTAAAAGAACTTTTAAACAATTAAAAGCACTTTTTAAGCTTTCAAACTCAATTCCAAACATGCTCTTAGTTAATTGATTTTAATGTATCTGCTACGTCTTTAGTCTTACATGTGTTGCATGTGCACACACTTAGTACTTGTCGTTGGGGTGCGTGACTCGTGTTGTCATCATTCTGACGCCTCAATTTCTACATTTTCATACGTTAAAGTTTGGGGCATCACATTATTGGTCTATGGAAATCAATAGATCTACCAAATTAAAAATAAAAGCATCTAATTTATCCGTCCACCTATCTAGATAGCCTATTGGAAACAAACAAATTGAAGAAATGATTTGTACGAGTTCCAAACATATAAGTTTCATATAAATTCTTTAAAAAAAAAATGACTCCACTTTATGAAAATTAAAAATATAAAAAACTATTTTTTATTAATAAAATCTATTTTTTATAAAAGACTCGTATAAGATTTGTCTATTTAAAATATATGTTATCTGTTAAATTTATTTTATATTAAAAGTAACTTTATAATCTAACGTATTGCATTAAGTCACGTCAGTTTGTAAAATTATTTTTGTATAATTCTTTTGTGTCTAAAGTATTTATCGTTTATTAAATAGAAATGGTATATTTATTATCATTAAATAATTATTTATTACATAATTTTTTATCATCTAATTATAAAAAAATGTACCATATTTTATTTAATAGAATGACAGATCTTATTTAATAAAATGAGAATATAAAATATGTAATTATTTTTAACAAACGAGTTTTTCTATGTATAAATGAATTTACATACCAATTTACGTATCAATGTTATTGTTTTCCTATTTAAATTTTAAATTAGTATTATTTTTATTAAAATTTAAGTTTTAAACTAATTACATTAAATAAATATGCATATTAATACATAGATTCTCTTACCACTTGATTTTTACTTTAACAAATATGTACACTGACAACACAAATAGATTGAAAAGCAGGGATACGAGAGGAAAACTCTTTCGTGTTCTTCAAACAATTGCTTTTATTTTCTCGGCCTCTCTCCTTCCTCACTCTTTTTCTCTCAGCTAGGGTTTCGATCAGAATTTCGGAACAATTTCAATGGTAATCTCTTTTGCCAAGATCTGAATTTCAATCTTGCTTAAACTCTTTCGGTTGATTCTGAAGCTTCTGTATTGTCATACGATTCTTTGAAAATTCTCAGGAAGGCGGAGGCAATCTAGAGGCAGCGATAGAGCAATTGCTGAATGTGGAGAAGCAGATGAGGCTGGCCGGTGATGTGGCTGGCACCAAAAAGGCTGTCACCGACATTCTTCAGCTTTGCTTTGAAGCGCGAGCCTGGAAGACCCTCAACGATCAGATTGTTCTCTTGTCGAAGCGCCGGGGTCAGCTTAAGCAGGTTATTAAGGAATTTGTAGGAATTGTATCTGTGGTTGATTTGTCAGTCCGGTTTAAAATTATTTGCGTTCTTTTCGTTTGCTGGTGTAGTGGGTATTTGATGATTTGGTCTTGGAACCGGTAGTTTGTTCGATTCTTGTGTGTTTGATCTGGGCTTTTGCTGCTCTTCTAATTGTGAGGAGGGTTTTGGTTGTTTTCATAGTGTTTAGTTTCCCTTTGTTGGTGATTGATGAGATTTGGTTATGTTACTAAAGTTTTGTGTGCTTAGTTAAGGATTCTGGGTTGCAATCGTCTTTTCAGGTGCTTTTTGTTCAATTATTCAGTTAACGCTTTCGGAGACTGGGATTTTATGTACAAAAATATCAAATAATAAGTTGGTCTGTCAGATTTTAAGCTATTCGGTTGACTGGTCCTACGTATTGATTCATGTTCTTTTTCTCCCCCATTTATTTGAAATTGTATGGCATTCTACAATTAGTTGCAACATTTTGGAGTTCTGACTGTTTAGGCAGGGAAAAACATTTAAAAAAAAAAATACCTGTTTTGTTACGCATTGGTTTGAATGAACGTACCTGTCTGTCTATGTTTGCAAGTATAAGTGTTCATGTCTGATTGAATCAACTTGAGCAAATAATAACACGTCAATAACTTGACCAATACGCGTTAGTTTGAATTTTTATACTCCCCATGCACTGCTATGGATCATAAAAAGATATGGAATACTGACTACAATGGCACACTATTAGTTTTTTTTTTATAAGTAAAAGAAGTTTTATTGATCCACATAAATAGGCAAAGCCTGAGTGCACAGGAAGTATATAAGAAAGAGTCTAATTACTAAACTACGTGCTACTGATAGTAGCATACAAGTCATTAAGACTTGTTCCGTTCAAAACAATAGAAGAGACCCAAAGCAACAAAGTATGAAAGAAAAAGTCTCTAAAGCTATCCAGGGAGTGCTCCCTATCCTCAAAACAACGGCCATTCCTTTCGCCCCATGTGCACCATATTAGACATAAAGGTACCATCTTCCATACATGTTGTGACAATTGCTAATGGATTGTACGGAATGATCAAAAGAGAAAAATAGCAATTGACATAGAGATTTAACATGGTTCAGCGATGTGCCTATATCCACAGGGAGCGAGCGGCGCGAAATTCACTATCAGTCAATTAGGGTTACATAATGTGTATTTATATTAACCCTAGATGTACGGACATATTTAAAAAAATTATTAAAATACCCCCCGTACCATACCGTGGGGGCGTTGTGCGATCTGGCAATTGTCCCTAATCCCTCGCCAACAAGACAATAAATCTATCACCCTCCTAGGCATGACCCATGCGATACCAAGCCTCAAGAAGATTGCATCCCACAATACCTTAACTACTTCGCAATGAAGAAGAAGGTGGTCTGCTAATTCACTGTTTCATTTGCACATGTAGCACCAATTCATTATGTAGAGTCTGCGCTTTCATAACTCGTCAATTGTTAAGAATTTACCATGTGAAGCCACCCAATCGAAGAAAGCAACTTTGAGAGGAACATTGCTCCTCCAAATGCTCTTCCAAGGGAAGTCATTGAAGGAATAGGTCGACAAGGCTTTGTGGTATGAACGAACTGAAAATTTCTCGTTCCCTTTGCAAGTCCAGAGTAATCTATCTTCCCTTCCTACCCTTAGCTTCAGCACATATAACACTTTGTAGAAATCAGTGATGTCTCCCACGTCCCAATCCTGTGCAGCTCTAGTGAATCTCATAGACCAAGTAATGGAGTCAACAATACTGCACATATTATTAGCCATTGAAGAACCTTGATCAAACGCAATCCTATAAAGAAAGGGGAAAGTGTTTTTCAAAGCAACATCTCCGCACCAAATATTATGCCAAAATTTGATCCGCGTGCCCCTTTCCACCTCAAACCTGCAGTTGCCTAGAAAATCATCCCAGTCGTTCTAGATAAGTTTCCAAACTCCCACGCCATAAGCCTCTCTTACTTAGTTAGAATGGCATCTTGGTTCATTGCATTGATAATGAAAAAAGGAATGCCTAGGTGTACTTTTGCATGCGGTCATATGATCCCATGTGTAGATGCATGGACTTGTACTTATGTATAGCATAAATCCAAGTGAATTTGCATGCCCTAGATATTGACTACTTTGAGCTTCATTTTGTTTGTCATAGTCTCTCGTAGAGTTTCAGTTATTTGCACGTAAGTTGAAATGTTGAATATGAAGATAATTTGAGTAGTAAGTCACAATTTGAAATGTAGCCAAGGGTTATTTGGACTTTATTGTTCGCTCTGCTTTTTGTATGTTTCTGTTTTCCAAACACAAAGATGTTATGATCAAATAGTTTTCTCACGGGGCCTACTGTTCTTGAACAGGCTGTAACTGCAATGGTGCAGCAAGCAATGCAGTATATAGATGAGACACCAGATCTTGAAACTCGTGTAGAGCTCATTAAAACGCTAAATAATGTATCTTCCGGGAAGGTAAACATATGCTGATAAGTTTCATGCCTGTAACCAAATATATATTTTAGACATGATATGTTTCTTGTACTTCGTTCAAATAAGATTCATTATTATTCAGATATATGTTGAGATTGAAAGAGCGCGGTTGATCAAGAAACTCGCAAAGATTAAGGAGGAACAGGGTCTTATAGCTGAAGCTGCGGATTTGATGCAAGAAATTGCGGTAAATTTATGCTATCTAATATGGTGATGGTGTTCTTTGATGCTCTATTCTGGCATAACAGATAGATTCAGGTTCATTTGGTGAGATCTGCATTTTTTTACTGTACACCCGTTTGACTATCAAGCTTTTCATTGCAGGTGGAAACTTTTGGTGCCATGGCAAAAACTGAGAAAATTGCGTTCATTCTCGAGCAAGTATGTGGCTTTTTTTTTTCCTCTTTTAACAAGGGTACGGATGCATCTCTTTTGTTTATTTACTGATTATGATTGTGTGTTACTTGTTTGATAATATAATTTCCCAGGTACGTCTGTGCTTAGACCGCCAGGATTATGTTCGTGCTCAAATATTGTCGAGGAAGATTAGTCCTAGGGTTTTTGATGCTGATACTTCAAAAGAAAAGAAGAAGCCGAAAGAAGGTGACAATGTTGTTGAAGAGCCTCCTGCTGATATACCATCTTTACTGGAGTTGAAGCGGATCTACTATGAATTAATGATAAGGTAGCTAACATTGCTTCCCACATTTTCTTTCTTCCCTGAAACTTTTGTTTATTCTTGCTATGACTTTCTTGTCCATGATTGGACTTAGTTTCTCTTGCAAATCTTTCTTGAAGTTTATATGATAGGCATTCTCCTTGTATGTGATTACCAAAAAGCTCTATTTGGTGCTAAATTTTTTATCTTTTTTTGGCAAAAGTATTTTGTACCGTAAAATTTTTTTTCATATAAAAGCTTTTCCAAAATTTTCTTTTGTGGAATTGATGTGCAATCTTTTTAGAAAAAATTTATTGGGAGAAGTTGAATTATTACTTATTCCAGAAAATCAAATAGCTTTTTGACTTTGACATGATCAATGGAAAATATCTTCTATCAAATTGGTACTCATTGTACAACTTGCCTGAAAGTATACCTGCCACTGCTTTCTATAGACTCAAATAGATGTTTGACTTTGACATAATTGGTGGAAAATACCTTATATTATTCTGATACTACTTGTACCACTTGACTACAATTATACTTACTTTTTTTTGTTTGATAAGTAAGAATCTTAGATCCTCATAATTAGGCAAAGCCCAAGTACACAGGTAGTATACAAGAGAGGAGTACCTAACTACAGCCTACAAACTAGAAAAAGAAGCATAAAATACAATTATACTTACTGTTGCCACATTAGAGACCTAACTGTTGCTGCGTTTTTCCCTTCATTTGGAGCAACTGGTACTGTTGTTTGTTTCTGCAACAGTATCAGACTGATTAGTTAGTTGTAGCAGCACTAGCTACTTACATCAATTGCCACAACACAGTTTCTAATTTGGTTTTAAACATTTCGATTTCTAGTAAGCTAAACTTTTCTGCTGATCAGGAAAAAAAAGTAAGCAAGATACAATTTTCTGGTTTTTAACATTTATGCTGTGTTCATTGTGATTATAATGATTTGTGGTTACTCTAAGAAGCAATATGTTATTATTGTTAGTGTTGGATTGATTTTGGGTGTGAAGAAGACAAACTATGACATAAATGTGTTAGTGTCATTCAATGGCCCATGGGATCATAAAAGTACTTCTCTAACCAGACTTATGCCAGAACATGTCAATATTGATGTTGTGGAACAATGTCCAAAATGATTACAATATACTTTTCCTAGAATTGATTTTGGACAACCATCTTTATTGATGGTGCTTGATGGGTGGTGATATTTTTATTCTTTTATTGCAGAAGAAAACAGATACCTTACACCAATGTTTCATCATCTTTGTAGGTACCATACCCATAATAATGATTACCTTGAGATTTGTCGTTGCTATAAGGCAATTTACGACATTCCATCGGTCAAAGAAAACCCAGTGCAGTGGACTCCGGTAAAGCTCTTATATTTCAGATCGTCCTTAATGCTGTTAGTCTCTCCCTGACATTGTTCTTCTCGTAGGTCCTGAGGAAAATCTGTTGGTACTTAGTTCTCTCGCCACATGATCCAATGCAGTCAAGCCTTCTTAATTCTACCCTGGAGGATAAGAATCTCTCTGAGATTCCAAATTTCAGGTATGCCTTTTTATTTGCCTTATAGTTGTTGTTATGTTTTCCTCTGGTTTACTTGTTCAGTATCTGTTGTTAGTATTGGTTGATGGAGGCTCTGTTTGATGTTATGCTATAGGTTGCTATTAAAACAACTGGTCACAATGGAGGTCATCCAATGGACATCTCTTTGGAATACATACAAGGATGAGTTTGAGAATGAAAAGAGCATGCTTGGAGGAAATTTAGGTGACAAAGCAGCGGAAGACCTTAGACAGAGAATTATTGAACATGTAAGTTTCACTTATCAAGAAAAGAAAAAAAAATTGCACATGTAAGTTTTAAGTGGCTGACGGGACAATTATTTAGTTACCTTCCTTTTCATATGCGACCATTCAATTCATTAGCAACTTGTTTGATGCCTTTTCCACTGATAAAAAATTTTGCAACTTATTTGATGCTTTTTCCAGAATATTCTTGTTGTTTCAAAGTATTATTCAAGGATCACCTTGAAGAGACTTGCAGAACTGTTGTGCCTCAGTATCCAGGTTTGTTAATGAAATTTTAGAGAGTTACATTTAATTCTTTAATCCTGAAATGCTAATCAACATTTTATGACACTTAAATCTTTTTGTTGGTTGCATGCCTTAAGCAACATTATTATTTATTTATCTGCTAGTATATCAACTGGCAAAATTCAATTAATATGTTGTGGCTTTCTTCTTTCTCCCTCCTATTTGATCAATGTCGCAATCTGATGCCATGGTTCTATAAATTCAAATTTTACATTTCTTCTTCAATGCAATTTCTGTAAGCATGAGGCGTAGGAATGTTTTTCCCTAATTTAGGAAGCTGAGAAGCATCTTTCGGAGATGGTTGTGTCCAAGGCACTTGTGGCAAAAATAGACCGGCCAATGGGAGTTGTCTGTTTCCAAACGGCAAAGGATAGCAACGACATCCTTAACTCGTGGTCAATGAACTTGGAAAAGTTGCTTGATCTTGTTGAGAAGAGTTGCCACCAAATACACAAAGAAACCATGGTTCACAAAGCTGCTCTGAAAGTGTGAAAAATATACTTCGCCAATTGCTGGTAGAGAACTCTCTCTCTCTCTCTCTCTCTCTCTCTCAAAAATCCTTAGAATACAAAAAAAGATGAAATAACATTTATTTCAGGTGACTCCGCTGCACGATCATTCTTTACGGGTTGCTCAAATTAAGCTGTCTTTTCATGAACTAAAGTCCTCAGATAGAGATTGATTATCACCTTTGCAGACCGGGTTGATCAGGCACGCATTTATCAGGTTTTTTCTGCACAAGTTATTTGATCAGAACTAGGGAACTTGGATAAGCTTCTGAAACTGGAAGTGACTTTGTTTGTATACTACTACCAGCACGTACCTTGCCACTGACTAATGATGGGAACCTAAATGGGCTTGTTTCTAGCGATGGAAAGAAATTGAGTGCTTCACTTTATATGTTTGTTTTCTTTTTTCCTTTTTTTTTTTAAAAAAAATTTATATGAATTTTTGGAGACTTCCATCTCTAGATTGGTTATATGATCAGAATATCTCTTTTTCCCATATGGGAGCTTCCGAGTTCAATGAATGCAGATAATATAAATCAATGGAGGCACGAGCGCTTCATTCTGTGCAAAAATGCTTGATCAACTATTTGAATTATTGAATTGAGAAAGACGAGCATGATCGGCTGAGCCTCAAACAGGTTGATGCCTGTTTTCCGCTATATGCTAGATAAGAGTTGCTTGCAAGCCAACCGAGACATTTCATTGCTGCAAGAAAAAATGTACCATCGTGGATTGATGTGGGGTGATGAATGTGATCTTAGCGTATAAGATTTCACACGTCTTGAAAAGTTGTTGATGTTTATAAATGGGGGATGTTTCACTTAGCAAGAGACGTTTTATGGGTTGTTGTAGGAACAAAACTGTTCAAGCTTGGCCTGAGAAAGGGAGTGTCCCGGTGAGAGGGGTATCCTCTGTTGTTTCTAGTTGTGGTAGCAAATGAAAGAGAACTCGTAGATCATTCATCATGAATACAATAAAAACAAAAAACAAAAAATCTACGTGCTGGCAAAGAAAATTAGAAATATCATGTATTGAAGTGTAATATGCAATTTGTATTGAATTGAGATCCTTGATTGAAAAATATATTTTTGGATGGCAAAATTGTAACATATAGAATGAAGAGAAGTGATCACTCTTATTCTAATTACAACAAAGATCATAGATAATAATAGAAAGTAATTTGAACAATGAAAGCAACAGAGATTTCCCAAAGTATATTTTCATCGAAATTTTGATATAAATTTGTAATTTTATCATTTTAAATTGCAACGATTAATATGTCAAAGTTGTAATGACTCTTTTATTTAAGCAGATTTATAAAACTATTTAAAAAAGGTCGCATCAACCGAATGATAGAATCCAAAATGAGATCGTGTTGGAAAAAAAATCAGACAAAAGAGGCGCACGGGATAACTTATAGCTGAAGTTACGTGCGCTTCAATGAGGAGAAAAGGAAAAATAAGGTCTACCTGAAAGAATTCCCAATCGGTTTTTTAAAACATCGTTCTCCTAAATTATAGGTTTTATATTTGAAATTTTCTCCAAATACATTATGCTGCGAAGATTAAAAAGAAAAAGGAAGTAGTTTGCGCATACGCAAAGAACAATCCCCTTGAAAACTGCAGTTTGGACTTTTCATTTCATATTTCAATTCCAGGAGTTGCCAAAACGATACCATGATCAACTAGTCCAAATTTTACTAAAATAAAGGCCACCGGCAACGAATCCCTCGAAAAGTGCAAAACCCAAGACTTTCTTCGTCTCCTTGTGTGGAAAGTACTCATTATAGAATTTCGATCGGTTATTTTATTGCATTTAGAACTAATAATTTAATTCAATGACAATATAAAACTATATATATATGTGTGTGTGTGTGTGTATAAAGATGATGTGGTTTTTAGTGTATTTGATTTTAAACCAGACCGGCGCTGCTGCATTTCTAGAGAGTAGAATATTAAAAGACAGTCAACTGAGACAAATATTATTTAAAATAAAAACAAAGAAAAATTACTCGGAGGGAGATTTATGGTGACCAGGATCTGACCAAGCTGGTGCTGGAAAATCTGGGCCGGCACTATGAAGTGTGATCGGCCGAAGGTGAACCGCCGTCTGAGAGGGGAAAAACATGGAAAATGAAGGTGTTGGTGAAGAAGAAGAAGAGGAGGAAGAAACAGATGAAGCAAGCGAAGAAGAGGGCATTGACGAAGGAGACGATTGAAAATGAGAAGCCAATGAGGATGAAAGAACCATCTGATCATAAAGGCTCATGGCCTGCCTCTGAGAATCAGCCAACTGATGCGAATAATCCAAGAATTTGCTTGAAGGCTGGTGGTCAGAGCCATGTAAGTGGTTAAGTGCCTGAGGGTAGTGAACAATGGGATCGGTGGATGTAATGGCAGAAAGGGTATTTGGAGAACCCGAAATGATCAACTGGGTCGACGGAGAATTGGCGGATGTCTGCTGGCGAGTGACATTCTCGGGGAAGTTGAGTTTGGCCTTGTTGCCTCTGAAACGGAGGGCTGCTTCGTCGTAGGCTCGTGCAGCTGCTTCGGCTGTGTCGAACGTGCCTAGCCACACTCTGCAAGCCTTGAATGGGTCCCTTATCTCGGCTGCCCATTTTCCCCATGGTCTCTGTCTCACTCCCCTGTATCTTCTCCTTGGTTCTTCTGTATAGTTTTCTTTGCTGTATTCGTATTTTGGAGTTAATTCTGTTCGTGTTTGTGTTCCTGTGCTTCTTCTGGTACTCGAGCTTTCTGTAGCTGCATATAATAGAAGAACAGTGAGTTCCTTTTTTTTTTTTTAATCAGCTATTTGAATACAAGAAATGCAGGGAGATCAATGAACAAGAAAAAGTAAGCAGCCCGAGCAGTTGTGGGCCTATATGCAGAAGGAATAGAATTTGGTGGTTGCAATGATAAGTACAGAAAATTCTTTTTTTTCCCCTCTTGCTTTTTTAATGTAAAAGCTTTATAATACTAGCAGATTCTGTAAGATAAAGAACAAGCTCTAATGCATGCAATATCAGAACTTAGAAAGGGAAGTGTAAAAATAGTTACAAGATTAATAAACAAATATTATAATGATTTGGATTTGCTTATATTCTTTGCCATTTTCGTTTTTAATAAAGCTTATAAGAGTGAACAGTTCTAGAGCTAGAAAATTCCATTTTTAGAAACATTTGTAGACAAACTGGCATATGCCATAAAAGAGTTAGAACAATCATCCCAAAAACGGAAAACAGGAAAAGAAAAATGCAATATTCCCTGGAAATTATGAACAGGAGCACGGAAAGAAAAGCTACAACATATATAGGATGATGGGAAAAAAAAAAGTTGAAAAATTGCTAACCTCTTACTCCAGAGGATGAACCTCCTCCATGTGTGAAGTCACCAGAAGCTCTAAACCGCCTCGCAACCGGTTCACATGACAGCTCTCCTCCTCCTCCACCCTCCTCTTCTTGTCCTCTTTTCTGCCCAACTCCATCAATATGCAATGAATAAGGAGAATCAGACACGCTTGGATTCAAACCCGAGCTGTACTCATCACGAATCAAACCAACGGGAACCTGATCTCCTCCCGACACAACATGTGTTAAAGCCGACACCAACGCCGACGTCTCCTTCTCCCGACTAACCTCTGACAACATCGGCCCTAATATTGCTGCACTTTCTGTCGTCGTCGGGTACTGGTAATTAGGTTCGTAAAAGAGCCATTCATCAACATGCAGCTCTGTCTCCTCAACTGCTCCATCTCCCGTACCCTCGCGCTTGTCCGCCAACTTTGGCATTCACATGTAAACTGTAAACCACCCTATATTGCTGTATAATTTACGTACGTA
The DNA here is from genome assembly GCA_011037825.1 of Carya cathayensis. Lineage (NCBI taxonomy): Eukaryota > Viridiplantae > Streptophyta > Magnoliopsida > Fagales > Juglandaceae > Carya > Carya cathayensis. The sequence goes on along the minus strand of QGSO01000383.1, from coordinate 428,791 downwards.
GATGCAGCTTCTCAGAGACAGAACGAGCTAAACACAATTATCCCCGGGTGGCACTACTTTTCGTTTGGAAGAGTGTAATATATTCAGGTAAATTCTAATGTGGGAAACAGAAAGATCATTCTTTTGAGCCGCCAAGGAAATTAAAAAAGAAAGAAAGATCAAGAATGTTGAAGTCGGTTGGGTTGGGCTCCGCCAAATTCTTGTGCTTGAAGTAACAGATACTAGTAAAGAAATAGATAGGAGATCAAGCCGTATGAAAGTGAAACTGGTTATGAATGGGTCTGCACTTCAGAAAACTATGTTATTTTTTAGTGGATAGAGTCTGGGAGTCATATTTATGATAATCCATGTAGAAACGGTGGGAATATTCCTGGACAAGTTGGCAATTGGAGGATTGAGGTTCTGTTTGGGTCAAAACGTGTTGTGAACGTCATCAAGTGGTGATTGGACACAGTGACTCGTGAGTCGGTGTTGGAAGAGAGAGAAATTAACGATGGAGAAGCCGACATGAGGCCCATTAAGGACGCTTAGAACTTACAAGTGGGCTTTAATCAGCGGACTGCGAGTTTTAGCTACTTTTAATTACGGGAAAAATGGTCTCACTATTTAATTCTTACCCTGTATAATATATATATATATATATATATATATATATATATATATGGAGAATATATTTTAACCACAAAAACATCACATAAAATAAATCATAAAATGATATGGCTTAATGTGATACATCAGATTGTAAAGTTATTTTTATTATAAAATAGATCTAACGGATCCCATGAAACCACATCAGTTTATAGATTTATTTTTGTATAATCTCTTTATATCTATTACATTTCTCATATATATATATATATTTTGAATGTGGGCGTGTGCAAGAAAATTTTATAAAAATAAATTTATTAATGAATGTCGCTTAATGTGATGTTTCAGATTTATTTTATAATAAAAATAATAATTATTGTAAATCGATTATTTATTGTATATATAAAAGAGTGTTAATTCAGATGGCCATAGATCGAGTTGACAATTACAGTTGGTAGTGGGAGAGTTATTAATTACGTTTGAAGATTGCTTTTTATAGTAAGTGGAAAAAAGGGCCAAAGATATTTAAAGTTTTGTCTATATACATCATGTTGAATGTGTGAAACCAAATTCATAGATATTGATGCTTTGATTATACTTTACGCTTTACAAAGGATTTTAATTTTATTTTATTTTTAAATATCAACGATTGCTTTATTATGTAATCTCATAAATTATGTAATAAGAGCAAAAACTGAAACATTTTAAAGCAAAGCAAAGAAAAGAAAATCAAATTGAAGTGCGATACTCCTTCTTGTGGCGGGCCGTGCGTGGTCCATTTCTTGGATAGACAAGTACTACATACATGCATGCATGCATGCGTCCGTGTCAAAGCAATGTAGCTAGTTATCCGTTGACTTGCCTCTCAAAACTGTCGTTTTCTACGGTCTGTCGTTTCTTAAATCTAAGACCAAATAATCGTACATATATATATATTAACAAATACGACGACGTGGTTTGTTTAATTTGTTGATTTCTAATTCCTTGCTAGTGATCAAGTTGATTAACCGTGCAACTCATGTCACAAGAAGACAGGATGATGATTAGTACTGATCCATCCATTTTGTAATGTAATTTGTTGAAAAGGACAATATAAAAGCTAAATATGCTATCTAGATCCATCCATGTTCACGAAATAACGGTAGGTGCATGTTCATTTAAAACCAAAGTTGACGTTATCTAGATCCTCGATGATCATGATGAAGACGATATTGATCGGAAGATAGACGACGACTTGGGTCAAAAACCATTTACCATATATTGGACACTACGCGTTTTGATTATCAGATCAATATATACTGTCTTTTTTGTTTCTTTGTTTGTTTGTTAGTTTGTAGGTAGGAAGCTAGATCTGTGCCCACCCATACTCGTGTATATTATATGGAAAATCATAGGCTTAATTACTACTCCCGGCCTACCATTCTTTTATTATTATTTTTTTAATTTTTATTTTTGCTTAATTGTTAAGGAAGTGATCACTATTAATGAAGTTGTATATTTTTTTAATTTTTTCTTAACGATTAAGGATGTTAAAAAAATACTTAAAAGAAAATAATAAAAAAATATAAATTTTAAATACACTAAGAGTAGTAAAGTGGTGGTAAAAAAGTAGTAAGTCTATCATTATCGATGATTGACTATTGTTACCGTATCATTTGAAATATCACACTATATATGTGGTACCAATACCACAGATGATCACGTGGTTTATTAAAAATAAAAAGAAAATATATTCAAACTAAAAGGGTGTCTAAAAATACAAAAGATATATAAAGACAAACTCTATGTTCTCTTTATCATTTTTGTGTTTATATTTTAAATTTTTTAAATAAACCACATGAGATTACATGGTAATGCCTCGTTTTTTTTTATATATAGAATGGTAGCAGAAGGCTATCTGAATAGTAAGTAGTATTAGAGCTGATGATCTATAATATTATTCATGATATATAATTAATGATTTTTTCTCGAGAAGCAAGACGTGGAGGATAAGTTCGTGATCAATTGAGTCAAAGCTCGTATGATCATGCTCAATTGAGTCAAAGATCGTATGATCATCATGATCAATTGAGTCCAATGAAGAAATAAGTATGACAACATATAGATAAGCTTCACCCTCTCTCTTTTTCCCCCGATGAAAAGATAAGCATGCACGCATTGTGATCTATTTTTTTGGTTTGAGTTCGGGTATTGGGGATTCGGGCATTCCTCGTGATGATGAGTTGGTACTCGGTCTCCACGTACATGATCCACCTCATGTGTACTGAATATTGAAGCATCATTACTGGGTAACTAAACCATGAAAGGAAATTAAACCAAGCTGCCAGCTAATTATTTATTTACATAATTACTTGTTTTAGACGTTTTCTTTTTGGGTAATTAGAGTCATTTCAAAAACTAAAAACAAAACACTAGTACTATTGTTTTAACCAATCATATGATGCCATGCATGCATGCAGTACATCGAACGATAATAAGAGGATCATGGTTAAAACAATGGTACGTAAACAGTGTTTTCTAATTTTCATATCACCTTTAACCATAACATTATTGTTGTTAAACTCTTAAGCATGAAATTGCAATTGTCTTAAATTTAGGTTTTAAATATATGAGCTATGTTATATTTCACATTATTATTCACTTTCATCGCAAATTCATAATGTATTCATGCAACGTTGTCCATTAAGTACTACTAGATCAACTCTTATATATATATATATATATATATATATATATATATATATATATATATATATATACACATACACACAACATATGCATATATCCGTGTGTGTATGTACAATGTACTGGCCGGCCGGTCAACCATGAAAGGAAAGAGATTAATCTTTTCTTTCTAGGTGCCTTGCACGCCGTGCTTCATTTTCATTTCTTTTTTTTTTTTTTTTTTTTTTGCTTTTTTAATTTTGGTTGAAATACATTGTACTTAGGGGAAGCTTGGATGTTGAGATGAGAATTTTGAGTTTGAGTTTAGAGTTTAAAATATTAGTTTTAGTAATATTATTGTATTGGGATTTGAAAAAGTTAAATTATTTATTATATTTTGTATGGGGATTTGGGAAAGGTGTAATGATGAGATGATAATTTTGAGTTTGAGATGAGATTTCTTTATTACCAAACCTGCCCTTAACCAAAATGATTGTCAAGGCCGGGGGTGAAAGAAACTTGGTTTTTAGTAGTTTGCTACATATATATATACATATATATATATATATATATATATATGCAATGGTTGACCCAGCAATTTCTTTAAGGGGAAGCAGATTAATTTTCTACTATGTGATACATTTATATAAAAAAAAAAGAGATTAAAAAATCATAAAAATATTATTATATATAAACTTAGATCTCGATAATTTACTACATATATGTAAAAATAAGTTTCTAAAAACACAACTTAATATATGTTTCAGATTTCTGACAATCGATAATGTTTCATAGAATAATATTCGTCTATTATTATTTATATAATGAAATATTTAGAATTTAATTTCTTTGTAATATATAACTATTAAGTGATCTTCTAGAAGGTCATCTAGTCTTATTCTAATATGTAAGCTAGTTTATTAAGTTTTATGTAAAATCTAGATATTTTCATGCATGTCACATTAAACATATAATGTTATAGTTGAGACCTTAAATAAATTTTGTCTTGCTTAATAAAGTTTAGAGGATAAAATCTCTCAACTATTTTCTATATAGATTATCAACCTTAAATGATTTTTCTTGTATTAATTTCAATTTGGACTCCATAGATTTAAGAAGCCTATATATTATTGTAAAACAAAAGAATTTGTTATCTAAGTTAATAAGTTTATTATTTCTCATAAAATTACTTTTAATTTAATTTGGTCGTGCCACATCTTTGAAAATATATAATATATAGAAATTATATAAAATTCTGGGACTACAAGAAAAAAAATGGAAAGAGATATTTCTAGATATATTGAAATTCTAAAAAATTTTATAGAGCATATGGAGATTGTAAATTTTTTGAGATGACCATTTTCTATATTTATAGAATTATATTGAATAAAATCATGGGATTATATTGACTTTTCAAAGCTAAACGAGAGTCCGCGACTATATATATATATATGGAATGTTGGTGGCTACAATTTGGTAATTAATATGTATATATATATATATATAAGTTTTATCCATGTTTATTCAAATGAAAGCTTTTGATTTCAAAACAAAACACATATGCATGATCATCATGTATAAAATTATGGTTTAGTCAGAAGGAAATGCATGCCTAGCTAGGAAAATCAAAGTCTAAGTTCATAATCGGTTCAAATGTCAAGCACTTACCCAAAAAGATATTGTACTCGACCAATGTTTGCTCCAGTAGTAGTAGCTAGTGATTATAAAGATCAGAAGAGGAAAAGAACAAGTCAATAGAGGGACAAATGAATAAATAAATAAATCACCTCTTTGAGGGTTTTGAGCCACAATAATACTCCAACCCCACCCTAATTCCATCGAAATTCCTGGCTATAAGCTAGGTTCCAATTAAGATAATTGACCCACCTACCAAAGTAAGCTATATTAATCACTCAAACAATGTCCCAATCCAGATAGTTTGGTCCCCTCAACCACTACTTCAAATCAATTCCATGTGTTAGTCATTGTTTAGTATACACAAAACTTAGTATCTATCTAAAATTTATACGCTTGCATGATTAATGTACAAGTAAAACCAAGTGCTTATGCATTTTCAAAGATATAGTTATAATTTCCAAAAGGAATTATTAATGAATCAATGATATTAATGGACTGGTCAACTCATGGAAAGGTTTGCCCCCGCCCTACCTATTCACGCACCGCTACCTATACTTGCATAAACTTCAGCTTTTATATATATATATATATATATATGGAATGGTAAACTTCAGCTTTAGGTGCGTCTAGATCAGGATATAGAATGAATGAATAGTCAGTCTGACTACTGTTCGTTTAGAATTGAAAATCGGCCTATATATATATATATATATATATATATATATATATGATCATGATGGGCTATTTTTTTATAATAATTTAAATATTTCATATGTAAGCAAGCACCAACTAAAACATTCATGGCGGGTAGATTTTGATAGTGAGATGAGAATTTTTAGTTTTAGATAAAAGTTTTAAAATATTATTTTTTAATATTATTATTCTTTTGAAATTTAAAAAAATTAAATTATTTATTATATTTTATGTAAAAATTTAAAAAAATTATAATCACTCGTCAAACCTGCTGAAGTAAAAAGGGAAACATTTTCGCAGGTACGGTTCAAACCAAAACTTCAAAGTTCAAAGTCACACCTCTGCTACTGTCACCAAAACAGAGCGAATTGTTCAAAGACGTCTTTAGTCTTTATGCAACCAACCTCTGCATAGATATCAAAAAGGAGTTTTCAAACTCAAAAATTATTATATTTTTCATGATGCGACATCGTATTCAACAAAAGCTCGCTACATTTCAACAGAATCTGGTATGATCAATTAAAAAGGCATTGAAAAACTAAACACCCTGATGAGCATCTTCATCATAATCAAAGGAATTATAATTTTAGAATCACCAACTCACCGCCGCCAACGAATGGCACGACAATCTCTATAGTCTCTCTAGCAACTGTCTCACGTATCAAGCTTTGGTAAATTCTCACATCACACGATGGCACCAAACATCCATAGACTAAAATAATTTTAGAAAGGCCCAAAATAGCATCCCAGACACTGGAACCCAAAAGTAAATTCCATAAAAGGCCCAAAATAGTAGCCCAATGCAAAAATCAGTGACGACATTCCATTCGACGCATTGGAATCTGAATCGAAGTTCAATGGCCCAAATTCTGACTCTGTTGGAATTAGAGACCAACCCTGAAAACCCCATTAGTTTGTCTAATCATACGAGATCGGGATCTAAATCATGTTAGACCCAAAAATCAACCCAAAAAAAAAAATGATTTCAAAAAATAAAAATCAACCAAAAATAGCTAATGCAAGGTTGGTATCCACAGGTTTTCGAGACACTATGCTAGCAACGCTCTAAGAGCATCCCCATCCAACACCGCATTACTCCTCTATTTCTAAATTTTGAGAAAATATTTAGGATTTTATGTAAAAAGCTTTCTCCATCTGGATCCCCAAATTGCAGTGCAATTTTAGGGGCGCTACATTAAATCTCCATATATGTGGATTCACTGTACATTCCCATCCCACCTTTACCCCAACAATTTTGTTGCTCGACCCTCTAGATCTTCTCCCTCCCCTCCCCGCAACGCAGCACCTGCACCTCTCCTCGCCTAAATCGAAGGTGAATCATCTCAAATATTTCGAGATTTTTTTCTTTCTGCATATGGATCTTTGGTTTCCCAATCTTGCATGTATTTGAATTTTTTTTTCCTCTCAGGGTGGTTCCTGTGTTGATTTCAGCGTTGCTGTTGTGGTTTTCAGGTTCCTGTGTTTCTATCGGCACCTTCTGTGAGTATTTCTTAATTCTATACCGAGCATTTCGGCTTCTTCCTTCTGTTGGCACTTGTATAATTTTTAAGTAATTTTCTCTTAATGTGTGTATAAATTTCCTCTGTTGGTTTTATCGTCCCTGAAATTCTAAAGTTGATGAACAGTGGTAAGGCCTTTCTCCTTCTCTGCTTCTCACAATCACACACACTTTCATTTTGGTTATTTTCCACTTCCATGAAGTTTTTGTGAAGTAAGTTTCAAATGTACAGTCCAGCAAATGTAAGAATTTCTCATATGTTTTGTGTGATTTTGGGTCTGTGCCGATGTTGGGATTTGGAGATTTCTCCTATGTTTTGTGTGATTTTGGGTCACTGCCGATTTTGGGATTTGGGGATTTCTCCATTGCTTTTGTGTGATTTTTGGTCGCTGCTAATTTTGGTCATTGTTGGGTTTTCTCCTATGTTTTGTGCCATTTTGTAATAGCTTGGGGTTAGTTTAAGCTTGTGGTGCTCCTCTTGAAACTTTGCATCAGACATGTGTTGAGGTTAATTCACACCTTTTAGCATTGGTTGGCTGACACTGAAATACTTAAGTTTCTACCTATTTGATGAAATCCTAGTGCTCGAATATAGTGTTTTGCCTTTCTAGTTCAGTTGGTTGTTTGTTATTTGGAGAGATGGAAATGATCTGATTTCCATGATGATTTTTTAGGCCAAGAGACATCTGTTGTGAATCTCAATATTTACTTCTTTTTTTTTTTAGGCATCTATGCTTTGGTATGTGCTATAGATACTTTATTTTTTCATACTTGATGGAGTTCATTGAACTTCATAATCTTAGCAAGTAATCTGAGTGTTCCAACTTGCACTATTGATAACTCATTGATTAATTCCTTTTATGCCTTTTCGACTTTTGGTTGTGTTTCTTTGGTATTTTCTCTAGATCTATCATGTGTTAACTCTACTATCCTATTTTATGTCAACTCTAATCCATGAAATTTTAGAATCCGGATGGAAATTTTCAATGTTTATATTATTGTGATTTGTATTAATAAACCGAAAGACCTTGGGTTATATATATATATATACACATGTTTTCATTAGACCACTAATTTTGGGAACCCCTTTAAGAATCCCTTTAAGAATCAAGGGATCTGGCTGAAACTTTGAATTCATAAATTAAGTAGAGAATGTTTGGAAAAGTTGTTGACTAAATTTAGAGCCCCTGCTGTATGCCTTGTTCTATTTCAATGTATAAATTGCAGTAGTAGCATACTATAACTCATCAGTCATTTGAGGTACTTTTTATGGAATCTATTTTGTGGAATAACTGAAATCGTATTGTCGAAATCCTAGTGTTTATATTAAGGATAACATGAAGTATGGACTTAATTATTAAAAAGGATATATCTCATGTCTTTTCTCCATTATGATGATGAATTAATTAATGGAAAAATTAAAAATGATATATCTCATGTCTTTTATTAACACATAACCATGATTATATCCTTTTTCTGCCACTTGCCATTTGGCCCTGTTGTGTACAAATTTGATAGCTTTTTCTAACTATCTATAGATGCATGAGGCCCATTGTAGTCAGTTGAGGATTGGCCAAATACGTGTGGACTCCAAAACTTAAAAGCAAAACCGGGACACTCTCAAACTCGTGCATGTATTTCCCCTCTCTTGATTATCATTGATCAACCCTTTTTTTTTATTATTAGTATCATTGGCCAGCTGCATACTTATTTTATTTTAGCTATGTGCACTTTCATTGCTCTTTCCAAAGGATAATTAGACACTGTTGTTGGGTCATTTGTAGTGTTTTATATCTTTCGGGGGAGGGGGCTGTTATTAGGATGTGATGATAGTGTTATTGTGCGGGTAAACTCATAAGTGTTAATAGGGCTCCATCGATATGGCGGGGTAATCCTCCCCTAGATGGCCATATTGCAGTTTGTAGTACTTTTCACAAAATGCAATTGAGGTTCGGGTGGGGTTTTGCAGTCATTCAATGTTGGGTTCCTTTCTTACGCATGCTGTCAATATTTACACCATTCTAAACCTCATTTATATTTATATTCGATATAAATTGACCGGATGGGGATGCTCTTATTTAGCATTATTACATTTTTTGTTGCTTGGTTGTTTTTGTGTTATGTTGTGATATAAAAGTAATGTGAAAACTCTTGGAACTCGGCTATGATGATGACAAAGCCTAGTGGGCATACAAGAAATTGTTGGTCATTTCCTCAATGGCTAAGTAACCCGGACTGCCAACAAGTACTGGCAACCGATTGTTGCAGCCATGAGTGAGTGGCCAAATTTACAAGATGTCACCATTCGGTTTCTGAGCCAGCAACCCCGACTAAACCCCAAATTTCAAAGTTTCTTGTTCTAACATTTCATTAATATTTTAGAGATTGATTCACAAGACCTTGGACATATGCACTTCACCAACTTCCTTAGTCAAGATCCTCAACTCGACCCCACTTACGGTAGGCAAAGTGGAACCTCTCCTATGACCTTTGATGACTCTTTAGGGGTGCGAACTTCACCCCCGAAAAAAACAAGTTACTTGTCTCCGCATGGCTAAATTGTAGCATTAATGCCGTCCAAGGAATAGATCAAAAACACTCCCAATTTTGGAAAAAAAATCTTTGAGTACTTTTAGCAATATAAAGAAACCACAAATGAGCAGACAATAAAATCTTTAATACATTGGTGGTAGGTTATTCAAAAGACCACAAACAAATTTTGTGCGAAACTAGCTCAAGTTGAAGGGTTAAATCAAAGTGGCATGACCGAGCAAGACAATGTAGAATTTCCATACTCTTACTTATTTTACGAAAAATTTATTTTTTCCGTGATTGGTTTAACATGGATTTTATTTGTTTACATGCAAGTTTGACAAGACGAAGGTTATGTACTAATCGCTAGAAAAATGCAGCTTCCAGTTCGAGCATTGTTGGCACCTGTTGAATGACCAATCTAAGTGGATTTGGCGCGCCATAATGGAGGATCTAAAGCCAAGGAAGAAGATGTCCCCATCCCCGACCCCGACCCCAACTTGATGTTCCGCCGCTACGGAGGATTCAGTTTTTTATCTCGAGACGGATAATGTGATAGAGAATGAAGTTATCAAATTGGACCGACCAATGGGAAGGAAAGCTGAAAAAGGAAAATGAAAAGCCCAAGGCAGGTAAGCAGAGGAAAATTTTCAACTCAGAAAGATGAAGTATACTCTCTTGGATGAGTCACGCGTTCAAGAGAAAGAGTTTTGTCGTCTTAAGGCCAAGAAGATGGAGTATGACAATGAGAAAGAGGAAAAAAAAATTACGTCTTGAGATGAAAGACTAAGGTTGGAAGTCGAAAAGATGATAATTGATCGAGAAAAAGAGTAAAGTAAAATCCGTCAAGAGGACAAAAGACTGAGGTTGGAGGCTGAGAAAGTGGAGCTTACGAAGAAGGAATCAAATCAACACATTATGATGGATGTGAATGTCATGCCAGAAATGCAGCGGATATATTTCTAGCAACTCCTGAGGGAGATTATGGCGAGATGTAATCATGCAACAAATTTAGATTGATTGAATATGGTTGTATTTCTTATTTTATGTTTCGGACAATGATATATGTGTAAAAAGTAATGTAAATATTTTATTGTACTTTTGATGATAGTGTAAATTGATATTTTTGTGGAAGTAAATTGGTCATTACAATTTCAGAAACAATTATAAATTACTTCAAATGTAGTCCACTATTATACTCAAACAAATACAAGGCCAAACTTGATTACCATTAATATAGTCACTACTAACATTAAGGAAATACAAATGCAAAGCAGCTTAACTCAAACATCGTTTAAAATAACATGAAGGAAATAATAAAATATAATGCGACCCCAACTAATGTTGGGAATATAATAGCAATTGATGTTCAATTAGATCTTCTTGAAGCTGATGATGTGTCGAGCTGTCTCTAATATAATGATGATACTGGATGATTGCGCGACAATTATGGGAGATCATCATCAAGTTGATCATACTCAATGTTCGGACTCTCACTATCATCACGCTCATCTTCAATGATCTTATTATGTAGAATAACACATGCTTTCATTATATTTGTTAGTTCATTCACTTTGAACATTTGGGAAGGTTCACGAATGATAGCAAATCGTTGTTGAAGTACCCCGAATGCATGCTCGACATCTTTTCTTGCAAATTCTTGTACTTTCACAAAATTTTCTTCTTATTCCCCCGTGGTGATGGAATTGTCTTCACAAAAGTTCGCCACTTGGGATAAATACCGTATGCAAGGTAATACCTTATAGTATAGTCGTTGCCATTGATTGTGTAATTGACTGGAGGAGCACGCCCTTGGGTAAGTTCCGTGAAAATAAAAGATCTCTCTAACACATTAATGTTATTATGTGAATTGGACATACCAAAAAATGCATGTCATATCCAGAGATCATATGAAGCAACTGCTTCTAAAATAATAGTTGGTTTACGGATGTGGCCAGAGTACATACCTTTCCAGGCTGCGGGACAATTTTTTCACTTCCAATGCATGCAGTCAATGCTTCCCAGCATTCTAGGAAATCCTCGTTGTTCAGCAACAGCAAGCAATCGGGTAATATCATTAGCATTTGGAGACCACAGATATTCATTTGAAAAAACACTTACCATTGTCTCAGAGAATTTTTTGAGGCTCTCCATTGCGTTGCTTTCACCAATACGTATCTATTCATCCATAAAATCTCCAGTAACCCCATACGCCAGCATTCTAAGTACTGCAGTTATCTTTTGCATAGAAGATAAACCGAGTCTTCCGACATTATCTCTTCTCTAGACAAAGTACGGCTCGTAAGACTTTACCTCATTTAGAATACGAATAAATAGGGGACGGGTTATCCGAAATCTCTTTTGAAATAGATTCAAGGGATACACTGGATTTTTTATGAAATAATCGCGAACTAGGTACTCGTGTCCCTAAATATGATCACGCTGAATAAACTTATGACGTTAGCGATTGCCACGATGCCTCAATGATTGTCCATCGGCCTCCTCATTAAGAACAATATCGTTATCATCTTCAGAGAATACTTATATTAACAATTTGCGAAAAAATGTACAAATCATTTGATGAAGGGAGAGGGAGATCAAGGGAGACTATTGAATTTCGATTCTATAGATCAAATAAAACTTGAGTTTATGAGAATGTGAATGTTAGCAATATGCGTATTTATGGAGGAAAAAGTTACCATTACATTTAGGACAAAAAATATTACCGTTTGAGAGAAAACAAAAAAAGTTACCGTTAGAGAAAAGACAAAAAATGTTACCGTTGGAGAAATGATAAAAAATATTACCATTACATAAATGAGTGTAAATTTTATCATTAATACGTGATTAGGTATTACCATTAGAAAAATGGATAAAGAGTACTAAATAAAAAAAATTGGCCATCATGTTAAAAAATGCACTAATTAAAAAAAATTACTATTTTTATAATACGAATTTCGATTTGAAAAAAAAATACTGTATTGGATAGTCAAAATCGTATAAATATTTAATAGAAAGTGATATTTGAAAAAAAGATAATAAGACAAAAGAATTAATAGTTAAGATTGGAAGAGAGAAAATAATAAAAAAAAAATAGAAAATATTATTTAATAAAATAGAGATAGAGATGAGGAATGAGATGTAGGAAGTTTTTAGAAGATGAATAAAATTTAAGAATAAATTTGAGAGAATGTGAATTTGAATTAAATTATAAAAAAAATTATAGGAATTCGGATGGAAATGCTCGAACATGCAATCACTGGAGAATCTACGGGATCCTTTCAGAGAATCAGAGATCAGTAAATTTGTAAAATCTCCAACCAAACTAATCTTTTGGAGTAAAGCTTATTTAATTTACAAACTCAGCTGTCTGTGACTGGTACTGCAAGAGCACGAGTCATTACATATTGCAGCAATACTGCAAATTGAAAACGGGGAAACAAAAACAAAGTAGCAACATCAAAACTATACACAGGTTTCCAAGTAACTTAAACAATAACATTATAGCTTTTGATTAGTACACAAGCCAGAACCAAATTCCTGTCCCCTATGCACGTGCACATAACGAGCGCATCTCAAACCGGAAGCACATCTTCTGCCATTCCATATAGAACAGACCACTCTTTAGCTTCCACAAGCCATGCACTCTTCACGGTTTGTTAGAGAGCATACCATCTGTGCCATCTTGGTATTAACGTCATCATCCACCACTTTGGCCTTTTCCTGGCATTATCAAAGACATTCCATGAATTTGATATAGAAAATAACTTGAACAGAGGAGCTGATTTAATCACCAGTAACAATTACTTTGAGAACGGAAGTATCAACAGTGAACTTGATGGCATCAGCTGCCGCTCGTGATCGCAGATAATACATCCCTGTCTTCAGACCCTTTCATACACATGGGAACAAGAAAATAAAAGTAATCAGTACAGGTTGCGTTAAACATTCTTGTTATGAGCAAGAGGAGAAACAAAATATCTACTTCACAGAATGTCAAAATTAGAAATGAGCTTGAACCGTACAACCTATGGCTAATATTATATATGAAACCATTTCATCACAACTGGATCACATCTAACATCTTGTGAATTTCAATGGCAGGATTTTTTCATCGAATTCCCAAACTCTTGTCTATGCAGAATTAATACCTTGGACCATGCATAGAAGTGCAAGGAGGTAAGTTTCCCAAAATTGGGTTGGTCCATATGTATATTGAGGCTCTGGCTCTGATCAATGTAGCACCCACGATCAACAGCCATATCAACCAATGTCTTTTGCTTGATCTCCCAAACAGTTCTGATTGCAACAATTGTCTTAGCACACATAAAAGATAATGACTAATCCAAAATAAGGGAAATACCAAGTAAAAGCAATTTCATACTTGTAAATCACTTTCAGATCCTCGGGGATTTCTGGTATTTTCTGAACAGAGCCATCCTCATAAATGATGTTGTTCTTAATTGCAGGAGACCACAAGCCCATCTCAGTTAAGTCATGAAGAAGGTGTTTATTCACCACAACAAATTCACCACTGAGAGAGAGAGAGAGGGTGTAAGGAAACCATGGACAGCACTAAAAAAGCTGAAATACAGGATGGCAAATCAAACCTTAGAACTCTACGGCTGTATATGTTAGAGGTATAAGGTTCAAAGCACTCGTTGTTTCCAAGAATCTGGCTTGTGGAAGCAGTTGGCATAGGGGCTACAAGAAGTGAATTTCTAACACCATTCTTAGATATCATCTCCCTGAGAGCATTCCAATCCCACTGATTTGAAGGTGTTACACCCCACATGTCTGGCTGAAGAATTCCCTGTGCAATACAATGACCACTTAAGCAAATAGTTGGACATTTCATGAAGACTGAGAGTTTTAAACAGCAATAGATGATCAATTAAGCACTCCATTGACCTTTTCAGTTATTCTCCAAATAAAAATACCTTGCTCACAGGACTCCCATCATATGTCTCATAGGGCCCTTCTTTTACAGCTAACTCGGAAGAAGTTTTCAGTGCATGGTAGTATATGGTCTCAAATATGTCTTTGTTAAGTTGTTGAGCCTGCATCCATACCCAAAATCAACTATAAAACTTCAATGATTTAAGTCAACGTTAAGAGTGTATCAAAAGCCACAAATAAGTGTTACCTCAGGCGACTCAAATGGCATGCCAAGCAAAATGAATGTATCAGCAAGACCCTGGACTCCAATACCAATAGGTCTATGTCGAAAATTTGACCTTCTTGCAGTTTCAATAGGGTAGTAATTAACATCAATTATTTTGTTGAGGTTATTAGTTACAATTGCAGTGACCTGTCCCAACACAAGTAAAGTTAAATTACAAGCCAGACTCTTTAACAATTGACGTTCCACAAAACAGCAAGATATTTTTTTGAAGTGACTAATATTTAAACAGTTTGGCATCAACAAGGACTCCAACCTCCGCTAGTTTTTCAAAGTCAAAAAATCGATGCTTAGAGCCTCTGCTTCCAACAAGCTTAGATGGATGTGACTCCACCGGAACCCCCTAATGATAGACAGCATTGAAGGCAAAATCAATAACCAATAGTTCCCAAAACAACAAACAGGAAACTTAGTTAACATGCTTGCAAGATATGTCAAACCTTCTCCCTAACATATCGTGGAAGAGCAATTGATGCCAGATTACAGACAGCAGTCTCAGTTGGACTTGTATACTCAATTATCTCCGTACATAAGTTTGAAGATTTGATGGTTCCCAAATTCTGCTGGTTGCTTTTCCTGTTGCAAGTATCCTAAAGAACAAAGAAAAGCAATGAGTAAATATTGCACAAATAAATAAAAAAATGAAACAACATAATAGAATTCAAATTGATTTCCACTGATGACCTTGAAAAGCATATAAGGGGTTCCTGTTTCTATCTGGGCTTTCAAAATTTCAAACCAAAGATTTTGTGCCTGGACAACCTTCTTTGCCTTTCCCTATAAAGAAACAGCATGATCAAATAAATAAATCCGAGTAAACCACAAAACACATCTAATAAAAGCAAAATAAAGCCAAGTCAAAATTGAATATACCTCTTTCTCATAATGGCTGTACAATTTTTCAAACTCTTCACCCCAACAATCTGCTAAACCTGGAGCCTCATTAGGACAAAATAATGACCACTGTCCATTACTCTGGACTCTTTCCATGAAGAGATCAGGCACCCAAAGTGCATAAAATAGATCTCGTGCACGATGTTCCTCCTACAAAGATAAATTTTCAAACACTATGCGCTATGTAAATGGCAGCTGATACAACTCAAACTGAAGAAAGCGCAACATCACACACGAGATAAATGAGGATAACTTTGTAGGCAATGGAGAAACAATGTTCTTCATGGCCAGATAGAAAATGAGCCTTTTACCATACCGTTCCATGATTCTTTCTTAAATCTAGAAATTCAAATATGTCCGCATGCCATGGCTCCAAGTACACAGAAAAAGCACCTACAAACAGTATACAAACCAGTTAGAACAAGATATCCTTCCAACAGTGTTTGCAAGAAAGCAACAAAAATTTACCTTTCCTCTTGCCTCCCCCTTGATCAACATAACGTGCAGTATCATTGAATACACGTAGCATAGGAACAATGCCATTGGATGTCCCATTTGTTCCACGAATATAACTGCCAGTGGAACGAATGTTGTGGACAGAAACACCAATTCCTCCAGCCGATTTGCTGATAACAGCGCACTCCTTCAAGGTGTCATATATGCCTTCAATGCTATCATCTTTCATACACACAAGGAAGCAGCTACTCAACTGCCAAATTACAATCAACCAAACAAAGTCTCAATAACCATCTCTCCCCTGGGCATTGTAATGATGGGCAAGAGAAAAGGAAAAAGTACTAGCAAGGATATACACCAAACATACTTGAGGCCTTGGAGTCCCTGCATTAAAAAGGGTGGGAGACGCATGGGTGAACCACCGCTGAGACATCATATGGTATGTTTTGATAGCAGAATCAATGTCATTCTTGTGAATTCCAACAGCAACCCTCATCAACATGTGTTGAGGTCTTTCTACAACCTTTCCTTGGACCTTCAATAGGTAGGATCTCTCAAGGGTTTTGAAACCAAAGTAATCATAGTCAAAGTCTCGATCATAGATGATCACACTGTCCAAGCGAGCAGCATTCTGAAGCAAATGGAATTTGAGAAAGCAAATTGATAAATAAAGGCAATATTCAACAATTTAGCAAAGATTAAAATGTCAGAACTCTAAGCAGATTAATGTGGTTTCTCAAGAACTTTGAAACAACAACAATAATTTAGCAAACCTAGACCATAATTGTTTAGAAAACAACAAGAGTGTCATTTAGTTGAAGTGGCATCAGAGTACCTTCATGATTATTTCATAAACATCATCGGCAATCAGAGAAGCCTTTAGGCCAGATCTCTCATTAAAATGGTTGTACATGTCTTTGATCCTGCATTGAACACTCACAAAAGTCAACCAAACTTTTTAATTTCTGAATTCAACAAAAATCCTAGTTGAATCTAAAGGAACTAAAATATGATTTATTTGGGTGATTCTTACGTTTCTGAAAATGACTTTTTGGTGTTCTTGTGAAGATTTGAGACGACAATTCTGGCAGCCAACTGCATCATACAAATCACAAGAATGAGTAGATCAAATTACATATTAAGCTCAGAGCATCAAATTGGTCAACACAGCATAAATTACACTGCTATACGACAGGATATTACAGAAGTTTTTTAAATTAAATTTAGCACATAACCGACAACATAAAAAATCTACAAGAAAACAGTAGTCGATTTTACCTTGCCAAGTCTTCAAACAAAGTCACACAAAACTCAATAGAAATTGTGAAATCAAAGCAGACCCAGAGCCAAAAATCATAAAAATGATTTTCATAACCAAATCAAACACATCAAAAAAATACATATTAAAGGAATAAAACCAAAAAAACAAGATGGTAGCGAAACTGACGGAGGCATAGTCAGGATGGTTGGCAGTCATGGCAGCGGCGGTTTCAGCGGCCAATTCATCAAGCTGACTGGTTGTGACACCCTTGTAGACCCCAGCGCAGACCTTCTGGGCGACCAAGACAGGGTCGCAGTGCTCCATACTCAGCCCATAGCTCAGCTTCTTCAACCGAGCAGTGATCTTGTCGAAATGCACCGCTTCCTGCCGCCCATCCCTTTTCACAACATACATTTTCTAAATGACAGTCCGATACTCTCCCTTACAGTCTGTCGGTCTTTCTGTGAGGAATATTGTCGAACGGGTCTGGTGCACGGAGGGAATGATATGAAGCGATAAACCAGTTTACTTATTGTGGGGCGAGGGAGGCGGACTATATAAAAAGAGAGGGTTGGTTTTGAAAAGCGGGGAGAGGATGATTAGGGCTTGCTTGGTCTCTCTGGCATTTGGAGTTTCCCTCTTTAATATTGCGATCTTTTGGTGTGATTTGAAATCGTGGCGCCAAATTCCGCGATATTAAATGCTTGACTGAGATCATGGGGTGACGGGTAAATTGGCGGAGGAGATGGACCGTGTGTTGCCGTGGGGTCCGAAACTTCTTAGGAAGAAGACTTTGGGTAAGAGCGTAGCGGCAAATTCCAAAATTTGAGAAAGTTGAGATTTTAGTTCAAATTAATGGAGATATTAATTCACATTATCTATCCATCTTAAAATTAAAATAATCAATATAATATTATATATTTTAATAATATTTTTATATTTTGTAAGTATATTCTATATATTAATTAATAATTTCATTTTTATTTAAAATTATTATTTCCTAACTATTTTTTTCTCAACTTAATTATTCAATAAACACATTTAGAGATGAATAATGGCTAACTAAATTTTGAGAAAAAAATTAATTTACTATAAATCAAAAATGAAGTTATAAAGTTTTGACTACTCCAATGCATACCACTTTTGTTCAAGTTAGCCAAAATTTGATTAGGCACTAACATTTGGCAAGACCAATGTCAGTGCTTTGCTTATGTATTCTGAAATATTCTTATGTTTTTAGATATTTTCTATTCAAACAACTTTAGATGTTAAGTTAAATTGAGATGAGTTGATTTTTTTATAAATAGTAATGAGTTAAAATAGTAAAATGAGTTTTGTATGGGCACACTTAAGACGAGTTTAGATATGTATGAATGTTAAAATTAGTTTATATGTATTTATAGGAAATTGAAAAAGGTTTTAGATCTCATGTGTAAAGAGGTTTGTGTATTGAATAATGTAATACTTGTTCACTTTCAGAAAACTATCATCTCATCCATCTTAATCGTTACAAATTTTTCAAAGTTTCATACAAAATAAAATAAACAATTCAACTTTTTCAAATTTCAATATAAAAATATTATTAAAACAGTATATTCTAATAATATTTTTTTCAACTTTAATATCAACTTATCTCATCTCATTTTATCTCTTAAAACAAACGATGAGTGATTTGGGTGTTGGGATAGGTCTAAAACAAAACTCAACTGCAATGAGCTGAGCTCATTCAAGGATCCAAACGAAGCCTTAAACACAAAATATTTTTTAATTTTAAATTTTTAACTTTCTCATATAATTATAACCTAAGCACTATAATTTTCTCAGATTTTCATACAAAATACGAAAAATAATACAATTTTTTCAAATTTCAAAACAAAAATTATATTCAAATCATTTTTAATTTTATAATATTTTTATTCAATTTTTTTATCTCTTATTTCCCAATACTCAATAAAACACTTTAACTTTGTTGAACCTAAGATTTCAAGTTTTGTGTAATTATATATTTACACATGGATTTTGATGATAACAAATGAATTCAAAGAATAAAGGAGTCTCAAACTCAAGTTATCTACACAATAGAGTCAAGCACATCAAGAAACCAAGCATAAGCAAGAAAGGAACAAGCTCACATTAAAGTCATAGAGTAATGTTGTAAATCTCTTAAAATTCGAAATTAGAATTAAGGCTCAAAATTAATATTTTATCATAAAGCATTAAAATACATTTTCCACATGTGCATGAATATTTTTGAAAATTAAATTTGAATATTTTGAAAGATAATTGATTGTCATCTTTCACATGTGCATGCTATGATTAAAGGTTTGAACTTTGAAAATATTAAAGATGATTGATTGTCATCTTTCACATGTGCATGTTTTATTTGAATAATTTCAAAAGTGATTGATGCTTTTCTTGACTTATGCAAAAGGAAGATGTCTTTGTTTGAAATATTTGAAAAGTAAAGTATGTTCCTTTTGTCATATGCAAAAAGTAAAAGATTAGGTTTGAAATTTTTGAAAAGCAAAATGTGCTCCTTTTGTCATATGCAAAAAGTAAAAGATTAAGTTTGATTTTTTTGAAAAGCAAAATGTGCTCCTTTTGTTATATGCAAAAAGTAAAAATATTAGGTTTGAATTTTTGAAAAGTGAATGATGATGTCTTTGACATGTGAATCTTTTTAAATTTGAATATGAAGTGTCATATGCCTATAAATAGATCATTTGAGAGCTTCACATTCACAACACCAAGAGCATACAACTCTCATTCAAAGCTTTCATTCTCTCTTTTCTAAATATTAAGCCTTAACCCTTGTTCATTTTGAGAGATATAGTTTGTGCTTGTATTATTCTTATTTCACTCATTAAGGAGTGTTTTCTGATATCCTACCCACTATCAATTCTTGTATCAGTAAAAGGGTGTGTACAACTCTTGTGCGTATAGAAAGTGTTCTACACAGGGAATCGTTGAATCACCACGTGTAAGGTGATTGCAAGTGTAGAGGGTGTTCTACACGGATCCTTTGTAGCGGTATTGTTCAAAGGTGTAATAGGTTTCTATCTCCACCTGAAAGAGATTGAATAGTGAATTCGGGAATCTCAAGAGGTAGCTTGAGGCGAGGACGTAGGCAGTGGGGCCGAACCTCGTTAACATACTGAGTTTGCTTCTCTCTTACCATTACTCTTTTATATTTATTGTTGTTTCATATTTTGTTTATATTTTATATTGTATATTTGATTTATAATTGCTATTTTTTTAAATACAACTCAATTCATCCCCCCTCTTGTGTTAGTCATCTGGGCAACAATTGGTATCAGAGCTAAAGCTCTGTTATAAGATTAACTATCTTTTGAGTTAAGATCTTATGGCTAACATTGCAGCTTCATTTGGTGAAGGTCAATCTAGCAGTCGGCCTCCACTCTTTTGTGGAGACAATTATTCATTCTGGAAAGTTAGAATGAGAATATTCCTTCAGGCTCAAGGTCGAGAGATCTGGAAATGCATTGTAAATGGACCTTATATTCCAACAAAAGTGGTTGATGGAGTAAAGGTCAAAAAGGAGGAAGAAGAATTTAATCGTGAAGACGATAGACTTTATACTTTGAATTTAACTGCTATGAATTTATTATATAATGCTCTCAATGGTAATGAGTTTAATAGAGTAATGACTTGTGCTACGGCAAAAGAAATTTGGGATAACTTGGAAGTTACTTATGAAGGAACTTCTCAAGTTAAGGAATCAAAAATTTATATTCTTACTCATGAATATGAAATGTTTAAGATGAATGATGATGAATCTATTTCTAGCATGCACACTCGTTTTACTAACATCATAAACAGTTTGACAGCTCTTGGTAAAGTTTATTCCAAAGTGGAAATGGTAAGAAAAATTCTCAACTCTCTACCAAAACGTTGGGAATCAAAAGTGACAGCGATTCTTGAAGCTAGAGACCTCAAGAAGCTCGAAGTGAATGAACTCATCGGGTCACTTATCACCCATGAGTACACATTGAAAAGAGGAGAAGAAGAAGGAAAGCCAAAGAAGAGCTTGGCACTTAAAGCTGTTCCTCATGAAAGTGAAAGTGATGAAGATGAGGAAAATGACGATAAAGATGAAGAAGTTGCGATGATAACAAGAAGAATTCAGAGATTCTTAAAGAAAAATAAAACTCCTCCGAGGAAATCATTCAAAAAGTTTTCCAAGAAAGATTCAGGTAAAAATGATACTTTAATTTGTTATAAATGCAATAAGCCTGGTCATATCAAGCCAGATTGTCCCCTGCTAAAGAAAGATCGAAACAAAGGCAAGAAAGCAATGAAAGCTACATGGGATGATGATTCAAGTAGCTCAGATAGTGAAGCAAGCAATGAAGAATCAGCAAATCTCTGTCTTATGGCTAAAGATGATATTGAGGTAACAAATTTTGATAATATTGAAAATCCTTCATATGAAGAATTGCAAAATGTTTTAGAAGAGGTATATGAAGAATTTGAAAAATTGGGTATCAAATATACTGCTTTGAAAAAGAAAAATTCTTCTTTAACAAACGAAATTGATATTTTAAGAAAAGAAAATATTGTTTTGAAAGACGAAAATCTTGAGTTGAAGAAAAAGAAAACTGATTTAGAAAATATTGTTGAAAACTTTACGAATGGAAAAAGAAATTTTGAAAAACTTCTTGGTAGTCAAAGATGTGTTTTTGACAAGGCAGGCTTGGGATATATGCCAAAACAAAAGTTCAAACCTTATAAAAACTTCTTTGATAATCCTTCTACATCAAAGTCTAATATTCAAAATTCTTTTCATAATAAGTTTGTCAAAAAAGGATACTATTATAATCATTCAAGATTTTCATATATGTCACATGCTATTTGTAATTTTTGTAATAGAAATGGTCATAATTATCATACTTGTCCTATTAGAAGAAAACATACAATGACTATTAGGGCCATATGGGTACCTAAAAATCTTGTTTCTTCTAATACTAATAAATAAAGGACCCAAAGAACTTGGGTACCAAGAAAAATCATTTTAATTGTTTTTATAGGTATGCATGAAGTCCTCTACAAGCAAAAACAAATGGTTTTTAGATAGTGGATGTTCAAGACACATGACGGGAGACAAGACTAAGTTCTTTGATCTTAGATCTAAAGAAGAAGGACACGTGACATTTGGAGACAACTCGAAAGGGAAGATCGTGGGAATAGGTAAAATTGGTAATAAATCTTCTCTCATAATTGAAGATGTTCTACTTGTTGAAGGTCTAAAACATAATCTTTTGAGTATAAGTCAATTATGTGATAAAGGATTTACAGTTACTTTCAAAATGGATAAGTGCATTATTTTGAATGATCATGATTATAACATTTGTTTTACTGCCTTTAGAAGTAATAATGTTTATACAATCGATTTTGAAGAAATTACCTCACAAGATGCTATTTGTTTTTCAGTACAAAATGAAACTAATTGGTTATGGCATAGAAGACTAGGTCATGCCAACATGGAACTTATTTCCAAACTTTCAAAAAATGATCTTGTGAGAGGTTTACCAAAGGCAAATTTTCTTAAAGACAAAATTTGTGATGCATGCCAATTTGGTAAACAAACAAAAACTTCTTTTAAAACCAAGAAATATATTTCCACTACTAGACCACTGCAACTGATACACATGGATCTTTTTGGACCAAATAGAGTTGCAAGTCTAGGAGGAAAATATTATGCTTTTGTTATTGTTGATGATTTCTCTAGATATACTTGGGTCATCTTTCTTGCTCATAAAGATGAGGCACATAATGCTTTTACCAAGTTATGCAAGAGAATTCAAAATGAAAAGGGCTATACTATTTCAAGTATCCGAAGTGATAGGGGAAAAGAGTTTGTTAATAAAAATATTGAAACATTTTGTGATGAAAATGGTTTTGTGCATAATTTTTCTGCTCCTCGAACTCCTCAACAAAATGGGGTAGTAGAGAGGAAAAATAGATCTCTTCAAGAGATGGCAAGAACAATTCTTAATGAGAACAACTTGCCTAGTTATTTTTGGGCCGAAGCGGTAAGTACTGCATGTTATGTTATAAATAGAGTTATGTTAAGGTCTAAATTAGATAAAACCCCCTATGAGCTTTGGAATGAGAAAAAGCCCAACATTGGTTACTTTCATGTATTTGGATGCAAATGTTTTATTTTGAATGACAGGGATAATTTAGGCAAATTTGATGCAAAATCGGATGAAGGTATTTTTCTCGGGTATTCTACAAATAGTAAAGCTTATAGAGTATTCAATAAAAAGACTTTAACTGTACAAGAATCTATGCATGTAGTATTTGATGAATCTAATTCTCTACTCTCCAAGAAATCCATTGATGAAGAAACAGGAGGTATAAATAATACAGAAAGTCTCAATCTCAACAAAGAGAACACAATAGAGGAAGTCCAACATGGAGACATCAGGAAAGATCATCAAAATTTAATACGAGATGCAACCAAACAGTGGAAATTTGTGAAAGATCATCCAGTGGAACAAATTCTGGGAGAACCTTCACAAGGTGTAAGCACTCGATCATCTCTTAGAAATATTTGCAATCATACTGCTTTTTTATCTCAGATTGAACCTAAAAATATTGATGAAGCACTTCTTGATGAATCTTGGATTCTAGCTATGCAAGAAGAGCTTAATCAATTTGAAAGAAATGATGTTTGGACACTTGTTCCTAAACCCAAAAATCATACTATTATTGGAACAAAATGGGTTTTTAGAAACAAGAAAGATGAGTCCGGAGTCATTACTAGAAATAAGGCTCGACTTGTAGCCCAAGGTTACAATCAAGAAGAAGGAATTGATTATGATGAGACATATGCACCAGTCGCAAGATTAGAAGCTATTCGAATGCTACTTGCATATGCTTGTTATAAAGATTTCAAACTTTTTCAAATGGATGTTAAAAGTGCTTTCTTAAATGGTTTTATAAATGAAGAGGTATATGTTGAGCAACCTCCAGGTTTTGAAAATCATATTTCTCCAAATCATGTTTTCAAACTCACAAAAGCACTATATGGACTCAAACAAGCTCCTAGAGCGTGGTACGAGAGACTCAGTGGTTTCTTGATTAAAAAAGGTTTCTCAAGAGGAAAAATCGACACAACTCTTTTCATTAAATACGAAAATGATGATATTCTTTTGGTTCAGATTTATGTTGATGATATAATATTCGGTGCTACTAATGAAAATATGTGTCAAGTTTTTGCTAAGACTATGCAGGATGAATTTGAAATGAGCATGATGGGAGAACTTACATTCTTTCTCGGATTGCAAATTAAGCAAGTAAAAAGTGGGACATTCATCAATCAATCAAAATATATTAAGGAATTGCTGAAGAAGTTTGGGATGGAAGGTGCTAAGGAAACTGGAACACCAATGAGCCCATCTACTAAACTTGATAAAGATGAATCCGGTAAGACAGTTGACTCGAAAGTATATCGAGGTATGATTGGTAGCTTATTATATTTGACAGCCAGTAGACCAGATATTATGTTCAGTGTGTGTTTATGTGCACGTTTTCAATCATCTCCAAAAGAATCTCATTTAATTGCAGTTAAGCGCATTCTTAGATATCTTAGTGGTACAATTAACCTAGGGTTATGGTACCCTAAACACACATCTTTCGATCTAATCAGCTACACAGATGCAGATTATGCTGGTTGTAAAATAGATCGAAAAAGCACTAGTGGAGCATGTCACTTCTTAGGTCATGCATTAGTTTCCTGGTTTAGTAAAAAACAAAATTCTGTTGCACTATCTACTGCTGAGGCAGAATATGTTGCTGCGGGTAGTTGTTGTGCTCAAGTTCTTTACATGAAGCAACAACTTGAAGATTTTAAACTCATGTATAATCACATTCCAATCAAATGTGATAATACAAGTGCTATAAATCTTTCAAAAAACCCAATACAACATTCTAGAACTAAGCATATTGAAATAAGATATCATTTTCTTCGAGATCATGTGCAGAAAGGCGATATAGTACTAGAGTTCACAAACACACACGATCAGTTAGCAGATATATTCACAAAACCTTTACCAGAAGATAGATTATCTATGATTAGAAGAGAAATAGGTATGATGCATATTATGAATATCTCTTAAAAGACAGATCAAAGTTCATAAAAATAGATAGATTTTTCTTAAATACTTTTACATAAACTTGAGGTTCTTAGCCTCATGTTTGAGACGCTCATTCTCTTCATACAATATCATGTCATCCCTATTCATGGGAACTGGCAAGCGGAATGAAGAATCCAATAGAGATTTCAACTTTTTATTCTTCTGCCGAAGGATTCCTTCCCTTGTGTGAGACTCTTGAACAATTCGTTGAAGTACAACAATTTGTTCCTTAAGCTTTTCAACCTCATGGTTTTTTGCTTGAACCCGCTGGGAAAAAGCAACAATAGAGGATGAGTAGCGAGTCCCGAGACTCACCAAGTCGTAGATAGCATCGGAGTCTGACTTATTTGCCATACTATTATTTTCTTGCTGCAACATAGCACCAATGGCAGCTGCAGAAAGGACAGGAGGTTGAGATGTAGAAGAATGAGCCATTGAGAAAGGAATTGAAAACTTAAAGCGAGAATGTTGAAGGAATGCAGATGAGTTATAGAGATAAGAAGAAAACTTGATGCGGATTGGATGAACTTTAAGACTGTTTTTATAGAGATAGTATAAAGAACAAGACGAGCTATCATCCAAGTCAAAGAGCAATGTGTTTTTTCCCGATCAGTGAAAAAGACATTTTTTTTAGAAACTCGGAGCCTTCAATCTCGTTTGTCAACAACATCAGGCGATTTGTTTCTATCTTCAACCGCACTAAATTCATAGAGTTAGGCCTCGAGGCTTTGCAGGACTTGTCGGGTCACGGACGGCTCTCTTTTTCAACTATCTACAGTGTTTTTTAACGCACCGTTTTCTTCAGTCTATTTACTTGCTGTCGATCCTTTTTAATGATGCCAAAAGGGGGAGAAGTTTTAGACTAGAACATTAATATTGTTTAAATTGTTAAACTTGTTATATATGCTTGGAATTATTTTTTTTTTTTTGCTTGAAAAACTAACGCACATTCTCAGGGGGAGCTTAAGTATTAATACAGGCTTCAGGTTCTATCAAGTATTTGTCATCATCAAAAAGGGGGAGATTGTTAAACCTAAGGTTTCAAGTTTTGTGTAATTATATATTTACACATGGATTTTGATGATAACAAATGAATTCATAGAATAAAGGAGTCTCAAGCTCAAGTTATCTACACAATGGAGTCAAGCACATCAAGAAACCAAGCATGAGCAAGAAGGGAGCAAGTTCACATTAAAGTCATAGAATAATGTTGTAAATCTCTTTAAAATTCGAAATTAGGATTAAGGCTCAAAAATTAATATTTTATCATAAAGCATTAAAATACATTTTCCACATGTGCATGAATATTTTGAAAATTAAATTTGAAAATTTTGAAAGATAATTGATTGTCATCTTTCACATGTGCATGCCATGATTAAAGGTTTGAACTTTGAAAATATTAAAGATGATTGATTGTCATCTTTCACATGTGCATGTTTTATTTGAATATTTTCAAAAGTGATTGATGCTTTTCTTGACTTATGCAAAAGGAAGATGCCTTTGTTTGAATATTTTGAAAAGTAAAGTGTGCTCCTTTTGTCATATGCAAAAAGTAAAAAATTAGGTTTGAAATTTTTGAAAAGCAAAGTGTGCTCCTTTTGTCATATGCAAAAAGTAAAAAGATTAGGTTTGAAATTTTTGAAAAATGAATGATGATGTTTTTGACATGTGAATCTTTTTAAATTTGAATATGAAGTCTCATATGCCTATAAATAGATCATTTGAGAGCTTCACATTCACAACACCAAGAGCATACAACTCTCATTCAAAGCTTTCATTCTCTCTTCTCTAAGCATTGAGCCTTAACTCTTATTCATTTTGAGAGATATAGTTTGTGCTTGTATTGTTCTTATTTCACTCATTGAGGAGTGTTTTCTGATATCCTACCCACTATCAATTCTTGTATCAGTAAAAGGGTGTGTACAACCCTTGTGCGTGTAGAAAGTGTTCTACACAGGGAATCGTTGAATCACCACGTGTAAGGTGATTGCAAGTGTAGAGGGTGTTCTACACGGATCCTTTGTAGCGGTGTTGTTCAAAGGTGTAATAGGTTTCTATCTCCATCTGAAGGAGATTGAATAGTGAATTTGGGGATCCTCAAGGGGTAGCTTGAGACGAGGACGTAGGCAGTGGGGCCGAACCTCGTTAACATACTGAGTTTGCTTCTCTCTTACCCTTACTCTTTATATTTATTGCTGTTTCATATTTTGTTTATATTTTATATTGTATATTTGATTTATAATTGTTATTTTTTTAAATACAACTCAATTCACCCCCCCTCTTGTGTTAGTCATCTGGGCAACAAACTTAAATTATTTCACTATTATTAACATATATTATAAGAAATTCTAAGATCTCGTTTGGTTACAAATGAGATGAGATGAGAAATTTGTGAATAATAGTGAAATTGTTTGAGTTAAAATGTTTTATAGGTTTTGGGAAATTAAAGAAAAAAAATTGAGTACAAATACTATAAAATTAAAATATTGTTAGAATATAACTTTTTAATATCATTTTTGTTTTAATATTTGAAAAATATGATTTTTTTATTTAATTTTAAAAAAATTATAATGATTAGGTAATGATTAAATAAAAATTTTGAAAATTTAGAATTGAAAAATATTTATTTTTTAAAAATATTTGGATATCGAGATAATATGAGATGGATTTATACCATCTATAAAACCAAATGGAGTCTAGTGTCCAAAGTTCCAAACAAGCCTTATTGTTTATTGTTGTAATATCTCTTTGTGAATGAATAACATATGAAGTCATGGCAATATGCAGGATTGAATATCTTAAAATTATATCTAACATTATCTTTAATAAATTAGTCTAATAATTTTACCTTAAGAAGTTTATAAATATTCATTTAGGTTAAAGTGATGTTGCAACCAAAATAATACTTTTATCAACTCTTACCATTGGGAACCTTAGGCGCCTCTTCTCCCCCACCCCCCTTGTCTCTCTCTAAATCAATGCCTCCAAATCTAATTTTTGTGAGAGGGAAAGGAGGTATCGGTTTTTCCCCTCTCATTTCATCATTTCTCCATTCACCCACATCGTCTATTAAGGTTTATTTTACTTAATTTTATTTTGCTTTCTTTAAGGTTGAAAAAGATAGATTTATAGTTTTCTGACAACTCCAGAAAGGCACACGCAGCACAAACAGATTCACAGGTTCAAAATCGTTTGAAGGAAAGTGGTTGTTTTGTGAAAATATTGTGCGTAGTTCTCATGCACCACTCATTTCGGCAGCTCTTATTAACACACGCATCAGATCATCAGACCACCACCGACCTTTCAAATCTGACTTTTGTAGCTGAAAAGAAACAAGTGTGTTACCTTCATGGGCCGTCACAAATTCCAAAATTTACTAGAGTTGGTCTAAACTGCAATTCACCATTTTTCGCATCTATCTTATTGTTTTCCTTTTTAGTTTCCTTATTGTTAATTTTTTAAGTTTGTCTCTCAAACTTTTGTCTATAGATGTTGAACCCTATCTTTCTAAGAACGGTGAGGTTGAGTTTCTATTTAAACATAAGGTGTTGTCTCTTTAACATTTGTCTATAGAGAGTATCAGCAATTGTGAAGATCAGACCAGTCATAAAATGAAGTACCGTACTGGTGAAGTCCCAAATGCATTATTTTAGTTTATGATATCATGTTTGATATAAGAACATCCCAGTATGTATCTAGTCCTATATATAATTTTCTCTAATTAATGAATTATGACAGTTTCTCTTAAAAAAAAACAATGCTTTTATTTTTTACAAACTTTTCCATGAAGTGGTTCCTTCATGACTTCACTAAATCCTTTTTGAAGCAGACATTATCATTTAGGCTTGATTTAGATGTCCAAATGATGTTATACGGCAATTCAGTCTGCCTATCCAAATGGCAGGAGTTGGTTGTATTTAGGCTTTAAAATTAATAACTGGCATAAACAGTAAAAAGTGAAGTAAACAGTATACAGATGACATAAAATTTTAAATAAACAATGCAAAATTGATGGAAACAGTAAATGAATAGTAAAAAACATTAAGTGAACAGTTGTTATACATGCAATGGGACCTACCCCTTTATCAAATCTCAAAAAATAAAAACTATCTTATCTCATCTCACTATACAAATACACATTTTTTTACAAACCATTTTATCTCATCTTAATTAAAATATTTCACTACAAATTAAAATATATAATCTCATCTCATCTAAACTGTGTAACCAAGTGAGGCTTTAGATATAAATGTGGATCATTTCGAAAATATCACAACTCAATCTAATAACTTTTAAAAATACAATAATTAAATTATTTTTGAAATAGAGATTTCCAAATTTGTTTGAGATGCGCTTTAGATAGTAAGTTGAAAGTTGATTAAAATATTGTTAAAATATTATTTTTTAATATTATTATTATAGAAATTTAAAAACTTGAATTGTTTATTATATTTCGTATGAAAATTTAAAAAAATTATAATAATAAAATAAAATAAGATAAGATGAAACAATTCTCGTATCCAAACGGGCCATTGCGGTATAAATTTCAAAAATGATGGGCCAAATTGGGCCAAGCTTCTTCTTAGTTCCAATGATTTAAGACATCGAGTATGTAATAGACCTTCTTGCTTGTGTAACATCGTTAAACTCCGCCCGATGAACAATCTTTAGGCTTTGTCATAAAATAAAACTATTTTTTTTAGCAATATTATATACAATTTTAAAATATTTAAACTTAGTATCTTAGGATGATTAATTTATATTTCAACATGATAAATTAATAGATGGAAAATAAATATCATTGGACATGAAGACAAATATTTAAGATTAATATTTAAAGAAAAATAATAGTCATTATCATTTTAGTGATTGCCCACTAAATATTCTTTAATGATTAATATACGAGTGAAACATAGTAAAACAAATCATTTAATACCTTCTTACAAGATTACAAGAGACTTATATAAATATTAGTAGTTGGGTAACGTCGAAGGGACGTTTGCCTAGTGTATAGAAATATTATTTTTATCAAGGAAATTTTTTTTATTAATAATGTAATACTTTTAGAAAAAAAAAATATAATTTCTAACATCAAATAGTAAGATAGATTTAAATCGGTTTTAAAGCATTTAGAATTAAAATCTTATTATTTATTATTGTATGTGCTCCTAGGTACGGCTGGAAACAATAAATATGTGGAAAAAAAAAATAATCCTTAAACCAAAACTATGCAGCGCATGAGACAAACCATAACAGTAAAGCAACGTGCAGAGCACATTTTATTAGTTTAATAAAACGATTATTTATTAAAAATGATATAATTTTTATAAAGAAATCATTTTTATAAGATATTATTATTTGATTTTAATGTTTCATAATGAATTTAAATTGATAAATAAATAATATTTTATTGAAATAATTGTATTCGTAAATGTAGTTGGTAATAGATTTAAATTTAATTATTTTACATTTCTCTTTATTTATATAAGGAATTAATAGAAATTTTAAATCACACATATAAATTTAAATATAAATTATAATTTATATATATATATATATAAAGTACCTCTTAAATAAATGATCATTAATGCATGGGTTCCAGGATCAATGCATGCTGCATGAATTTTGATAATTATGAATTTATTTATAATTGATTAAGGAGAGAGATTAAAAAAATAAAAACTTTTAAGAAGAGAGAGAGAGCTACTTTAATTTATTCATGTAACTAACGGCGTTAATTTTAACGGTAAAACAACAAAAACCGTTAAACCAACAAAATTCCGTTAGATAGCCACTTTATATATATAAAGATATTTATTGGAAGAGGCTCAATACCGCTACGAGGCCTATTGGGATGATCGGTGTGAGCGACAAGTTGGACCTTGAGGACTTGGTCCATCTTTAGAGCCTAGTCCATCATGACTATTAAGAGAATAACCATCTGATAGTTCTCCAAGTAAGGAAAGTTATCTGATTGTTTAAGTATAGATAAGCTCTCCATCCCATGACTTAAATTTCGAATAGTAGATAAGCTCTCTATCATATAATAACAAAAAGTCTCATGGGCTCTATATATATAGACAACTCATATACTTAAAAGGGATTTGATTAATTAATATTAAAACGAGAGCTATCCATTGTGATTACTGACTTAGGCATCGGGGGCGTTCTCCAGAACCTCCAAACCATTCTATTATTTAGTTGTAGGTGATCGTGTGTGAGTGGTGGTGAAACACGTCCATAACACTTACAAATATCTTTATACAATATGTATATAATATATACTCACACACACACATATCTGTAAATATTTATCATAAGTTTAAAACTAACATGTATTGAATTAGAAATGTGAATTCTTCTCTAATTTTTTTAAAAAACACTTAAGATGTTATCATTCTAAAGGTAAAAATAACACCATAAAAAAATTGAATCATGCAATATTTATAAGGTTATACAACTTTAATTGAGTTTACACAAACTCAACTCGTTAGTATATAAAACTAAAACTTTAAAATAACTTAACACATTAATTAAAAGCAACCAAAGTTTATACGAATTGAGTTAAGGCTCTTGTAAACTTTGTCACTATCCAAATATACTTCGGTAGAGGAAAAAGAAAATATTTTATATAATTAAAAATAAAATAAAATTTGTAAAAAAACCTACATTTTTATTCCGAGCTTATTTTTTCAAAAACTTTATAGGAATTTTTTATGGTATAGTGTGTTTATTTTGGTGTAGTGAAAACTTTGGACACTTTTTAGCTAATATTTCACTTTTTATATTTTGACTATTCCACTCAAAATTTATAAAACCACACATTGGATTAATGATTTAGCTCTTAATTATAAATATATACTATTTTATATTCTTTTATCTAACGATTATATATTCTTATGTACTATATTCTTTCGTAGGCTTAATTTTTAGAATCTAGCTGAGGTTATATTTGTCATTCCATCTCATTGTATTTTTATTATTAAGATTTTCAATAGTCATATTTTGTTCTTTTACATTGTTTTGTTAATGAAAAATTCTTCCATTTTTAAGAGTCATACAATTTTTGCATATGCTATTAATTATATATGGGTGCTGCTAGTCTGCTACTTAGCTTTGACCGCGTGTCTATTAGCACAAATTACCTATTTTATTTTTTTAATATTTTTTAAATATCTTTAAATATTTTTAAAAATAAAAAATATACCAATACATTAAAAGTCACTTTCTTAATCTTTAAGAAAAAAAAAATTAAATAAATAAATAAATATGCGAATAGTTAAAATGAAGGGACAAACTCATGAGACATATTATAATTTTCTTTAATATATTTAAGATTGACTATATGTTATACATGGACAAAAATTATCAGTATGATTTAAAAAAAGTGGATTGAAATCAAAGTAGCATAAAAACGATTTAAAAAAATAGATATATAAAATGTAATTTTTGAGTCAAATTAGCTATAAAATATTTTAGCCATTATAGACCCATTTCTAGGAAGAAGAAACCTGAGATTGTTGCTGATTATAGACTCATTAGTTTTTGTAATATCACTAGGGGTATAAAAAAAAATGGTAAACCGGACTGAACCGGACCAGATCAAACCGGTGGGATAGGTTGATCCGGTCCGGCCCGGCCCTGAGTTTGGTATGGTCCGATACCGGTTTTATTTTTCTTAAAATCGATTAAAATCGGTCCGGTTTTTATTTTTCAAAAACCGAACCGGACCGGTTCATATATATTTTAATTTTTTCTATTGTATATAATTTTTATATATAATATATAATTATATATAAAATAGTTTTGTATTATATAATAAATTACTAATTAATATAATATTAAATTTTAAAATCTTATATCATTTTATTTATTGTATTAATAGTTATACTAATACTATATTACTATATATTATAATATACTATAATATATCACTATATTATATATTATAATATATAATATAATATAATACATTAAAACTTGACGAAAAATCGGTAAAACCAGAGTATCGGTTTAAGAGGACAACCAGTGTGTAATCGATTTTGAAAAATACAGAACCGGTGCATACCGATTTTTCTGAGAGAGGTCTGGATAATGTTCCTCCCAAGAAGGAGATATTAAGAATCTGTCTAGTCTTGACCAGGCTTGGTTGGAGGACCAAGTATAATTACCCCCCATTAGCGGTACATCCATTAGTTCCAGCTCATAAAATGATTTCTGAAAATTCCCTCATAGCACGGTTTTGTCGTCCCTCCCCCGAACTTTCGCTAGGAAATCTAGTCACATTAAAATCTCTTCCAATACACCATGGAACCTCCCAACATGAAGCCAAACCTGCAAATTCATCCCAAAGCAACCGCCTCTCACTATCCAAGTTAGGATCATAAACGCCAGCGAAAGCCCACACAAATCCATCTTCGGAGTTTTTGAACGAGCACCCCAACGAATATTCTCCCACAAACTCATCGATATTCTCCACCACCCTTTTATCCCACATAACCAAAACTCCCCCTGAGGCCCCTTTTGAAGGTAAATGGGACCATCCTGCAAATTGGTAGCTCCATAAACTCCTTATAACTCTTCTTGTAATAATCTTCAATTTAGTTTCCTGCACGCAAATAATGTCCAGCTTCCATTGTCTCAACAAAGATCGTACCCGGAGGCGTTTGTTAATCTTATTCAACCCCCGTACATTCTAACTTAGAATTTTTTACTTCATTTAACAATTGAAACAACCCTTCCCTTATTTCTACCATGACTTGCACTCCTCTCCTTTCCATCATAATTGATAGACCAAGTATGCCGTCTCAACTCCCTACTTTTTTTTGATACTGCACCATGTTGATAGTGATTGGCCTCAATGGCTGTTAGCAGCGCCTTAAATTGATCTTCATAGCCCACACACGAGATCCCCACCGCACTCTACATCTCTGTCACCTTGTTCAAGACCCAGTTATGAGGTGAGGGAGTTATCATGCTTATTGGATAAGGATCTTCCTCTGAAAAGTCCTCCCCCTCATACAAAATCATTGAACCTTCCCCCTCCACCTCCCCTCTCTCCCCCACTTCCATTTCTTCCCCTACCCGAGAAATTTTATCCCCTTCTATTTCTAAAATTTCATCTTCTTCCTCAAGTCGATGCTGTACTTCTCTTGCTAGGGGTTCCTCTTCCTCCATCGTCCTAGTCTATGTCTGTCTAAGGCTTCCCATCGCACTCAGCTGCCCTCCAGAACTTCTCGGCTCACTCATTGGCGTGATCTGGATCTCCTGCAGTGACGTTGGCTTACTCAAAGACAGTTCTGAGGTTGTCAACGTTTTCTGTCTCATCGGCGAGTTCAGCACCTCACCCACCGACCCTCCATTGGTTCCGTTCTCCGTCGTTGCCAAGAAATTCCCCCTCTTCCATAACCACTGCTAAGCTGGCCTCCACTGGACCACCATCTGCCTCCCCTGAGTCCACCGAAATTTTATGGCTCGACTTCGTCCTTGGCCCAAGTATAGGCTCCAGAAAGGCATATTTCGGCGTGACTGAAATCTCAGATGTAACGGGTAGCCTCCGCCTCATATCTACCCACTTCTTTCTCGGGCTTGGGCCGAGATCCAGCCCTTTACCTTTCAGCCCAGCCACTGAGTCTTGACCCATAGGCACATCTGGAACATGGCCCAGGTCCAAGCCTAGGCCCAGACCTCTTTTTTCTTCAGCCCATTTGATAAGCCACTCAATTTTTTCCTGCATGACTTTGACTTGTACCTTCAGCTCCTGTAACATGTCTTCCTCCATTTCCATATTAAGGCCATCATTTTTTCTGCCATCACCTACTTTGCACTGAGTAACAGCTGAAATTTGCTCTGCTCTCAGCAGACCTACCCTACCTCTCGGGTTGTCCCCTATTCTGACACTGGAAAGCTAGTTGCTAGGCCTCTGTTGAATAGCCTCCCTATACGACTAAGAAGCATGTTGCAAAGCCTTCTCTGGTGGTGGTGGGAAAGCAGGGCCTCTTCCCACCTCCCTCAACACCTCCACCAACCTCCTCCATCCCCTACCTAGGATTTGTTCGGACCACTTTCTCATATTTTTGGATTGTGGAGGGATCCCAGGGGGTAGAAGGCCTTTTAAATTTGAGAATATATGGTTAAAACATGAGGGGTTTATGGTGGGGCAATGGTGGAGCTCATATCACTTACAGGGCAACCCGAGTAATGTATTGGTTGGAAAGTTGAAGCTTTAAAAAAGGATTTGAAGTTATGGAATGAGCAAATATTTGGTGATTTTACACTACAATAAAAGAATTTATTTCAAGAGTTACAAAGTTTGGAGGGAGTAGGAGATGAGAGCAATCGCAAAGGGCAAGTAGTTGCTGATTTGGAAAGAGTGGTCCTCATGGAGGAAATTTCGTGGCGACAAAAGTTAAAGGCATTGTGGCTTAGGGAGGGAGATAGGTGCAATAAGTTTTTTCACCGCATTGCAAACTCTCACAAAAGGTTCAATACCATGAATGAGGGTGCACTTACAGACCAAGCTGAAATAAAGAATCATGTGGCTGGACACTTTGGACATTTGCTATCGGAACCTCATGATTGGAGACCTACACTAGATGGACTAGCTTTTGAGCACATCGACCAAAGTAGTATGGTTTGGTTGGAGAGACCATTTGAAGAGGAAGAGGTACACATAGTAATCAGGAAAATGAATAGGGACAAAACACGGGGGCCCAGATGGCTTTACTATGGCTTTCTTTCAGATGTGCTGGGAGGTGGTGAGAGAAGATGTTATGCAGGTTTTCTAGAAATTTTTCACAAATGGTAAATTCGAGAAAAGTTTGAATGCTACTTTTATCGCACTTGTTCAAAAAAACAAAGGTGTTATAGAGGTGCAAGATTTTAGGCCTATTAGTTTGGTGGGAAGCATATACAAGATAATATCTAAAGCCTGGCTAATAGAATGAGCACAGTTATGGATAAAATTATATCTAAGACTTAAAATGCTTTTGTTAGAGGGCGCCAAATATTGGACTCGGTTCTTATAGCAAATGAGTGCTTGGACAACAGGACCAAGTCAGGAGTGCCAGGTATTTTATGCAAATTAGACATGGAAAATGTCTATGATCATGTCAATTGGGACTTCTTGTTATACATGTTGAGCCGATGTGGTTTTGGGACAAGATGAAGAAAGTGGGTGAGGTATCGTGTGTCAACGGCTCGTTTCTCAGTGTTAGTAAATGGAGATCCGGTGGGTTTCTTTAATAGCTTACAGGGATTACGACAAGGTGACCCATTATCACCCCTTTTATTTGTCATCGTAATGGAGGCCCTAAGTAGAATGATGTCAGCTGCAGTGGAGGGGGGATTCTTGTCTGATTTTGTAGTGGAAAACATCAACATCTCACATCTTTTGTTTGCGAATGACACATTGCTGTTTTGTGAGGCAAACGCAAGACATATCCAAGCTTTGAAGGCCATTTATTGTGTTTTGAAGTGGTATCTGGGTTAAAGATTAATCTTGCGAAGACGGAGATGGTTGCGGTTGGTGAGGTGAGGAACATTAGAGGGTTGGCCAACATTTTGGGATGTGTAGTCTCTTCTTTGCCATTGAAGTATCTTGGCCTTCCCTTGGGAGCTACCTTCAAAGCCAAGGTAATTTGGGAGGAGGTGTTGGAGAAATTAGAGAATAAATTGGCTGGGTGGAAAATGTTGTATTTAACTAAAGGGGGGCGGATCACTCTTATCAAGAGCACCCTATCCAACCTTCCTACATACTACTTGTCTCTATTCCCTCTTCCCGCCAGCATAGCAACAAAAATAGAGAAACTTCAACGTAATTTTATGTGGAGTGGCTTAGGTGAGGAGCTCAAATTCCACTTAGTAAGGTGGAATAAGGTGTGTACTCCGTTGAAAGATAGGGGCTTGGGGGTCTAGAATGTCAGGGCATTTAATAAGGCATTATTAGGAAAATGGTTATGGCGTTATAATAAGGAAAGAGGAGCCTTATGGAAAGGAGTGATTGACATGAAGTATAGAAGTGAACGGGGGGGTTGGTGTTCTAAGGA
The DNA here is from genome assembly GCA_011037825.1 of Carya cathayensis. NCBI lineage: Eukaryota > Viridiplantae > Streptophyta > Magnoliopsida > Fagales > Juglandaceae > Carya > Carya cathayensis. The sequence goes on along the minus strand of QGSO01000383.1, from coordinate 391,155 downwards.
AAGTAGGGGGCATGTGGGGTGGGGTTATGGAAGTACATAAGGAAAGGTTGGTGTACCTTTGATAGCAATACTTGTCTTTGAGTGGGGGATGGCATGAGGGTCAGCTTTTGGAATGATGTGTGGGTGGGAGACACGGTTCTAAAAGAGGTTTATCCTAATATTTTCAGAATTGCTCGGGACAAAGAAGCAATGGTGGCTGATTTGAGGGTAATAAGTAACGGTACACAGAAGTAGGAGTGCTACCCACCCCTTACTGGGTGGGGCCACCCCTTATCCGCCCCTCGCCCCCACATGAACAGGGGGTGGGAATTTTTCCTCGGACTCCGCCCCCGCCCACGCGGGGGAGGGGTACCCCGTCCGCTGACGGGGGTGCGGGGGTGGACCTCTAGCTGTCCGCCCCCTACTCTTCCCCTCCCCTCGCCAATCGATTTCAACCGCAACAACAAACCCAAACACCATAAACCTCTGACGGAATCAAACCAGCCAAAGAAATGAGAGTGAAAACAAAAACAAAAAAGATCGAACTCGAACGAGCATGGCTCGTTCTTCCTTTTTCATCTTGTCTCCTTCCAAGTTGAGCGTCGTTCCTCTCCTCCTCCCTCCATATGAGCCGATGTCTGTGCAAACGAAACTGGTTTGGGAAGAAGAAGATCGAAGAGCTTGATTCGGTGATAGAAGAAGAAGGAAAGGTGGAAGCTTGATTTTGGAAAAAGGATATCGAAGAGCTAGGGCAAATGAGACACATAAATGAACTGAGCATTTCATATGGGACATCGAAACGGTGCGTATGGAGGAAGAAGCATGCAGCGTCGTTTTTAAGCCATGAAGTTGAAGCTCATTTACGGTTTGGTTACAGAGGCTCAAACTCAAAGATGAGAAATTGAGAGAGATCATCTGCAAACTGTGAAGAGGGTTTGATCGAGAGAGACAGAGTCGAGAATTTGGGGGGCCTTATATATGCAGGGGCGGGGCGGGGGATTTACGGAGCGGGGCTGAGCCCCCTCCGTGCCCCGCCTCTGCAGTGCTCCCTTCTTACGGGGCGAGGCGAACGGGGCGGTGCAGCGGGTGGCGGGCACCCGCTGCCCACCCCTACACAGGAGTGGAATATAAGTCTTACTCGGGATGTACATGATTGGGAAGTTGCCGAGATGGTGAAGTTTCTCAGCTTGTTGTACAACACTATTATTGATGATTCAAGTGAGGATAAGATGGTATGGAGACCTTCTAGGAAAGGAAATTTTTCTGTGTGCTCCTTTTATGACACAATTACTATGCAGCAAAAACACAACAATTTTCCTTGGAAGAACATTTGGAGGAGCAAAGCACCTAAAAATGTTGCATTCTTTGTATGGACAACAACATTAGGGAAGATTCTCACTATGGACAACCTAAGAAGACGAGGCATTATCATAACAGAATGGTCTGTATGTGCAGAAAGAATGGTGAAACGGTAGACCACTAACTTTTACATTGTGAGTTCACTAGGAAAATCTGGAATTATTTCTTCAGCATAATGGATATAGCATAGGTCATGCCGGGAAGAGTGATAGAATTACTTGCAAGCTGGAGAGGAATTGCAGGGACACCACAGATTGCAGTTGTATGGAAGATGGGTCCTCTTTGTATTCTTTGGTGTATTTGGAGTGAAAGAAATGATAGACTTTTTGAGGATCAGGAACGTTCTCTATAAGAGTTTAGGAGGTTTTTTTAGAAGACTTTATTTATGTGGGCCATCGCTCTAGAGCTGAATGGTCTCAGTTTCCAAGATTTCCTTGTATCAGTTACTAGATCCTAAATAGGTGTATTCACATGTATACCTCCAATGTACTTGGAATATGCTTATTAATAAAATTTCTTATTACTTATAAAAAAAAAGGTTAGGACCTAAATTTTATCCAAAATCAGACCGAACCAGACCGGTTACACCCCTAAATGGAGCTACAAATTAATCTCTAAAGTGCTAACAAACAGGCTTAATGTTGTTCTACCTCTTGTAATTTCATGATCACAGAGTGCTTTTGTACAAGGGCGTTTGATTACTTACAATATTTTAATTACCTATGAACTTGTTCATTTTCTGAATCGTAAAAGGAAAGAAAAATTGGGGTACATGTCTATCAAATTAGACATGAGTAAAGTGTATAGTTGAGTGGAGGTTTCTAGAAAATATCATGTTGAAATCAGGCTTTTATTACAAAATGGGTGGATCTGATTATGTTGTGTGTAAAATCTGTTTCTTTTTCTATTTTAATCAATAGAGAGCCCCATGGTCTAATCTTTACTTCAAGAGGATTGAGGTTCAACCTACCTCTCTTAGTGTGCACTGAAGGCTTGGTTTCCCTACTGCATCACTCAGAAGAAGCAAGAGATCTCAAAGGCATTCAAGTTTGTAGGGGAGCCCCAAAAGTAAATCAACTATTGTTTACAAATGATAGTATTGTTTTCTGTAGAGCTAATAAGGATGATAATGTACAGTTATAGAAAATGTTGGAGAAATATAAGGAAACATCAGGTCAACAAGTTAAAAAATGTAAAACCTCCATGGTTTTTAGCAAGAATGTTAATCTTGGTCTTTGAGATGAGCTCATGTCTCTATGGGGGGTTAGTAGTTTTCATTAGTATGATAAGTACCTTGATTTACCTCATATGATTGGTTATGCTAAACGTACAGTATTCTTTGATCTGAGACATAATGTGTGGCATAAGCTTCAAGAATGGAAGGAGAGATTGTTGTCTCAATGGGGAAGGGAAATTCTAATAAAGAATGTAGCTACGTCCATCCCTACATATACCATGAGTTGTTTTAAGCTTCCTAAAACCTTATGTGATGAGTTGGAAAAGATGGTTGCTAAATTTTGATGAGGGCAGAAAGAGAAAGAGAACAAGATACATTGGGTTAGCTGGAAGACAATGTATGAACCAAAAAGTGAGGGTGGCATGGACTTCAAAGATCTTAAGAATTTTAATAGGGCATTACTGGCTACGCAGGGATGGAGAATTATGACTGATGGTTCTACTTTGCTACACAAAATCTTTTAAGTAAAGTACTTCCCTCAAACATATTTCTTTGATGCTAAGTTAAACAAATCTCCTTCATATGTTTGGAGATGTATATGGAAATCTAGATAATTATTGAAAGAAGGGTGTGGATGGAGAGTGGAGAATGGGAAGACAATAAGGCTTTGTAAAGATTACTGGTTACTTGGGCATAAACTTGTGATTCAGACTATGGTTGAGGATGCATACCAGACTAGTGACATAATAGTGGATAGTCTCATTGATGACAGTACAAGTTGGTGGGATCTTGAGGAAGTAACAACTACTCTCCAACCTAGAACTGTAGCAGTGGCTTTGAAGATCCTAATCATATCTGGAGATCACGAGGATAAGTTAATATGGGAGAAGGAAAAAGATGGTGAATATAGTGTCTAAAGTGCCTACAAACTACTTTGTGATATGAAGAAGGGTAACCAAGAGGGGAAAAGTTGAAGAGCAACCAATCATAAATGGATTTGGAAATAAATATGGAAGTTAAAAGTTTCCAACAAAGTCAAAGTTTTGGTTGGAAAGCATGTTGAAATGGCCTACCTATTTTGCAAAATCTGAAAAGGAGACACATATTAGATGACAAGATGTGTTTATTTTGAACTGAGGTGGAGGATTTGGTTCATGCCCTTTTATATTGTCCGTCTGTTGTTGATTGCTGGAGTCAACATGTCTCAAGTTTGCAATCTGCAAGTAGAGTAGATAGTTTCTTTGACCTTGCTAGCTCGTGATAAAGGATTTAACACAAATATATGAAGGGAAGGAAATACAACCTGAACAAATTGTGGTCCATGCTCTGTCTATGTAAAAGGAGTTTCAAGAGATTAGGAGTCATACCAAAAAATTGAGCCAGTTACATTGCTGTTGGTCTCCTCCTTAAGCAGGTACTCTAAGACATGGTTTGGATTTGGAGATCAGATGGAATCATCTCATCTCACTCGGTACGGAGAAGTGATCTCTAATACAAACAATCAAATACTCATCTAAAAATGTAAAATGTGTTTGAATGGTTGTTCAGATAACGAAAAGAAAACACACATTTTTAGAAAAGCACATGGAACCCAAAGGAAAAAGGAAAGCAAATTTTATGTTCCTGTTTTGACGCCCGAGCTCTCTGTCTGCCCTTGTCATTCTCCTCAGCCATCCGTTCGTAAACCCATCTCCTTTCTGGCAAGAATTTCAAACATTAACCTCACAGTTCATCGCAATCGGCAACTCGAGAGAACACAATCGCCATTCATCTCCTTCACCAACGGCATACTCCAACGCCATCCGAGAGAACTTCATTGCCAGGCCTCCATTTCCTCCGTCTATAGATAACTCTGTTTCCCCCAGCTTTGAGCAATGTCGTACAAGGTGCAGATCACTTGGGGCTAGGGAAGGCTGCCACTCCTGCAAAGCCAATGATGACCCTTTACAGCCAACTTTAGCTATGCTCAATATTTTGATAAAAAGTAATTTATAAATATATAATTAATTATTTAATTATTTTATTGACAAAAATAAACAAATTTAATTTTATTAAATTAATACATTTTAATAAAAATATTATCATCTTATATAATATTATTAGGAAACGAATGATAAAAAAATAATATTTTAGTAAGTAATTTATAAATTAATATTATTATTTATAAATAAAAGAAAATCAATACAAATACTATATAATAATTAGTGAGACTCACGTCTATCAAATTTTTAAAAAGTTAAAATCATTTCATCTTATTTCATAATCTAAACATATAAAATTTTCAAAAACTATTTCATCTCATCTCAACTCAACAATCTCACTACTAGTCACAAACTATTTTAACTCATCTCATTTTTTAATCTAAACGAGACCTAAAGTTTAATATAGATGGTGCTATTTTTGAATATCAACATTGTGCAGGGGTTGGGATGGTCCTTCGAGATGAAATTGGAAAATTATAATAGCTACTAGTAAAAAGGAATATGGGATAAATGATCCAACGGAGATTGAACTTATTGCAATTTTTCAAAAATTACAATTATGCATGTATATGGAAATTACTAATCTCATTCTAGAAAATGATTCGTTTTTTTATGGTGCAAGCTCTCCAATCTGGTAACAATTACCTATCTTTTCTGGGTAATCTTTTGAAGAAACTGTTGGCTTGATGAAGTATTTTCTGTATAAGGAGGTTGGGAAATATAGATGCTCATAGGTTGGTTCGACATACTGTGCATGTAACTGATATTGTAGCCCGTTGGGATTCAATTCCATATTTTATATTGACAGTTATTTGGACCGACAAACATATTGATGAATAAAGGTGGTATTTACTGAATATATATATATGAAATTTGCTATTTATAAATCTTTACACCACATATCACATAATTTTTTATTTTTTTTATTTTTAAATTTTATTTAATTTTATTATTTTGAAAATAATTAAATTCTTCTATTAATCATTTATATATTATATATTTGAGAAGAGAAAAAAAATTAAAAAAATAATAAAAGAATAGTATGCGGTGGAATAGAATTATATATATATATATATATTAGCTGTTATGGGATTGCTTGGGGTACAATTTTTCTGTGACAGCGTCACTTCTAATTAATTGCTTCATTCCAAAGTCTAAAGTCTGTATTGTCAATTATTTAATTATTAATTTGGCAAAACTCTCAAGTCTCATCGATCCCGTTCTCTTGGTCCCTCGCGCAAACAGTAGAAATCCTCGCTCAAAGTCGCAGGGAGTCTTTCACCGGCTGAAAAGTGCCAGAAAAATGGCGGAAGAAAAGGAATCGACTTCCATTCCTCTCAGTCAAGCTGAGAATGGCGGTGAGGATCCTCCCAAGTCTCCCCCTAGCTCCCCTAACTCCTCCACTCGCAAGGTCCGGCTTTCCTCTCTCCCTCTCTATTCTTCACTCTCCACCCTCCAAGTACTTGCTTTGACTTCCAACTGCACGGATCTACTGGATCCTGGTTCTCTTTGGAATTTATTTACCAGTTTTTTGTAACCACTTTCGTACCGTAAATGTAAGGAAGTATTGGATGATAGTTAGAGACTTGGCCCTAAACTTGTCCCATAAAGAAAAAGGGTTACGAAAGCTTTACGTTACTTGGCTTCAAATGCGATATCTATATTTTCTAATGTTTAAACGTGTATTTTGTTGGCTGTGCCTGTGGGTATGTAAGATCCATGGTATTCATGGAATGATCATTCTTGATGGTAGAAAAACCCATATTATATTGTAATAAGATTCGAGATGTGCTTTCATTTGCTATATAAACATAAAATCTTAGGATATTGAGTCGTTAACGATCTGCTATAGAAGTTCTATCATGTTCTATTTTGAAGGTTTTGGATTGGTATGGGTCTTCGTTCATGTGACAGAATCGTTTCTGTTCATTGAAAATCCCTCTTTGTCGTTATCTTAATCACTATTGTTGTTGTCAATAGGGAGGAGCCTTTTTATATTCTCTCGTGTTATAGACCTATTGTAATAACTGAGAGACCAATTGAACGATATAAATGAATGTGGGGTAGATTAACAATTGCCGATTATTTCACCAGCTTGTGAATATGACTTTGAACAAAGCACTTATTAGTGGCAATAAGCTCCTCAAGATAGGAACATCATCTCAGTTATCTCAAGGGGTGCTGTTAATAAAAGGATATATAGTAGGTGGAATTAGAGGACATCCCCTAATTTAAGGGGAAAAAAATTTTTCACCAACAATATGCATATGAACTTGTTTCTGTTGGAACATGACAGTTTTTCAAGGTGGCGTTGATTCTACTGATGTGAAGATAGAAACATCATTCATGGTTCTTCAAGAGGTTTTGTTGATCGAAAATAATGCTAAGTGGAACTAGAGGAAATCACATTATTAAGTGAAGAAATGTTCCACCACCGACACAGATATCACATATGAATGAGAGGGAACCTCCCTAGTCCCTCCAAATATATAGTCATTTCTCATGGCTCGTTTTCTCACAAAAAAAAAAGTATCTTCTTCCCTTATTGCAAAATGACTATCTCAATCTCAATGAAGTACGAAGTACTTCATCCATACAGTAGCAACATGCCATGATCAAATCCTTTTAACTCGATGATAATAAGTACCAAATGAAAATAAGGCTTCAATGGCTTTTTCCAATAATTGGAATACTTTTTTTTGTAAGTAAAAATGTATTAATATCACTAGGCGTAACCAAGTACACTGGGTGTATATAAGAGAAAACACCTAGCTCATAATAAAGTGCCCCTAATGAACACACCCCCCAAAGTAAAGCAAAGTACTGCAACTACCCCAACCCCTTGTTCCCCATAAGACTATTACTCCACCCAAATGATCCTATGAGGATGGAGGAAGGCTTCATATCCTGCCCTCCCTTGACTTGTACTCCTTTTGCGTTGTAGTTGATTGCCCAAGTAAGACGCTTGAACTCATTGCCCTTCTTAAATCTTGATTTTATTTCAAGCGAGTGACCCGCCTCAATTGTAGTGAGTAGTGCTGTGAATTGGTCTTCAAATCCTCCACATGTAATCTCCACACACTGTTGTATCCCATTAACCTTTTGCAAAACTCAATCCGATGATGAACTAGTTCTATTGTTTATTGGAGGAAGAGATACCAGGGGGGCAACATCTTCCCCAGACACAGCTCCCAACTGTACACCAAGCCCTAAACATTCCTCATCGCAAGGCACCAACATCAAGCCCATATTTTCCCACCCGCCATCTTCTGCCTTCAAATGCCTTACCTTCTTAACTGCTCCATTGTTGTTGTCACATGATGTTTGAGTAGATACCGACAAATTGGTTCTCTCCATCATGATTGGTGAGGCCATGTTCACCATTGGGGGCTAGCGGCAAGTCTCAACGGTACATCAAGTTCCTTCACCGTTGGCGTGGGTACCATCGTTTCGTCAATGAGAACATTGACTGGAGGTGCGCCACCCCCTGGCGACCCTTTCTGTGCAACTTCAACGGACCCTACATCTCCTGTAGACCTCGACATTACACCCTTTTCCTTCAAAGCTGGTGTGGGTGCCATAGTTTCTTTAGGTAGAACACTAACCAAGATTGCCTTTTCCGTGTCACCTGTGGCAGAGGGCATTCCATTTCGGCCGTCTATATGCCAATACTTAGGGGTGAAAGTTTAACTTATAATAATATAATAAGTTATACCATTCCGGTCCGGTTTCCACTATAACTTATAATAATATAATTATACTAAAATTGGAAAACCGGACCGGAACCGGGAAAACCGGAAGTAACGGTTTAGGAAGGTAATTGGTGCGGAATCGGTTCTTAAAAATGCAAAACTGGACCGGACCAGCTACACCCCTACTGATACCCAATGTAGAACCCACTTCGAATGACCCAGTTTTCCTTTTGACCCGTCACACTCTCCTGGATCTGGTTATAGGGACTGGGAAGAAATCGGTTTTTTGTTTTCCCTTATTTAATTTTAAAGGATTCGGGCCTATCTTGGGCTCGTTTCTTACATCCCTGTTGCCTCTAGGGTCCAGCTGAAAGCAAGTATATTTTCGTAGCAAAAAAGCGATTTCTGCCTTCAATTCGACAAGCTTTCCATCACCTCTAGTGTATTGTGCGTCTCTTTTTCAGCCATACTTTCATACTCCTCTTTTTTAGAGGAGTTAGACTCCTTTTGCTGGATTTGAGCTTGCGTGATCTGAGTCACCGAAGCATGACCCGTCTTTAGAGCTACGGCATATGATCGCCTCGCCACCGTGATTGTGCTTGGATCTTTTTGTTTCAACTCCAAGTTGATGTTCTCATGACCCGATGTCCTCTTCTGGCTTTCATTCCTTGACCCATCAGCATGAGTGGAGAAAAACAAAGTAGTGGCTTTGTGTAATTCGACAACAAATTTCTCTCAGCCTAGACCTTCATACCCTTTCGGAATGACTACATCACTCTGCCGACCTCCTCCACCATATTTGGTAATAGTCAGATATCTACTATGCATGTTGGAGCCTTGCTAAGCCACGAAGGCTCTGTTTCCTTTGCGCAAATGTTTTGTGAATTCCAAATTTTTATCTACTTGTAACACTGCTTCCATCGTAGCCACCAGCCACCTTATACCACTACGATCCATAGCTATAGACCTCCAAACCCTTATGCACTTCTCCACACTTTTTATTGAGGACCTCCATGCTTTTGGTGAAATCACAAAAGCCTTTGATTCCACCCAAAAGCGCACCAATTGACACATATTAATCTCAATCAAACCTTTGATTTCATATGCATAGGCTTCCCTAGCTCCATTCATCTTGAATGTTTATGCAAAATATACAAGCACAAGCATTCGGTGCAGATTTGTGGGGGATTGGCTGATTTGATTCAGATCTGAAGAAGAAGGATACAGATCCGATAGGTACATGGCTGAAGAAGAAGGATTCAACGTTGGGCGATGTCACTTTGAACCTAGAGGGGATTTGCGTGATTTATCGGCAAAACGGAGCCCAACTACAACTTGGTGGCTCAAGAGTGGTTGATCGGTAGATTCTGTGTGAGACGGCGATGTAGCCAAACTGATTTTCTGGCGACACGGAGAGATGAGAACACTCTCTTCCGTCACCGGAGAAGATCTTGACACCAGAGTACTGCCAGAAGAGTCGCCAGCTGCCGTCAACTACACAGCCAACGGGGCCATCGATGGTTTGGGCTGTGCCACCACACACTTAGGGCTTGTGAGACATATGCTCTCTCTCTCTCTCTCTCTCTAAAAAAATTGGAATACTAATAGGAAGCTATTGAGAGAAGGAAGGGATTGAGTTGTTGTTGTTTCTTTTTTATTTTTTATTTTTTGTTCTTTCTTTTTTATTTTTTAAATTTTTTCTGCCTACTTAGCCTCAAAATCTGTCTCAATCCCGGAGTTAGGTTATATGGTTTAAGAAGATTATTGGGATCGTCCTATTTATAGTATTGAATAACAAATTACCTGGACTGAATCGAGTCCTTTTACAACTAGGATATTGGCATATTAAACATTTACCGTGTACTCTTGCTTAAGTATATTGGCACTCTTTGAATCGAATATGTTTGGATTTACATGTTCCTGTTTGGATAGGTTTAAAGAGAACCTAAAATGTTTTAGCTTCTAATTTTGTGTTCTATTCACTTGTTCAGGCTTGCTGTTTTGTTCTTCAGAGTTGGGTCTCAAAGAAGTTTATGACTGGATGGTAATAAATTCAACTGTTGCTCTTGATGCGCTTATTGCTTATCAGTTTCTTATCTCCAATAATGATTTTATGTTGAATTGTGAAACTGCAGTGTAGTTCTTTTCCCAGTTGCAGTTACATTTTTCATTACTTGGTGGTTTATTCAATTTGTTGATGGTTTCTTCAGTCCAATGTATGCCCAGCTTGGCATTGACATATTCGGTAAGTTTTGGATGCACTATTAGTTCATTTGATGAAAGCTGCCTTATGAATAGTATGGGGAGCAAATATAGATCCACTTCTGCCTTATAATATTGTTGATATTGTAAACCATGCTAAGTTACTCAACATTGCTTTATCTGCTGGATAACTAGGTTCAAGTTATTCTTATCCTTATTGGTAAGTAACCCCAAGGGATGGCGTAGTGGTCCTCAGGCAAACTGTATAAACCGGACGTCCCAAGCTTAAAACTTTGCATTCCTGGGGTCACCAGACTTGGGGAATTTGGATCTGTGCACCCTTGGGATTAATTTGGGTTTTGTCTTGGACGCTAAATGCCACTAAAAAATTAATGCAAGTAGTTTTGTCTCATGGATTATGAACCGAGTATTTAGTGTGGGGGGGATGATTGAAGTTGTCTAGAATGTGACAAGGTTGGGTTGGAATGCCAAGTTGTTTAGTAACCTTGGTGCTTGTGGGCATTAAAGGATCAATGATGATGTGGATCATATCGATTTATATTGTAGATGGCTGGACGGGCCTATAATGCCTTTACCATGTCTCAAATAATGTTCACTCTTGGGTATGATGCCCTTATATTCATTTTTTTGGTGTAAAATCTTGTGCATGATATGATGGCATTTTTCTGCTTCCCCCAATTTTTATTCTGTCTTCTTATTTTGTTATTATGTTCTAGGCAATTATTCTTGAACATGCTTTTGTGTTCTACATCTTTGATTGTGTCTCATGACACTTGGTTTCTGATGCAGGACTCGGTTTTATTACATCTTTACTTTTTGTATTCTTTGTTGGTGTTTTTGTTTCGTCCTGGATTGGTGGCACTCTTTTCTCACTTGGAGAATGGTTCATAAAGCGAATGCCTTTCATTAGACATATATACTCAGCCTCCAAACAAATTAGTGCTGCAATTTCTCCAGGTAACAAATTCTAAATATTCCATTCATAATATCATATTGCTTTGTTACTAAATATTGCTCAAAATTATGGAGTTCACAGAGAGGGGAGGAAAGGGGGGGGGGGGGGGGGGAGATCAGTTTGTTTTGTTCTTAGTAATGCAACTGGTGACTTAAATGCATTTTGCATGTGGTGCCTTCCACCAGGTGTTTAAATGGTATTATAGAAGCTACTTTTCTGGCCCTAAATTTTATTTTTGATCAATCTTGTTAGCCCGATCATGGCAATTCTATTTATGTACTTTAAATTGGCATGATGACATTTCTACAGACCAAAATACGACAGCCTTTAAGGAGGTAGCAATTATCCGTCACCCACGTGTTGGGGAATATGCCTTTGGTTTTATCACATCAAGTGTCACCCTTCAGGTACTCTTCCTGTTCCCTTTTGTCTTTCAAAACTGATCCCCAAAAAAAGGATATTTTCTAGAAAATGGTAACCTTAATGTTTGAGTGACCTTCAGAAAAATTGTTATTGTTTTTGTTTTATAACTATGTAGGCTGTTTCTGTGAAGTTCACTTGACGATACATTAAAAAGAAGTTCACATGACAGCTCATGCTGATGTGAATGTTTCTATTCCTTTATAGAAATAGTCTGATGAAAGAGTTCTAATGATTTTTGTGGGATCCTGTGGCTCTTTACACAAATCATATTGTCGTGCTGTTTAGCTTTTTTTAAATTATGTCTCTTTTCTTTTGTTGGTTGGTTTTTATTGCAGAGAGATAACGAAGACGAAGAGTTATGTAGTGTTTTTGTTCCAACAAACCATCTATACATTGGTGATATTTTTCTAGTCAACACCAATGAGATCATAAGACCAAATCTTTCTATCCGAGAAGGCATAGGTATGTCTTCTGTTTTACTGCACTGTTTACAGCTAGTAGTCGATGACAACAAATCTTGAAGGCAAATTTCTATGATAGTCCCATTTTGATAGCCCACTTGGATACCTCAAAAAGCCTGGGTAATGTTAGAGTAGGCTGTCAGAAAACTAATAGATGGGGGTGTTCAAATCTCAACGGATGCAGCTCTGTGAAAGGAGTGCCTGGCTTAAATATAAAAAATACATGTGTTTTTATTTTTATTTTTTATTTTTTATGTTGGGGAACCCTCCCCAAGTAGGGCCCTTTGGATCCATTCTTGCAAAGTAAACCTTCCCGTGCACCGCATCCTCAGAAGTTTCCCTACACAGAACTAAAAAATACAAATGTTAACAAAAGGGGATATGTGAGTGCTGAACTTTTCTCTGTTAAGCTTTCAGTATAGACATTTATCTGATTTTCTCACCTTTTTGGGCAAATACTACAGAGATAATTGTTTCTGGGGGTATGACAATGCCGCAAACAATTTCGCCTTTGGAAAGGGTTGCTCGACCGAATGAGAGAATCCCTCTGAACAGAATGGCCTAATGGAATCGAAGAAGAGGCATGCCTGGTAACATTGTAATTGCTTTCACATCCCGAAACTATTTGTGAGCATAAAAAGTATTGCTTGATGACAGGAATGATGACACTACCTGGGTTATATAGCAGCAGGCTTCAGGATAAATCCTTATTACGCACACTTTGTTTTGTATTTCTTTTAGGTCAGAGTTTATATGTTGTAGCAAAAAGTCATTTTAGGTGTCTGGAGGGAATGTGTATGTGTATACCATGATCGTATTGTCTGTTCTATTTTGTCTTTGGTCCCCATGAGAGTGTGGAAAACCCGACAATATAACTTGTTGCATTTTATATTTTTTAAGTAATAGTTATGTGTTTCCAACTCCTTGGAACTTAACCGGGACAGTCTAGATAATCACAAATAAAGTTGCTGGTCCTTCCAGTATCATCGTATTCTGTTCTGTTTACAGAAAGAGAAGCCTGCCTGATTGCAGAAAACTGGAACAGAACTTGAATCGAGTTTGGTATCTGGAGCCTGGAGATCTGGCTAGTTTGGTTGTTAGACTCAACTGAGAATAACTTAGTTTTGTTTAATTTTAAGCTGAGTCTAACATTCAAATACCCAACTCTCAAATTACTAAACGTATCTTAACTCAAAACCTCTTTACACATCTTTATATGTGTGATCCATAACCTTTTTCAACTTAATATATTTTTATATGTGTGATCTATAATTTTTTTTAACTTTTTATAAATATCTCTAAACTCATCTTAACATTCAAACATATCTAAATTCATTTTAGATGAGTTACATATAACTTATTCTATCAATTTAACTCACTACTATTCATAGAGAATTTAGTTCAGATCATCTCAATATTCAAACCTAGCTTGAAGCTTTGGAAAAGAAACATTTAGGCTTGGTTTGGATTGGGAGTTTATTTCAATTCATTTCATCATTACAACTTTCACAAATTTCTACATAAAATAAAATAAATAATTTAACTTTTTTCATATTTCAAAATAATAATATTAAAAAATAATATTATAATTTTTAACAATATTTTTATTTAATTTTTATCTTAACTTATCTCATCTCATTTCAACTTATTGTCTAAACCTAACCTTAGATTGCAAGGTGCACAGGTCATAATTATTAGCAGCATTAACCAAATTTATTAAAATCCTCAAAATCCTGTTAGAGGATATCGATTTAGCGTGTATGATTTTAATAAAACGAGGAACATAGAGAGCAATGGCAATGCTAATTCTACGACATCGACAAATGCAATCATGGTTTTGCCAAATCTAAGTGAAATGGTTCTATGATTTTGAGATTTGAAACGAAGAGTCTTTCTTGGGGTTTTCTCCATTTTGACAGCAGTCTTGGAAATATGTTTGGTTCACTGAAAGTCATCAAAACGCTTGCTCATATGGCGGACTAATTTGTGATTAGATTACCCAAATTCGGAGTGGATGTCGATGAGCAAGTGTGAGTGTGACTCCACGAAGTCCTTTTTTCATTTTTTGTCAACCTATATTAACTAAAAATACGTTGGAACTTTACTTAAAATTCAAATTCATTTGAAAAGAAATAGCAAATATAATTTGTACAGAAAAATACTTTTTAGACTCGCATTTTGGATTAATGTTGATGGAAATAAAAATGATTGGAGGTACCTCTCTTTAATTACCTCATATCACAAGGATTATTTTTCAAAAGAAGAAATGTGCTGAGTTTTATGCATACTTTTGAATTTTGTTAGGAACGATATAAATAAGTGGAGCACTAGTAGTAAATTTAACAAAGTTAAAATTTGGTCAAAGTTTAACTAGATTGCATAAAAATATTACAGTATTTTTAACTTTCATCAATTTCACTGATCAAATCTATTGCTGTCTAAAATATTATTTTGGTATAAAACATTTCCTCTCCCGTGGATTATTCGTTTCGCGCATTCTTGAGAAATTCTCCATTTCGTTTGATTCCTGAAAAATCCTTGACAATGAGCAGAGTATGATGTGTTGAATAGTTTGCTTTTGAGTTATGGGTCTTAGAAAATGGAAAGCCGACCGTAGTTGGGCCATAGATCCTATATATATATATATATATATATATATATATATATATATATATTCTTTTTCTTGCATTCCATTAAAGAACGTGGTTTCTTCTAGGGTTTTTCTTGTAGTTTGTTGGATTAGTTAGTAAATTTTCAAATCCTGAAGGCTTTCTTTAAATTTACGTGGAGTTGTCTTGTAACTTTTAAAATAAATGAAAAGTTTAAAGTCAATATTTTAATAGAATAATGATAAATTTGTTGAGTCTGTTATTTGGTATTATTGAAAAGTGACTAGTTAAATTTATAAAAATAAATTTTCTAGTCAAATTTTGACAAAACTTTATTGAGTCCACTACTATTGCTCTTATAGTCATAAAAAGATTTCATAAAAGTAACTTAATAAATTGACATGATTCATATATTATATTAGATCTATTCTACAATAAAAATAATTTTATAATATATCATACTACGTCAAGTCACGTCAATTTATATGCTTGCTTTGATTAGAATTCTTTCTAGTTAAAACATTTATTATATATATTTATTCTGTTTCGTTTCAAATTTCGATCCTATATTTAGTTTTAATTTATAAGCTAGTGTAATACATACTTAATAAAGTGTTTATATGACATAATTTAGTCTAGAATATAAATTTTAAAATCTAAATGTTAGTCCTAAAATACGAAGACATGCAACTCCAAACTTTGTCATAAAATGTTATATTTGCATAATTAATTAATCTTAGTAACATTCATTTTACGATGGGACCATCACACAATGAGCTGACGCGGTATATCCCCACAAGTTCAGCATCTTTAGACAAAATCACATCTCGAGTCCAAACTCCAGATCATAGATAACCGTAGCAGTAGTAGCACCCAGCCCAAGCCCTTCCAAAACCCTAGACAACCCCAATCTCCATTGCTGCACAAATTCGAACTATTCCATCACTTCCCCTGCAAATATTTAATCTAGGGTTTCGATAAAGTCTTGAAGGAGAGGAACCCATGGACTTCGACGCTTACGAGTACTTGGAGAAGACGGTGGAGGAGAACGAAGACCGGGACTCGAAGAGGAAGAATAGGAGCAAGGAAGGCAGCGAGAGGACCTACAGGAAGAGGGATGTAGACGAGGAGGATCCTGCTCTCCCCGACGGGGAGGACCGAAAGACCAGGAGGTCCAGAGCCGACGATGAGAATGGCAGCGACAGGCGCGACCGAGAGCGTTCTAGTCATCGAGATAAGGATCGGCATCACAGAGACTCGGAGAGAGAGAAGGACCGCGAGCGCGAGCGAGAGCGAGAACGGAGTGGTAGAGAGAAAGACAAGGAGAGGGAGAGAAGGGAGAGGGACAAGGAGAAGGAGAGGGAGAGAGAGAGGAGGGAAAAGGAGAAGGAGAGGGAGAAGGAGAAGGAGAAGGAGAGGGAGAGGGAGAAAGAAAGGGAAAGAAGGGAGAAAGAGGAGAGAGAAAGGTCGCGGAGAAGCAGGAGTCGATCGGACCGCGACCGAGAGAGGGAAAGAGACCTAGAAATGAGAGACAGCAGGTTATTTTTCTTTTAAAACGTATTACATTTTTCGTTTTTGATTTCTTCTAGATTCAGCTCTGTTCTTCTTGTTGGTGGTTCAAGAGAGAAGATAGAAGTTTGTGCACAAATTTGTAGACTAGCCGACTTAGATCGTTTGTTTGTATTTGGATTGTAGTTATGGTGTTTTTTTTTCTTGTACAAATAGCAGTTTGAAACTAAATGAAAGCTTTTAGTTTTTAACTGGTCGTTTCCTGAAAAATAAAAGACGACAGATGTTTAGAAGATAAGAAGAGTTTTATGTATCTTGTAAAGAAGTATATGAAATTTGGTAATCGTAACTCCTGTGATTATTGGCATATCATATAGTTAGGATAAGAATTTACCCAAACTAGAAACAAAATTATATAGGTCAAATGCCAAAAGCATGGTTCAATGACCCATCAGGGTGTAGCCTAGTGGTCAGAGGGCAAACATGGAGACAGCAATCTTGGATACTGACCCATCCTAAGCTCCTCTTTGACTAGCATTTCTTCATCTCTTCTCTGTCAATCTTCTCCGCCATAGATGTGATGAAGGCTGGGTTTCTAGTACGTGGGGGATATATCAATGTCAAGTGAGTAATGATTCGTGATTGTAAGAGGATGATCTAGGGCCTCAGACATATCTGTTTGGGAGATGAATAAGAGCTTACTTTTGCAAAGATGGGGGCTAAGGTTTAGGGAGGATTTGAGATGTCTGAGGCAGTGAAATATGTAGAGGCTGTAAAAGATTATATTTCTTTTTAAGGCCTCTATTTTTGTAGTTCTTGGGATTCATGAAGTCGACTGAGTGATTGTTTGGGTTTAAAAGAAAGAATATATGAAGGGTAAGGAGGTGCGTATTTGAGAACTTCCTTTTTGCAAGAGACTAAGACTAAGGTTAGGGAGAATTTGAAGTGTTAAAGTGTGATACCCCATATGATAAGGATAAGGATAGGTGGTGAATGAGATCCCACATTACTTGGGAAGGAGAAGTTCTTGCTCTTTATACAGTTCCAATAGTGCTCCAATTGTATCATTGACTAGTCCTTTTG
Source organism: Carya cathayensis (assembly GCA_011037825.1). NCBI lineage: Eukaryota > Viridiplantae > Streptophyta > Magnoliopsida > Fagales > Juglandaceae > Carya > Carya cathayensis. Next base: position 373,703 of record QGSO01000383.1, on the reverse strand, counting down.
AATTATAGGCCATGTGGTTTGGGCCTTCTATTGGGGTTTTATAGAAAGGCAGAAATATGTAGATTATAGAGGCTACACAGAGAGGAGTGCAATGGCATGGAGTCAGTTTGGGATTGAGGGAGGGATGGAGTGGAAGTACTTATTCCTTGTCAGATCCATCTTGCTCAGTACCCGTTGGTCACTTCACTTGCTCAAGGGATGGTTAACATGATTGTTAGTGCAATGAGAAAAGCTAAAGAGATTCTAAACTAGGAGCTCTAGGCACTTCTTGCTCCATTCTTGCATTTGGACTTTTTCTTTGGTATTTGCCCCTTTAGCTGCAGTAGCAAGTGCTTTGTATGTAGAAGAGTTTGAAAATAAAAATCAAATTCATCCATGTAACAAACAAGTGAATTACATAAAGCGATTTTTATTTTTTATTTTGGAGGGTAAATTGAATATTTAGAATTTGGGGTTGGTGTAAGTGGTAAAGGCCTTGGTCTTGGTGGAATGCCTCCTCCTAGTCTAAGGTTTGGACTCACTTAGATGAAAACAATTTCTGGGGCCATCAGACTCAGACTCGGGACATTTCCCCTTGAATTACCCGAGGTGTACTTGCAGGAAACTTTTTGCTGAGGGCTTGTACACCCTCAGGATTAGTTAGGACTTCGTTTATGGAAACCTAGTGCCAATAAAAAAAAAAAAGAATTTGCCACTGTAGAAGGTGAAATTGTATTATGACTGTACATGTGGTCTCATGATATCATGTCATCTTGCTGCACACTTCCGAATTTTCAGCTTGCTGCCACTTTGAGCTGTGTTGAGGTTGACAGGATGCTCTGGATTCACTCTGGGAACAAGAAGTTCACTGTATGATCCATACAAGGTTCTGGTAGGTTAGAATCATAATTCATTTCCTTGGAAATGCATATGAGGAGGTAAGGTGCCCTCCAAGGCTGTTTTCTTTGGTGATGCCTAGGAGGGTGGTGGGTCTTCTTGCTTGTTGGAGGGGCCTTCAGGGTAACCCTCAAATTTCCGTTGTGTGGAAAATAATCCATTTCTGTCTCATTTGGTGCATTTGGGTTGAAAACCGTAAAAACTCTTTGCATATCTCATACGTTTCTTTTTCCATACTTTATTCCATTGGGCTTCTGCTATTATATTCAATGGGTTTAGTATGTATGATTTTCTCTCATCCATTTCTAGCTCCTGACTTGTAACTAGGTTTTCGCTTTTGTATACTTCATATGTACTTGGGCTAGGCATATTTACTTGTCCTAATAAAACTTATTCTACTTACAAAAAAAATCATGCCATCAATAATTGTTATCGAATTGGAGGTTTACTTTTTTTTTTGATAAGTAAAATAATTTATATTATCAAAAGAAGGCAAAAGCCTGATACAAAGATAGTGACCGCAACTAGGTATGATCAATGGATATAAGGAATTCATGTAACCCCAAACCATTGAAATCAACCGCTATGGTCCAAGTACAAAGGGTTCTAAAGAAAAAAACTATCAATTCCTCTATCGATCTCTCATTGTCCTCGAAAGTCCTGTCATTGCGTTCTCGCTAGACACACCACATGATGCATATCGGGATCATCTTCCACACCGCTTTTATTTGGTGATTTCCTCTCAGATTTTTCCAACTGGCCAAAACCCCTACCACCGTCTCCGGCATGACCCAAGCCAAGTCCATTCTACCAAGAACCTCATTAGTGGGAGGTTTACTAGTTTATGGATCTGTTTGAAACATAAATAGTATAGTGGGCATTGAAAGTTTATTATGGTGAAGTATAGATAATGAAATGCATTACCATGCAATCTAGCTACATGCAGAAAGGAATTTCTTGGGTCATGTTCATATTGTATTGGCAGAATTGCTTCTCAATCTATATCCTTACTTGGCAAGGACAGCAAGACGGGTGGGTGCTTGACCTGATGAGATAAATAAATCCCCAAAATGTCTGATTTTTGTGGTTTGGAAGTTATGCCTAGCATATCTCGCAATACTGAAAAAAGGGGCACAATAACTATTTTGATCTAATGCATCCTTTAATCTTAAGGGTGTGTGTGACTATTATCAGCATCTAAGGGTGCTTGATCTGATGAGATAAATAAATCCCCAAAATGTCTGATTTTTGTGGTTTGGAAGTTATGCCTGGCATATCTTGCAATACTGAAAAAAGGGGCAAAATAACTATTTTGATCTAATGCATCCTTTAATCTAAGGGTGTGTTTGACTATTATCAGCATCTTTTTCCAAATACCTATAAAAAAAAGCATCTTTTTCCAAAATGTTTTTGGAACAATTTGTTTTCCTTCTATAATTTGTCTACCTTATTTTTATCATTTTGCTGAAACTTGTATTTTTGGCAGGAGATTTAAAGATAAAAAAGAAGCAGTGGAGCCAGAAGCTGATCCAGAAAGGGATCAGAGAACTGTCTTTGCATACCAGGTAGAACACCTGTTACTATGTATTTTACATCTTTAAATGCTATCAGACCCAAAAAAAAAAAAAGAAAAATTTTAATCTGTTTTGTTTGTTTGATTTGCTGATATGAATCTGATGGTGGCAGATGCCTCTCAAGGCAACTGAGAGGGATGCGTATGAGTTCTTCTCTAGAGCGGGCAAGGTTGGTGGAGTTCGATTTTTCATACTCTGCAGACCATTACAGTTGCTAGATTTCTTTCATGATAGAGCAATGTTACTATTCATCCTAAATTTATTTATCCCCAGTCACACTTGTTGAAGTGGCTCAGTATAAGTGGCTTTTTATGTTAACCACTTAAATCACTTAAAATGTGCCACACTAGTTAGCGTGGCTGAGGATGACAAAATCTAGGATGTAAAAGAGCACTTCCCTTTATGATATATTTTTTTTTCTGTCATTAGTTGAAGTCTTAATGCCTTTCAGATTTTCATTTCTTGCTACTTATGCAAGAATAGTTACACTATTATTGCATGAGACATTACTTCAAACATTATGAGTGCATGTTATTGAGATACATTTGGTTGCTGTTGCAGTAAATGCTCCTCTGCCTTCAGTTACGAGTAGTATATTGACTTACTTGTGTCTCAACATTCTGTATACTTTGGGGTGAGTGAAAGCATACATATGAGTTATGTGACAATTTTGTGAGCACCCGGATGTTGGTGTTTTGATGTGCAGGGTGGTCATTTAGTTTTTCCCTCCACGCATTATCCTTGCTCATTTATAGTGTTCCTATTTGCTTTGGCTCCTTTTTCCCTCAAAGTTTTTTCCTCATTTCAGGTGAGGGATGTTCGCCTGATCATGGACAGGAATTCAAGACGGTCCAAGGGAGTTGGGTATGACCCTTTTTGGTTGGAAAATATTATATTCTTATGCATACCTTGTAAAATAATTATTAGGATATCAGCTTATGATAATCAAGTTCAACGGTATTCTTAAATGGACTAGCATTGCAATAATGATGAGGATGCACTCATGTTTAATCCATTCATGCTGTGTACTCAAGGTAGATGACTTGAACCTGACTTTTTTAATATTTTGTGTTCTTTTGAAATTTTCTAGTCATATTAGGATGCATTCTATGCCGATGTGCACCTTCCATTTGCACCCTACCATAAAGGGCCAAGAGGCTTAATTTGGTTAGAGTTTACTTTTGGCAACAGCCATATATGAGAATTAAACCTGGCAAGTTTCTCCCCTTCCACCCCTTTCCTTTTGTGGTAACAGAGGAGGGGGGAAGCATATTTTCTGGACTTGGCTCTAGTTCTGGTATCTTGTACCAGTTTCAGATTTACTTGATAACTGATTGCTCATTGGTGGTGTTTAAACTTAAATTGATACTTTCCCTTATAATGGTTTTATTTTAGATTTTCAACCCTTAACCTGCACTTTCATGGTTATTGAACAAGAGTGGTTCTTGTCATTCCCAGCCATCTCCCCCTTAGGGTTATGTGGGAGATGACCTCTTTCCTCATCTATTTTGGTTTTCTGATCCTTCATGTAATTTTTGTTCTAGTTCTCTATTTTTGCTGTTATGAGCTGACATTTTATTTTACAAGTCCATCAAATTCATCAAAAGAATCTCTGCGGGAGCTTTCTACACTAATGTTTTTGTTTCCCAATTCTCTTAACTATAAGCTTTGTATGTTTTGGTGGCAATTTTTTAAGTCTCATATGTTTGGAAAAACTTATGCAAGCCTTGGTGATACCGCAGGTATATTGAATTCTATGATGCAATGTCTGTGCCAATGGCAATTGCTCTCTCTGGCCAACTACTTCTTGGACAACCTGTTATGGTTAAACCTTCTGAGGCTGAAAAGAACCTAGTTCAATCTACTGCTTCTGGTGGGGGTTCAGGTGGTCTTGCAGGTCCATATGGGGCAGTGGATAGAAAACTGTATGTGGGCAACTTACACTTCAATATGACCGAAAGCCAACTTAGAGCGGTACTGCAATTGTGTTTAATTTTTCTATCATTGACTTGTTTTTCTTCTGATTGGTTTTCCTTCAATTTGCCTTGGATAAAAATAAATTGTTTTCCTTAATTTCATGTTACATTGTTATTAATTGTGATGAAATGCGTATTGCTTATGATGTTATTCAGATTTTTGAACCATTTGGTCCTGTGGAGCTTGTGCAACTGCCTCTTGACCTTGAGACTGGACAATGCAAGGGTTTTGGGTTTGTTCAAGTCAGTAATAAATCCTACTTAACTATATGTTAAGTGTGTTCTTGATTGACAAATTGCTATCGAGTAGTTATTTGTTCTTCATGCTTTTGCAGTTTTCCAAGCTTGAAGATGCAAAGGCAGCTCAATCTTTGAATGGAAAATTGGAACTTGCTGGTCGAACTATCAAGGTAGGATTGTATTTATGAAGCTTTAACGCAGATACTGTTAAATTAACTTGACCATGCTGCATTGTTGTTGTTCTTGTTAGTTATCTGTGCATATACTTCTTTGACTATCACTACCTATTCTTGTCAATGTACCTGTGACTCATGTCTCTGTATATATAGGTTTCGTCTGTTACGGATCATGTTGGAGCACAAGATACGGGAGCAAAAACTGCAGACTTTGATGACGATGATGGGGGTGGTTTGGTGAGTAAAATTGTCGTCATTATGTTGGACATTAGTTTTTCCATAAAGTTGGGTATGTGGTTTAGTTTATTAGATTAGGACAAAACTGATTTACTATAAGTGTGTAGCACGATATACTTGGGAAAATCTTCAAGATTATTGCCCTTGTAGTAGTGGCCAGTGGGCTTGTCTGTTGTAATCAGCTTAGCTGCAGAATCACTGGGGCATTATAGCAAACTCACCACTAAATATGTTATGGTTGTGGTGAAGTTTGACTGAAGTGTTGTTTCATACAAGCATATATTTGTTGGAATGTTGATGAGGGTTATGATTAGAAAGCTGAGATTCTCTCCCCCAGCACCAACTGGGGGCCTCTTCAATTTTTTTCTTTAATGCCTCTAATGGTATCGGTGAGTCAAATTTTTATAGAATGAGTTCCTTGCTGATGCAAATTTTTTCTCCATAGTCTTTGAATGCTCAATCAAGAGCACTGCTCATGCAGAAGCTGGATCGCTCCGGTATTGCCACAAGGTTTGTATCTCATCTATCCTTATTTCATGGAATGTAACCTAATCATAAATTAATTTGAATACTTTTTGCAGTATTGCAGGTTCTCTTGGAGCTCCTGTGCTCAATGGGTCAGCTCCAAATCCACAAGCCCTAAGTTTACCGGTCAACGGGCAAGCTGCAGTTTCTGTGTCAGCCCTTCCAGCGCAAGCTATCCCTACCCCAGCTGCAGAACCTGTTGGAACCCCCAGCGAGTGCTTACTGCTGAAGAATATGTTTGATCCAGCAACTGAGGTCTGTGGTTTTCTTGTTCTATTCTCCAGCCCATCTTACAAAAAGTATTAGGCCTTGTTTGGTTACACAGTTCAGACGAGATGATATGAGATGTTTTGTTGAAAGTTGAATAAAATATTGTTATAATATAATTTTTTAATATTAGTTTTGTTTTAGCATTTGAAAAAATTGAATTATTTATTATATTTTGTATGAGAATTTGGGTGCAAACAATCATTTGGGGCCACATCACTTGGTGAAAAGTTAGCGATTTAACTAGTTCCGTATAGGGAAACTTCCACAGAACCGTGATTTACTCTGTAGGTGTGGATCCAAAGGGCCCTGCCCTGGAGAGGTTCCCTGATATTAAAAAAAAAAGATTATATGAGATGAGATGAGATAGTTTGGTTTTGTGTAACCAAACCAGCCCTTAATGAATATTATTTTATGCAGATGGAACCAGATTTTGATATGGACATCAAAGAGGATGTAGAAGAAGAATGCTCTAAATATGGCCGAGTGAGGCATATTCATGTAGACAAGTAAGTATATGAATGTGTAATGCCCATACCCATTATAAATGTAACATTTTTGTTTATATTATTTTGAGACTTCTTTTGAGAACCATAAATTCCTCATACGCGTGCATCCATGTGTATGTAGATTTAAATGCTACAATTTGTCAGGGCCTCAGGCCTAAGTGACACTGCTATTCCCATAAGAATGGGGTGGTAGGTGAATTCAAAATTCAAGTCCCCTGAAGTGTGTTAGTAACCATTAGAAAACTTGTTGGGTTCCTTAGAAATTAGTAATGTTGGTTGCAGAGTTCCAATTTTCCAAACCCAATATTTGTCATCTTCTATGCATGTTATAAATCTAAGTGCTGACTTATTCTAATGTTCTATTCCTATCTGTGAGTTTGTAAACCACAGAGACACGTAACCCATACGTCCAGATAATACTGTATGCATGTGTGTGTATACACACAAACACACATGTGCTTACACATTTGTAGAGAGAGATAGAGACATACATACTCAATCGCCCATATATAACTTGTTTTATGTGGCTTACAGAAACAGTGATGGTTTTGTGTATTTGCGGTTTGAAACTGTGGAAGCTGCAATGGCTGCTCAACGTGCAATGCATTTGAGATGGTTTGCTCGCAGGTTGATTTCAGCCTTGTTCATGGTAATCTATTTATACTCACAAGCCCTCAGTCCTGTTTGGTTCCTGATTTTCATACGTATTTTATTGTTTAGTTTGTTTATTTGGCTACTACAATGTATCAAAATTGTCTGATGCATCACTGTAGGTCGAGGCTAAATGTTAACTTTCTTAAGGCAAATTGACAATATTTTTTATTTGATAAGTCAATCCTCAGATGTGTATACAAGAGAAGCACCTTGCTAGACAGATGAAGGAAAGCAGACAGACATAAAATCTAAATAAGGAAAACGGCTGGAATATATATGAGCCAGCATCCAGACCAAGTGTTTTTAGTACCGAGAGTAAATATTAGTTGCTTCCCATTTCGTCTTTGGTAGAAGAATTGAATGGTCAACAGACAAGATGCTTTATTGATTATATGAGGTTCTTCCCGAGGGTAATGCTTCCCTGGAGGCTGTGAGAAATAGGGCCCCCCAAACTCCTAAGGCTTGGCTCAAGTGGCGGGGGGCTTGGTCTTAGTGGTATGCTCCCTTTAGGTTTAAGGCTTGAACCCTTGGGTGCAAACAGTTTCTAATGGCCACATCCCATCAGTGAAAAAGCTGATGATTTACCTGATCTGTGTGATGTTAGACAAGTCCAGAGTTTAACCGGGTAAAAGACATGTTGCGATTGCACCATCTACGGAATTCTTCGTCAATAAAAAGAAACATGGACCCTGGATTGTGAAAGTTAACTTTGCATTTATGTGTCTTTACCCCACTTTCTAAGTGTTTAATTAGTTGCATCCAAATTGTTTAGAATTTTAAAGAATCTTTCACTCTGTTCTGCAGCAACCCCATGTATATGAAGCTATGTTTAAAGGTGGAGAATGAAGGCGTACAAGCAGCAGCATTTCCAAGAGAATTTTTGTGCTTTTTTGATGTGTTGATGGATTTTTAGATGATACCTTTTTATTCATATACACTACATCAGATGTACCATAACAGTTATATCTTTATCCAGTGATGGTGATATGTAATCTGTTCATCAACTCGCCATTTTATTGTAATTTTAAGTTCTAGATATCTAGCTGTTGGTTTTCTGTCATTGTGTCTTTAGTTTTGGTTGAATTTTGGACCTCTAAATAATATGCATTGTGTTTAGGGGTACGAACACGTGGTACTCCTATCTTATTACATAATTCCGTCATTAAAATGTCGTACCATGTATTCAAACAATTTTAATGCCATGAAACTATTTTTGATAAGATACCTGAATTTATCATCACATTGAGTGGCCAAAAATCCATAAGACAGCTGATATCATCCATTGCCATTGGCGAACAACAAAAAATTGTCAACTACCGAGGGCGCAAAACTTTCTATAGGCAAAGCCGGTTTGGCATGCTATTGCCCCTGATCACATGTGCCTGTAAGTTGGGCTTTTGGTTAAGAGTAAAACTAATATTTTTATCATTATTATACCACCATTCTATATGGTATTTTAATTTTTAATTATTGAAGACTATTTGTTTATGTTTTACTTGTGGGTGAATCATATGATGATGGTACAAAAAGATGATAAATAGATATTTTCTTTTGGATAAAATTTCCTAATGGGAAAAAAAAATAGAAAAACATTGGAACAGAATGTATGGCTCCCAATGCTACGAAATGGAAATAAAAATCCCATGCTGAGCAAAGAAAAAGAAGGTTTAAACGGAAATTTCAACAATCTTCAAGTTACCCACAAATGGAGAGTAGGAAATCTCTTGCCAGATCACCCCTTTTACCCAAATACAATGTAGGAAAGAGAGAACAACAAATCCAGAAATGAATACATATATGTTGAACAGAAAACAATAAAATTATATAAATTTTGGAAAATATGAGAGAGAATAAAAGGAGGTACAAACATTATTCTAACCTTCCCAAGTGGTTACATTACAGTTGCAATGAAAGGTAAAAAGAGAACAGAATGACCATAGAATTGTACATAACCGTCCTCAAAGGAAGCTGCCTCTTGCTTCATGCAGGATTCCTAGATAGACTGCAATTGGGAGAAGGAGATTCGGATAATTGATCCATCAATAGAGGTGGCATGCTTGCTGACAAGTGCCTCAGCGGCTTCCTCTTCAGTCTCAAACAGAACTAAGGCTTGTTTCTTCCCATTTGCCTCAAAGATTTTGGTGTTAACAATAGTCCCATGCTCCCCCAGGTGCGTCACCAACTCATCGTCTGTAATCTCCTGAGGGAGAGTGGACAGGTGGATCATCTTGGTTGGTGAACAGCAATACCGGTAGTTTTTGGCAGCATTACGGTTAAAGCGGTTAAGGTTTGAATTGGAGTAATCATGGGTGTCTGGGGCTGGGGTTATATTTGGATACTTGGAGAAGTTTACCTCCAGCTGTTTCCCAAAGAGCAATGCTCCCTAAGTCAAAATAGAAAACTCAACTTAATCCTTAATTATCTGGAATGCAACCTATCAAGCAAGATTTTATCTTTAAATCCTTAAAGCACCATAATCAAACGTAAATACCATTAAACAAATTTTTGAAAAAAAAAAAACATAATTGCAATGATAAAAGAATAAAAGGATAATCACCTTAAAGAGTTAATCCTAACACAAATTAGATGGTGCTTTTCTGAGAAGCATCAACATTTGAAAAGAAACAGATAAACAAAAGGCCACCAGTTTCAAATAAAAGGATTCTTTTGGGTTGATCAAGGAGAGGTGAACATTTGTGCAAGATAGGGAGCACACTTTCCTCAAAAAATCCCCAAAGAAAATTCTTTCAATTGACCAATAAATAATCATTTTTCAACTTAAAAAAGAAGTTGACATGATGGTACAATTAAGGACAAACACCTATTTCAATCTAGGGGATGAAAAGAAAATCAATATTTTATATCAGTGGGGCTATAGTTGGTGATAACAATGTTTGTTACAGAAGTTCCAATAAAAAAAGGAAATGCCCTAGCTTTGGGTGCAGTTTGAACATTTTACTGCTCAATATGTTCACAGATAATATTACAAATCTTGTCCGTTCAAATGGTTTGGAAAACTACAGTTTCTGACTTTGTCCTTTATGTTTTAGTATAAAGTAGCTATGAAGTCCTCAAATAATATAAAAAGTCACAATCAGATACCTTGCCAGCCAGATGCATAAGAAATATAAAGAAAACAATTTTGATTGCTATGGCATACACCACGTGGATAACCATGGTGAACAACTTGACATTGCTTTTTTTTTTCAATAAGTATAAAAGTATTGTGTAACAAGGGTATCGGATAGAATGGATGACAACTTGACATTGTTAGGTTGAAAAAAATGTCAAGTTATGAAAAACTACAATTAAGTAAATGTGATTATATGTTTTAAGTGGACTGCTGTTGCCATATCAGCTGTCACATAAGAAATTAATGTGGCAAATCATCAAATTTTGTTGGTCAAACTAACAGGACCTAAACTGTGATTTTTTGAATTTGATTGTAATTGAAATTTTACTTTGGATTACAATGAACATATGGGAAAAATAAATCTAACCTTCAAGAAGTGCACAGCCAACTCTGCCTGGAATCCATCTCCCATTTGAATAAGGGCGTGATCTGGTTTACTACGGAGAAGCTTAATCCTCACAATGTTTCCATAAAGGGAAAATAAATTGAACAACTTATCCTCATCAATTTTCTGAAAAAGGAAAGTTTTCATAGGATTAATGAACTACAAAAGAAGGAATGGATGGGAAACAAATACAAGAAACATCACTTACATCAGGATTTAGGTTAGAGACCAAGACAGTGCACCTGTCATTTGTGCCACTTATTCCAGGAGGCAGGCCCCCACTAAAGGCAGCTGTGATGGCTGCAGCATCTCCCATCTATAATGATACAATGCAAAAGGTTTATCGATAAATAACTATAAGTGAATGAATAGAATCACATCTATAAGGTGTTCAGCAAAACCAATGAAAGTGGTCATCAGAAAAGTATTAGAATTGGCAACTGTGAGGTTATCTACATTTTTTTTAATCCCTATATCTATATATTACTGGGTACTCGTGTGCCAGAGTTGACCAGTCAACAAGTCCGTTCAAAATTTGTTGACAAGATTTAAACATTTCAACAACAAAAATTTTGAGCTTTCTTAGTTGAGACCCAATAAAAATATGTTTGAATTGAAAAAGTTGTTGAGAGATGATTTTATTGGGGATTGAAAAAGTGGTGGGGCCCACTGGAAATATGTTTGGAAAGAATTTTTGTGAGAGGTTTTTTTGAGTTTTGTGAAAGTTGTTTTAGTTTTTGTTTGCCATGGAAGTCGAGGCAAGATGTTTTGATAGTTGTTGTATTAGTCTAAAGATGTTTCAATTGATGCTAACAAAATTTTAATTTCTTTATTCCCAAACATGCGTCAATAAGCCATCTGGGGGAGTGTGTTTGTCTCGTATGGAATTGAATGTAATTAAAAACAGGCATGGGCGCTGTGCCTACTATGATATTCTGAAAGCATTGACAAAATATCTACAATGAAATTTATGAAAAAAATATCAAGTCTGAGAGTTTGACATTTTTTATATATAAGCTTATGTTCAACTTATGCATGGCGGACAGAGCATTGGAATGGTGACCAAAACATTGAAAACAAAATACTGAAATCACACATACCTTGCCTCTAAGAATTCATGAGAAAAAATAAAAATAAAAAATCTATAATGAATATAAAACTGGGAATGGCATTTTACAAGTTTGTCATGTATACGACTTCTTACTATGATATACTAATCTTTTAACTCTCAAACTTGTGGAAAAAGGGGGTTATCATCTTAAAATAGTAACCGTTCATACTCATAAACAAAACAATTAGTTAGTAAAACCACTCAGATATGAACAAAACAACCTGGAAAAGGCCAAGAGAAAAGCTTGATCAACACGAACCTGTGGAAATGCTACTGCAACGGATAATATGTATTAGATCTATCAGTAATTTGAAAGTTGTATAATATATAGGGGGCAAAACAAAGAATAAGGACCACGAAAATGCACCTGCCCTAGTTGCAGGAGGTTGAAGACCATACATGCCCCCCGCATCACCATACCCTGACTATCATCAGAAACATAAAGAGATAAGTTGTGGAAACCAAAATGTGAAAACAATCATGATGTTACATGTTATTTTATCAAATATATCAACAGAAGAACATACTTGGGAGGATCTGCCCTTTTGTTCTGAAGGTAGAGCTGGGTTTGTGAAATCCCTGCACATTGAATAAAATCAGAACAAGGAAAAATTTAGCTACAAATGTTAATTAGCCAGGACAGCTTGAGGTTAATACAAAGCAGAATGGAGCTAAGATGCTTTGCACACACCTGGAGCGCTCATTATTGTAGTTCACCTGTAGCTCAGAAAGGCTGATTTTGTAATAAACAAAAACATAAGACTTAATACTGTAAAGATAACTGAAAAGAGATTGTTAAAATGATAGCACTTACTTTGAAAACTGAATATCCAGCTGACAACAGCCATCATAAATATTTCGTCCCTACAAAGGAGTTGCCCAAGTTTAGAATCTTTAATCAGAATAAACTCTTGCTCAACCAATCCCCTTAACTAATAGATGCTAGTTTGGGGGGGTGGGGGCAAAACCAACTTTCAAGAAAAGCAAGCACTCATCAGCCCACCCACCTGAAGTGCATCAATTGCAGAAAGGGCACTCTGGTGTGACTGGTACTGGATAAGGGCTTGAAAACCTACAAATTTGCAGACCAATGGAGCAGTCTTTAATACATTTGTGAAAGATCTTTTTCTGTCATGAGTCCTTGCATAAGGTCAGAGAAATCTTCAAGAATATGCTAAGCTGATACAGTCAATGTGTTAAAGTTCCAGTACTCTATATCCAAAACATAAATACTATCTTCCCCACAGCACATAAAATATATACAATTAGAGAGAGAGAGAGAGAGAGAGAGAGAGAGAGAGAGAGAGAGAGAAGACTTGAAGAAGCTGACCAGCTGACTTCTGAAATGTGACAATCTTCTCCACAAAACCATAAGGAGAAAACACTTGATGAAGCACTTCCACTGTCATTGGATATAGCATGTGATGAATAGTGACTAAGAGAATTCGATTAGGCGGTGCATCCTGAAAGTTCCTCGTGATATAACAGCAGAGACAAGAGAGAGAGAGAGGGCTAAATATATCAAGAAATAGAAATTGAAAAGATCTAAGAGATGATATAAGTTACTTTATTACTTACTGATTTGCATTTACAAAATTAACAAAATAATATTATAATTCATATGTTTATGCATGTTTGGATCTGTTTCCAAGACAATTGCCACAGCTAGAAAGGTGGTCTTTTGGAGAAAAGAAACAATGAACCGTTATCTAGAGAGATCATTTGGACAACGAGTTGACCAAAAGAACATTCTATATAAAAAATTCACACCACACACCTTTCTTTTTTACAGGTAAAATTTTATTAAAATTGCAGGTGGGTATTGCATAGCGACATCGGTAACATGCAAGGGAAACACCTATAATCTAAACTACACATGATGTTGGTAATATGCAAGAGAAACACCTACAACCTAAATTACACATGCAGAAACACATATTAGTCTATATAAGTTGTAGGTTGAGTAATAGAATTGTCAGAGCAAGTACCAGTGGTTCTCACATGAAGTCATACAGGCTAAAGGGCATAGACTAATTGAGCCAAGTATCGGAGTTTAAGATATTTACACAAATAGTTACATATTACTATATGGTTAAACTCCAACTTGAGCCAGTTCATCCTCTTCTTTGAAAGCTTGGAGTCTATCATTTTCCCTCCCTCCCTCCCCTTCTAGGTATTGACATCTTTTGATGATGAGGAACCCAGAGACCGTGCAAAAGCAACATTCATTTATCCGGGTAAACAACAGATCCATGTGATGCTATGAGTTGACATCTAGCTTACTAACCAAAAATTTAGGGTAAATCAAACAATGTATCAATTACTACATACCTCTAGAGTGGTTTCACATCTTAACAAATAGGCAACAGATTTAGTAGATGGATGGTTATGAAGAACAATTCAACTAGCTAGCAAGATAGAGAGCTCACTCATAACGAAGTTAGTTTCCAATTTCAAAGCATGTAAAACATTACCCTTTTTTTTTATAATATCAGGCACCATATGAACAGGGTCTTATTTAAAAGGAAAAAGTTGTGTATATGGGCTATGCCTCTTTCCAATCAATAAAACTTCATTCTTGGTTATCAAAAAATATATCTATGTGCAGCTTCACCACCAACCCCCCCACCCCCACCCCCAAAACACCAAAAAAACCCAACCTTCGGGCACCTCCCTTTTTAATGGAATGGTATCAAAGTATATATGTCAATAAAATCATTCAAGGAATTTTTCATGCATTTGATCATCCTCTCAACAAAAATAGATAAAGACATACAGATCTATGAAGATCTCTATCATTAAATAATTCTCTAAACAAAAGTCTATATTTAGACTTTCTAGGTAAGTCTCGCTACCGCATGAGTAAATGTGCCCAGCGAAAAATATTATTGGTCTAAGAGCACCCACAAAAATAGAAGAATATTCAAAATTTGAGCACCAACCTGGTTGCGCCCTTGAGGGTTCTGATCCACTGTAGTCAGTTCTTGATGTGAAGAGAACTGAATGTAAACATTTCTCCCCCTAACATAACCAAAGACACATTTAATTTTCCACTATAAAATTAAATGAGAAAAAAAAACTAACAAACACTTCGACGTTTAATCCCCATGCCACCCAACCATGTGACCCGACAAAGGGGTCTCCCGAAAAGGAGTCTCCTATTGTCACAGCATGCATACAAGAAAAATAGAAATTGTGACAGAAAACACTCTACCGAACACTAGGTTGAATATTTGCGTAGTATTGCATTACATTGACAGCGGATCCCACATCCTGCATCTGGATAAGAGCCTGTTTTAAAATGATAAGATAAAACTAACACAAATTAGGTTTTTCCATTGTCATAGCCTTCTACGCAGATATCCACTGAAGCATTAATTTTTCCCAAAGAAGTATTAGAGCCAAAAGTAATAACCTGGTTCTTTGCACGAAGCATCACTGATTTAGTAACAACCCCAAAAGGTTGAACCAGTTGAAGCAAATCATTCTGGAAAATCGAAAGAAGATACAAATAGACGAATGAAACTAAACAATACGATACAGACACAATACAAAAGCAGAGAGAACTTTCTTTGCAATGCGAGAGTACCTCAGTTATCTCGTAACCCACGTTTCGAACATGAAGAACCTTTGAAGGCTCTGTCATCTTAGTCAATAACTGTGATAAATCACCGAACTTGTTAAACATATTTTGATGTCGTAAAGAAAACAGAAATAATAATTTGACACTGACAGAACTATATAAGAAAAGCATTAGCCCCTGCCTGGCTACCAAGAAAAACTGAACGAAAAAAGTACTAAAACAGTGCAATTTTTTTAATGCTTTTGGACACAACTCTAGTTTTCCGTTGATTTGAAACTTAAAGCTCAGGTTTCTTCGATATTTTCTCAGCAGCCGAACTATTAGTTAATCGAAAAAGAAAAGAACAGAAATTTATCTGATACAGAAGAACAAGACATAAATAAAAATTCATAAAATAAAACCCAAAAGCTTGTAGGGAATGGGCATACTAATCTCACAAAGAATCGAATGAAACGCAAATTGAAGCTTCAACGTAATGCTAAAATAACATATTTGGGAGAAGGTTGGAGAAAAAGCCGATCACATTAGCTTACAGTGAAACTGGCGGGCTTGACAGCTTTGAAGTTGATCTCTTTGAATTTATGTATCTGAGATAAGTTGTCTCAGCTGTGGCTGGCGTGCATCTGAGAAAGGGAGAGAACGGTTCGGAGCCCTAGATTTGGAATTTAATGTTGTTCGTACAACGAAGCAAAAAGGTTCTGGTCGTTAATGTAATTTTACCTGTCCCCTCGCGATTTGGGAATATGAAAAATGACAAAAGAAAGAACACATTTTCACCTGGTGTTGTTCCTTTTGTCCCTATTATGATGAGACGAGTGGATAAAAATTAAAATTTGAATAAAATATTTTATTTTTAATGTTATTTTTATTTTAAAATTTAAAAAATTTGAATTATTTATTTTATTTTGTATGAAAATTATAATGATTAGATAAGATAAAAATAGTTGAGAAAATAAACAAGAGTTATCTAAGTAGCAATTACGCTGTGCATCATATCTTGAGTTGTATAAACTAAACTTTTTATACTTCAAATTTTACATTCACGCTTTAGGGTATTAAATTAAAGAGTTCATTTTTTTTTAATTGAAATAGGCGATCATTTTTCGCCTGGCGTCTTTGCCATTATCATGGAGGTGTTGGTAAGAGCCATTGTACTTTTTAAATTAATACTATTTTCAATAAAATCTACTTTTTAATCAATTATATTAGATTGATGTACATATAATTAATACACGATTGTACTTGCAACTAAATTTTTTCTTTCTTTTAGGCTTATTGGTTGGTAATGCTAATAATGGCTCTATTAAACATTCTCGTCTTCTTTTGTATATGCCACTCTTATCTTCTATGATTCGGATTTTGTTATTATGTTTTGAAGTTGTCTCCGGTCTTACAATCAAACCAGTTTTTTATTTTTTATTTTTTGGTTGGCTTATGCTCGGTATGCTTCTGTATCTTATTTGATTGTTGTTCCAATGGCTCTCTTTAGTGCGATGTTTGCTTCTAGAACTGTTTAGGATTAGGAAATTGATGAAGTTTATGCTTTCTTCAGTTTTTTCTACTCTTTGATGCTTGGTAGTAATGATGTGAATAGGACGTTGTGGAAGTCCAAGGGGTGTAAAATGTCCATTGTTCAATTATATTACATATTGTTGACATTTTAGAACAGTCCTCATTTTTTTTAAAAGTTTATAATTTGGATGTCTCATGCGCCTTCCAAGGTTGCTTTTTTCATATGGACTACCTCTCTTGGAAAAATTTTGATGTTGGACAATTTAAGGAAGTGTGATATTATAGTTATGAATTGGTGTTTCATGTATAATAAGCATAAAAAAACCGTGGATAATTTACTTTTGTATTGTAAGCTGACAAGGGTTTTGTGGGATGACATTTTTTGTAGGCCGGTTGGTTTGGCTTGAGTGATGTGTTTGAGAGGTTGATTTTCTTATAACATGTTGGAACATGCTTTATGGTTATTCTCAAATGAATACGGTTTAGAAGATGATTCCTTTGTGCCTTATGTGATGCATTTGGATGTAAATGAATGAGCGGTATTTTAATGATAAAGAGCATACTTTGGAGCAAATATGAAGTTATTTTTTGCTTGTAGCTCTAGTTTTTTGCTTTAGTGATTAATGGAACATTTGCTCATGATTTTCTCGTCACTTTCTATTTCGTAGAATGTAGAGTGGTGTTTTCTTTTGCATACAACCTGTGTACATGAGCTTCTTATATACATTAGTTTCTAATAAAATTATTCTTACTTACATTAAAAATACATATATATCAACCGGTGGCACCCAAAAGAGCAACTCGCGAAAGTGACTCCTGAGGCTATATATCATTAGGAGATCCAAATTGGATGAGTTCTCAGAAGCATTGCCATGACACACTTACTTGTCTTCCCCACTTTATTACTCTTTCCATCTCTCTTAACCTCAGATGTCATAGTAATAGTGCGTGCCTAAGGGGTCGCCCAACCTCCTTAAGGAGGCCCGTGATCCACCCTCTCAATGGTTGTGGCTATGCAGATTGATCAGGTGGGCTGCGGGCAGACCACGCTTGAGGTAATGGGTGACTACCATTAGCGGTGGACAGAGCAGCTTGTTCACTACAAAGACAATGGTTTGAATTTGTTTTTTTCAAAATAGAAAAGATCGAGTACGTTATTTTCTATATTAATTTGTATCGGACTCCATGCAATCGACATGAAGTTATTTATTTTAATATCTATTAACATAACTGATTAAGATTAATACAATGCTAAATTTCATTGAACATTTCAAACATCAGAATTTATACCTTTTCTGTATTATTTTTTGCTGGAATGATCACGTCAACCACATGCAGCTTCACTGATGGCCGTGAAAATGAAGATACTAATACCAAGATGATGACAATATGCATGCATGAGACTGAATATTATAATGGTATGTATGGATGATAAAGACGATTTAGATGAATTTCATTAATTAATGATTATGAATCAACAAGTTTTATTTTATAGTACGTACCCCATGCATTAATTTCATGATCAATATAATTTACTTTTTAAGATGTCATGCATGTCTAGCCAACTTATGAGTTGCTTCATTAGCCATCCACCCAATATGCTTGATTGGGATATATATTTTTCAACTTACTGTTAAATTTTTAGTTGCAATATTTAAGTACTTCACTACATTGTTATATCAAAAATTCTATGTGCAGTCATTTTTGTGTACTTTTTAAACACTCCATTAATGTCATTGGTTGCATGCGTCACTTTTTTTAAAAATATAAAATAACTACTTTAGCTAATCATATAAGTGGAGTGCGTAAGGAATACACAAAAGTGACTGTATATATATAACAAAACTCATTATATATTTTAAAAGATCACTTGAGTTTCTTATTTTTTTAAAAAAAAATTTATAACGATAGCTAATGATACTACAGTACTAGTAAATATTTAAGCACAAGTTATTGCCAAGGTCGGTCAAGAACTGGATATTGTTGAAACTATTATATATATATGGCCATCACTACCATGCAATAACGTAGTCATGAGGTGATCGAGACCAACAAGATCATATTGCATTTATCTCCCTAGCTATATAAATTTGAATAAACGCACTCTATGGTCATAGGGATGTTTGGTAATGTTTTTCATCTCATCTCATTTCTTTTCCATATATCACTAAAAGATAAACACTTTCAAACTAATCATTACAACTTTTTAAAATTAATCATTATAACTTTATCAAACTTTCAAATAAAATTAAAAAAAAAAACAATTCAATTTTTTCAAATCTCAAAATAAATCTAATATTAAAAAAATTATATACCATTTCAATATTATTTACAGATTTATCATTTCATCTCATTCTCCAAACATCACCTAAGGGATGTTTTGGAATAGGCATCATCTTATCTCATGCATCTCATTTCTAAATATCATTCAAATACAAATACTTTTTAATTTTAAATTTTCAACTTTTTCATCTAATTATTACCTAATCATTATAATTTTCCCAAACAAAATATAAAAAATAATTTAACTTTTTCAAATATTAAAACAAAAATAATATTAAAAAACTATATTCCAATGATATTTTAACTTTATAATATTTAGAATAATGCTAGATAAAGTCATAGGTTATGTAAGAACTGTGCACTCCTCTTGGATCCCATGTTTACTCACTTTTTTTAAAAAAATGTGTGATAATTGCGCAATCTGTGACTGCAAATATCATTTATCTAATATTTTTATTCAATTTTTCATCTCTCATTTTCCAAATTCCAATAAAACTTATAATTCAATCAATTTAATTACTATTTTTTTTTTACTATTAACAAATTTATCATTTCATTTCATTTTCCAAGCAATGATCACAACAATCAGATTAATAAAAGACATAAAGACAATCTCCAAATTCTTTTTTGTACAAAATAGAAAACACTCAAGACTATTTTTTAGATCAGCCTACTAATATAAAATCTATGGCTCATTTAGGAAATTTAGGGTTTGTTGATCAAGACCTCACCTTCTTCCCATTTCTAGCAATTAATATTCATCGGTTTCGTCGCCGTGTAAATACTGACAAGAGATCGATGCTTCTGCTTCTTTAGTGGCCGATTCGCCTCTTCTTCCTCGGAAATCTCTCCAATATTTGCCCGAGTTATTACTCCTGGGTTTTGATCCACCTCTTCATCAGTGTCCTTGTTCTTGTTGTTGTTGTTGTTGTTGCCGTTGTCATCCTCATGATCATTGAGCTGCAAGAGATGCTGAGGCACAATATTCTCTATCTCCATGATCAGCACCTTCTGGGGATTACTTTTACTTGTAGAAGACGGTGATTCTGCCATGGAAATGCTGAAGAAATCAGACAAGAAAAGGAAGTCTGACTTGATTGGATCAACCTCTCTTAATTTCTTTCCTTCTCTCTGGTTTCTGTCTGATCATGTTCTTTTGGACAGGTTTTGCTTTAAAAGGTTTGACTTAGAGTGGTTTGAGACCGGTACTTACATGTTGTTTTGAGTTCTTAGAAAGAGAGGACAAGAAATTAACTGCAATACTATAGCTCGAATCCTATATATATACACAATACACATAATTATTTTGTAATTATCATGTACAATATCATTGACTTTGTTCATGATCTATATATTGTTACATTGTATTATCATTAATGATCTGGCCATTTATAATAAAGTACATAATGTTATTCATCATCTTAATTCTTATCATTCTCTTTTGTGGTGCGTATTAGATACTTGAAGACTATTTGTTATATTTCACTTTTGAATCTATCATTTAATGCCATGTTATGAAATAATGAGAGGATGATAAGAAAAGTAATGATGAATATATTTTTTCTTTATAACATCTGTTACCTTGTTTCTCAAAAAATAATTATACGTGCAAAATTAATTATTTGCATTCTTTTTGAATAAAATGACCGCCACTATTTAAAAATGAGTTTTTTTTTTTAGATTCTTTATGGAATTTGCACACATTAATATACAAATCATTTCCTTTTCTTCAAATACGTACATATTTTAATTGAAATTGAGAATAAGATTGGCTCAATTCTTGTCTAAAATGTGAGGACTGGAATAGAAAGATATATAAAGTGGATCATGTAACATTTATTATTTTCCGTGTCTTTGTCTTATAGATGAGAGGAGATCTTGATTTTTAATCCAAAAATCTGTAACCGATGTTTCGTTCCATAAGAAAGTATTAATTTCCTTATATAATAAATTTCTTAAAGAATCCCAGCACTCCTTGAATCGAACGTATAAATCTCCTGCATTCAAGTGCATGTATGTATCTGATGGTAGACCTCCACTAATTTATAAGTTGCTGTTTTCCCGATGTATATCGCTTGTTGTTGTTGGGAGATTATTTAGTTTGATAGGAAATTTTAAAAGAAAAATTCTATATACCACACTATCATTCTACTCTCATTTATCCTTTGAGAGAAATGGTAGTTACTACTGAAAGGGTACAGAGGTTTTGTTAATGGTCCATGTAGCTTAAAATTCAAAAATCAATTTAATTTATTGAGTTGAGATTTCAATCATCAAATTTTCTTCTTCCCAAGTCATTATGAATTGTCCATTATTTTGAAAAGAATAATGCTATACTCTATACTCTCATTCTATTTTCATCCCACCATATAAGATGTGACACATTTATCATTATTGGATGATAAAGAATTATCCAATAGTAATAAATGTGCCACATCTTACATATTAGGATAAGAATGAGATGGTAGCTAGTGTTGTATATAGAATTTTTCTAAATCAGATATTGGTTAAGTAGAGGTGTGTGGTGTAAAGTTTTTTTGTAATATAATTTCTCTCCCACTATAAGGCTAGGAGCTTCAGCTCCAGCTCCCAAACTCTTCCATTTCATTTCTTCCATTCCTCCATATTTTTACAAGGTCTTTGTGCCATTTTCTTTTAAGTTTTCTTTAATTTTTTGGATGTTGATATATATGATCTGTAGTCGTTGAGGGCCGTTTGGATGTTGAAATAGTTTTAATCCATTTCATCTCAACATTCAAACACCACTCAAGCTATCACCGATTTCAGACTATCACTATTTCATTCCTCCCAACACGTGCGACGTCGCATGCACACGTGCCTGTAAACCTGTGTAATCACTCTTGGAGCTTTCACGTTTTACTGTCTACATCATCATCCTATTGCATTGCATGTGCTAGCTATTGCTTTTCTAAAATTTGGAATTCTCATGCTCTTATGGTCAAGACAAGGAAAAGTTTTCCACTACTTTCCCCCAAAACAATCTAAAATATATAGTGCGCTTCTTCCTACTGTGGTACGTATTTTCTGCAACAAACAAAATAAAGACTTCGATAATATTCTAGACCATCATATCAATCATTTAACGATGACTTTTTTTTAGCACTTGATTTGAAAATTATAAAACTTAAGACCCATACATTAATTTGGTTTCATTTCCCACTTTTATTATTGCATTGATATATGTGGCATTACATGAAGTTTATATATTGTAATGCCATATCAATGCAATATCAATTTGCTAGGGACAACTGAAATCTGGAATCGGGGGGCAACTAGTTGTGTATGGAGCTTACGTGGAATAAAAAAAATAAAAAGTGAAGAAATTCTTCCCGAAATGATCCACATGCTGTAGGGAGGCAGATTCCATTCCAAAACCTAGAAACTTTGATCTTATTTTACAATTCATAGGTCGGTCCAAAAAAATAGAGAAATGCTAGAAGCAACAAAGCAAAAGCAAGATCTTTCTTCTTCTTCAGGTGAGTAGCTAGTAGACTAGATGCGAGAAATATCACATTTTGAATGTAAAGCAGAGCAAATTCTGCTAAAGCATTTCATGCAAAACCACAACCCAGATTTTGTAGGACTTCGAAGCATTTCTCCACCAAGGAAAGTTCCATGAGAATCCAACTTTGCTGGAAATTGTACGTAGTTCTTTTGCATTATTTTCTTCCCAATAGGTGACTGCTCATCATCATTTTAGTCATTTTACTCCATTTCGAATTAGGTTGGCTCTGTGGCTGCCCAATTTGCATTTTCTAAATATTTTGACTAGAAAGTTACTTGCAAGTCCAATTGCCGCCCCCGCCCCCCCTTCAACCCATAAACTTACTTTCCACAGTTTTTTTTTTTTTTTGATAGGATACTTTCCACATAGTTGTAATAGAAAGAAGCCATGCCATTTGAGCTAGAGCTCATTGGCTAATTCAATATTGGTATTTGAACATTTGCAAAATTGCAACCAAGAATAACTCTCACAAACTACAATAACATATTCTAGAAATAATGCTAATAGCCCAATGAAAATGGGCGAGAAGCACAAATCCTAATAGTCCCATGCAGATGAGCACAAGCTTCGTGGATCCATGCTTTCCCAATCCCGAGGGCCTAACCATGATCTCATCTCAACGTGGAGAGAAATGTAATGAAGCAGAGTAGTTTATGTTTTGCAGATTTTGAAGGTTTTGGTGAAGGAGAATTGGAGCAACAGTGAGAACGAGGTAGAAGGAAAAGGAAGAGAAGAATCAAAACGGTGTATTTTGACTAAAGGTTATATCATGCCTACTACTTAAATGAAACACAGTTGTTTCATGATTTATTGACGTGGAGTCGATTGCGGGGCGATTATATGAGGGCGGTTATATTTAGCCTTTTTTATAAACATATATGTATAGGGAGCTGTTATTTTGTACTCTCAAAGTAACCGTTCATTTTGACCACTAGTGTAATTTTTTAAATATTCTAGCAATTTTTTAAATATTAAAGAAACACACTTTTGTACTAAGGGTCAAAGTACCGAGCGATCACTTTGGGGGAGCAACATAGCATTTTTCATATGTATATACTCAATAAAAGAAATGAATGAAAAAAATTCAACTATATATAATATATGCTTATATAATGTATAGAAAATGATAAACTTATAATTAGTCTATAATTAGTTTGTCACTCTACTTAAAATAAAGGATAATTAAGTCAAATGACACAATTATATTGATTGATTTAAATAAAATTGTAAATTAGTTATAAAATTGTAGGCTTATCGTTATTCATGATGTACGTATCTCTGAGTTTATGCAAACCATAAAAACTCGAGCAGATGATCTTGCTCTTCTTGGCACCTCACTTGATGAAGAAGAAATCACCAACAAAATCCTCGATGGTCTCGGTGATGATTACAAAGAATTAGTCTGTGCTGTCCAAGCAAGAGATACCTCCATCACCTTTGAAGAACTTCATGAAAAATTCCTCAATTTTGAAGCCCCCTTCAAAGCATCCCCTTTGAGCCACACCATGTTCTAGCTACTACAAATCCCACATATCGCACCAACAACAAAAACTGGTGTCCTTCTCAACCACAAGGCACTACCACCACCAACTGGCGCCCATCCTTCAACTCCACCAACCGCCCACCTGTTGCAACCATTGTCGGACCCCATTCATCATAAGGCTCTCGTCATCCTCCTAGGCCATATCTTGGTCATTGTCAAACGGTGTCCTTCCTTTCGCCTCATACCAGTTCACACCTCCCCCACAAACAGCTCTTCCTAACAAGGCACACCATGGCAACCACAAGCTTACCTTGCCAACCATCCTTCCCCCACGCCATCTTGGCTTTTGGACAGTGGTGCATCACACTATGTCACCTCTGATCTGAGCAGCCTCTCCCTACATGCTCCCTACATTGGCATTGATGACATCATGATTGGAGATGGCTCCAATCTTCCCATCACCCACACTGGTTCCACCTCTCTCAAAACTCCTCACCATACTTTTACATTAAACAATGTTCTCTGTGTTCCATCTATGAAAAAGAACCTAATCTCTATTTCACAATTTTGCACTTCTAACAATGTTTCCATAGAATTCTTACCATCCACTTTTCTTGTGAAGGAACTTTAGACCGGGGCGACACTGCTGAAGGGACGAACTAAAGATGGTGTATATGAGTGGCCCGCCTCCTCCCCTTTGATTGCCTTCTCCACAATAAAGACCACGTCCTTCGACTAGCACCATCGCTTAGGACATTCTGCTTTTCCAATTCTCAAACATATTGTTTCAACAATAATTTAGGCTTATCTTCCTCTTTATCTTCTAATTTCTCATGTAATGCTTGTCTTTGCAATAAAAGCCACAAATTATCATTCTCAAACTTTACAATTGTCACTACTAACCCTCTTGAAATCATCTTTTCCAATGTCTGGACCTCTCCAATTTTCTCACATAATGGTTTTAAATATTATGTAATCTTCATTGATCATTTCACTAAATATATCTAGTTTTACCCACTCAAATACAAATCTGATGTCAAAGAAGTCTTCATACGATTCAAAGCCATTGTAGGAAAACACTTCAATTCAACCATAAAAACTCTCTACTCTGACAATAGTGGTGAGTACATCTCTCTAAATAATTTTCTTTCCATCAATGGTATATCTCATCTCACCACTGCCCTTCACACACCTGAACACAACGGTTATTCCGAAAGAAGGCACATTCACATCGTCAAAACCGGCCTTGCCCTCCTCACTCATGCTTCTTTACCTCTCCTACTGGACTTATGTCTTTGCCACAGCTGTCTACCTCATCAATAGAATGCCCACTTCCACATTAAATCTATCCTCACCCTACCATAAAATTTTTCTCACAGTCCCAAACTACTCAAAGTTGAGGGTCTTTGGCTGCTTATGCTACCCTTGGCTCAGACCTTACACATCACACAAACTTGAATCAAGGTCCAAGCCGTGTGTTTTCCTTGGCTACTCTCTCACTCAAAGTGCATACTACTGCCTTGACCCTTCCACCTCAAGAATCTATGTCTCAAGACATGTCAAATTTGTTGAATCTCAGTTTCCTTACTCTTCACTATCTGGTCTGTCCTCTAGTCCACGTTCCAACCCCATCAACACTTAGATTCCTGCACCAATTAGAGTTATCTTACCCTCTTCCCCAATGTTTTCAATACCCTACCGGATGCTGTACCGGATGCCGTACCAGTCAAGGTACTGGAACGAAATATTTCGGTACCGGTACCGTTTCGTGTACCGTTTCAAGATAGTTGATATATGAATAAATTATATATATAAATATATATTAATTATATTTCAAAATAATAGCCTATATATGAATAAATTATATATAAATTCATATATATATAAATTATAAATAGTCTGGTCTGAATTGAGGATCAAAAAATGATATTGTAGTTTGAAAAAATGAAAAAAAAAAAAGAGTAAAGGCCGAAATATCGACCGGTACAGGCCAAAATATCAGCCGGTATTTGGACCTGTATGAAACAGGTAAAATTTCTGTACCGGACTAGTGGCCGGTAAGGCATGTATTGGCCGTACCGGCAGGTACGGTACGAAATTTAAAACACTGCTCTTCCCAATCGCCACTCACTATGCCATCTGAAGTCATCGTTCCTCAGCAACCTCTAAGTGCAGCTCCAACACATCCTCCAATACTAGTCGTATCCACCAACACAACCCAGCCCACCCAACCAAACCCACCTTCCTTGACATCCTCAACCAATCCAACCCCACCACTACATATCCCACTGTCACCTCCTCATAACCCACTCGAAACTCATCAACTTCCCACTCATTCAATGACAACTCGAGCCAAGAACAACATTCATAAACCCATAACTAAGATGAACCTTCATACCCAACTCTCAAATCGTGACTAAAGCCCTTCTAGATCCAAAGTGGCATCAAGCCATGTCTAATGAGTGTGATGCATTAGTTAGAAATGGAATATGGGAACTTGTTCCACTTGATTCTACACAGAATATAGTTGGGTGCAATTGGATTTTTAGAATTAAATGCAGCTCTGATGGCTCTATTGACAGGTTCAAAGCACACTTGGTTGCCAAAGGATTTCATCAAAGACTAGGAGTCGATTATCTAGACACTTTTAGCCCTGTTGTAAAACCAACAACAGTTCATACTGTCCTCAGCCTTGCTATCTCTCGGGGTTGGTCCTTACGCCAACTTGATGTCAACAACACCTTTCTCCAAGGCCACCTCTCCGAGACTGTCCAACCACCAGGTTTTGTAGATTAAGATCATCTATCCTATGTCTGCAAACTTCGAAAGGCAATTTGTGGGCTTAAACAAGCACCTAGAGCATGGTATCATGAACTTCGCACTTTCCTTCTTCACTTTGGCTTCAAGAATTCACACGCAGATACCTCTCTATTTGTTCTCACCATTGCTAGACAGAGTATGTATATCCTTGTATATGTGGATGACATAATAATCACTGGTGACAACACTAAGATGATCGACTCCTTTGTTGATGTTCTTGCTCATCGGTTTTCAATTAAGGATCTTGGACAGCTATCATATTTTTTGGGTGTGGAGGTAGTCCCAAATTAGCAAGGTATTTTACTATCTCAAAGGCGTTACATTTTGGATATTCTAGCTCGAATTCATATGACTGATGCCAAACCCGTGCTCACTCCCATTCCAACTAGCCCACCTTTGTTAAAATCGGGCTCTACTTTGTCTGATCCCACTGAGTATAGAACAGTTATTGGTAGCCTTCAATATCTCTTGATTACAAGACCAGACCTTGCATTTGCGGTTAACAAGCTCTTTCAGTATATGCATACTCCAACAACCGACCATTGAAGCTTTGTTAAACGTCTCTTACGCTATCTGTGTGGAACTATTAATGAAGGCCTCCAAATACATCACCAGTCCCCATTGAATCTATATGCTTATTCAGACGCAGATTGGGTAGGTAACAATGATGATTTTTCATCTACCAGTGCTTATATTATCTGCCTTGGTCGCAATCTAGTCTCTTGGAGTTCTAAGAAGCAGAAAATTGTTGCAATATCTTCCACTGAAGCTGAATACAAGTCAGTAGCTAATGCAGCAGCTGAGGCTCAACTGGCTTTGCTATCTCCTAACTGATCTTGGTGTTCAACTACCTTGTTGTCCAGTCTTATACTGTGACAATGTTGGTGCTACCCAACTTTGCTCCAATCCTGTGCTTCACTCTAGAATGGAACATGTTGCCATCGATTATCACTTTATCAGTGACCAAGTACAGAATGGTGTCCTTCATGTTGCTCATGTATCCTCAGCAGATCAACTTGCAGATGCACTCACCAAGCCTCTTCATCGTGTTCGTTTTCTTGATCTCAAATACAAGATTGGACTTCTATCTCAAGCTCCATCTTGAGGGGGCATATCATAAGTCATCGGATAGTAACAGATTATAACAGCCCTTTAGTTTCTCTATTTTTGAATTCATTCAAATAGTTGTACACATTGTAACAGCCTTTAGTTTCTCTATTTTGAATTTATTCAAAATAGTTGTTCCTTAGAGTTAGGAAGCAGTTTGAAACTGCTCTATACTTTAGGATTTCAAACAAGTGTTTATTATTCCATATGCGTATTTAATTGCTGCAAAATGTATATGGAAAGTAGAGTTGATTTTCTCAATCTGATAGTACGTATATACTTGTAATCTAATATGTATATTATTTTGGTGTGAAGGCTTGAAATGTGCTGTGAAATGGTGAGAGAATAATCATTTATTACCACCGAGGGCTTGAATGACGTACGCGTTATAAAGCCATTGATCGCATGTATCTATAATGAAAAATTCTATTCTATCATTTTTATCACATTATACATAATTTTTTATTTTTTTATTTATTTTCTCTTATCAAATATATGTTGTATAGATGATGAGTAGAAAATTTTAATTAGTTTAAGAAGAATAAAATAAAAAAAATTAAAATAAATAAAAATAGCTAGATAAAAATAAATATGATGTGTGATGTGTAGGAATGATGATCAGTAGCAAAACTCATCTACAATATGCTAATTAGACAAACTAACTGCCTCTTACATATTATATTTTTAACAAAACACAAGATCAGACCAAACAGTAGTCTCATGAGGTAGCCGTAGGTTAATAGTTATGAAAAAAATTTGATTCTTCTCTAAATTTAAGATATTCAAATGAACAAAACATAAGTACATAAATTGGGCAGTATTAAGTGTATTTTATAGTATTTATTACTAATTTAAGGTTACTCGATTTATATGTGATCTATCTCACTCACTTGATCCGAATAACAATTTGTGAATGTTAAGGACATGTTTTGCATCCCACCATTCCTCATCGCTCACCTAAGACAAGAGAGATTGATGGCCCAGAGTGCTAGAAAACATGCACCTTCGATACCTAAGTCAATTTATGCTTCAGAGTGAGAAAGAATAAGAATGAGTAGTCAGAATCAATGAATCATCCTAGAATTGTACATGTACGTACTGGGGCTTTTATGCTTCCTTGTCTGGTGGGGCACTATTCTTCTTGTGCTTGGAGGGTCTACCTTGTTTTGAACAGCATGCCATTGCATTTAATGCAGCAGCTTTTGTCGGGGTGTCTCGACCCACGTTGAACCTTTGTGTTTGAGGGCGACATCTTGTCGCATTTAATGTAGTACTCCCTATTTGGGCATCTCGACCAATTTTGGGCCTTTGTGTTTGTAGACAGCATCGTGTCACATTTAATGCATACGACACTCCTTGTCAGAGATGAGATCTCGACTCATATCTAGTCATTCAATGCGGTGTAGCTAGAGATGTGCCGGGCTGTCTCATCCTTTCCCATGTTGGCTTGAGTCCTCTCCTTGCCATTTGTCGAGCCTCGAGCCTTTTAACACTAGGCTCTTAACTCTGATAATCGGACCGAGCCCAACCTGGAGAGAGATGATTGTGTCCTTCCAGAGAAGATCTTGATCCGAAAATTGAACGAAAAACTTACCTATCACACCTAACATTTCCAGTACTTAACATGGGTCATTTCAGAGATCATTGTGGGGGAAACTGTAATAAACAGTAATGATTACGCTTTCCATGTCCAAACGACAAGTTTATCCAATTCACACGGCCATCCATAAAGCATAAAATTAGTCATCCAAATAATTAAAGATGGAATTCTTTGACCAGTCAAGGACCAATTACCCTTATATCAGCAGTAATTAAGAAAGAAAGAGATTTGACTCCAAATTCAAAAGCACAACTTGTCAAAGTATGGAGTGCTTCTGAGAAATTAACCACCAATTTCACTGTTCAAATGAAACCCCGTTGCTGACCCGAAAAAGAGAGAAGAAAAAACAAAAGATCAGTGTTCATTAATATTCAAACTGTGGAGCTGTTTTCTTCTAATTCCTATCTTATTACTATAATAAAAAGAAATAAAGCATTGTTAATTATGAAAGAAAGAGTACAAAGTAGCTAGGTCATGGGTTGCGTATATATGTGTACTGTTGGTCCATACAAAGTCATGATCAGAGAACTGTGGACTGTGGATCGAGAAAGGGAATTGCTTTTCCACTTTCAGCCAGCGATCGAGGAGGCCAGCGGCCATTTGACCTAAATGAAATTGAGTATATGCCAATATATATCAGCGAGTCGGCGCCTCATGGGATTTTTAGGGTACTCCAAAAAAGGACGAAAGGTTCAGATTTTTAGTGTAATTTGCTGTGGAGCGTGGGGAGCTAGCTAGCTGTTTCTTCTTCGAATAAATGATCGATACTGCGATATATTTCTGCAATATCTCTTAATTTTCTGTCCAGTGGAATCTTACAAATTAAAATATAGGAACAAAGAAGTGTGGCTATAATATAATATGAATGGTACGTACGTTCTACATGATGATCTGACACATGAAAGGGATAAAAACGAGGATCATGTATTCTAAGGTTGACATGGAAAGTAGTCATGTGGTGGTGTATGGTATGATATTAGGTATCATGGAGACATAATTAATTGCATTGATGACTAAAATTTACATCCCAATTGCATGATATCTCTTATGAAACTAAAACGCAACGTGTTTTCATGACCCTTGTCAAAGAAGGATCATGAGCTTTTGCCAAGAATCAGTAGTTAATTCGTAACTCGCAATATTAGTGATCTTCACGTCTCCAAAGATCAAAACTTTTCCAAAAGCCGACATTATTGTAAAGCAATTTCACAATAAAATATTACTTTTTAAAGTAACAAATTTTTTTTAAAAAAAATGAAAATTATAGTACGTGCCTGGACGCGTTAATGTGCAGTAGTACTGGTAAGTATATGAAAGTTGTGTCGACTCTATCATTTTTCATAAGAATAGACCCTTTATTTTGATGGATATTTTGACATGTGTACGTACGTAATTAATGGTAAAACAACTTTGAAAATAAAATCTTTATTTTGAAAGTTTTCATCACTTAATGCTGATCATGATAAGCATCGTACACATGAAAGCATGCAGGAGACTTCGTTGATATAGATATGAATGTTAAAATATATACATGGCCGGCCTGTAACAAAAGTTAAAAACTTTTGCTAATTTGCTTTAATAACCCGGACCTTTCCATTTAGGTGGAGAGGTGCGTAGGAATACTTCCAACTTATTGCTGCTAGTCTCGCTTGAGTATGATACTTCACCCATTTTGAAAACAAAGAAAAACATTATATACGAAAAATGTAGTTGCAAGCACAACTGTGTACTAATATGTGCACCAATTTAAAGTGATTGGTCAAAAAGTAAATTTTAGTGAAAATTGTGTTAATTTAAATTTTAAATATGAAAAAATCAATATTAATACGCAGATTAGTACACGACTTTATAATTATACTTAGCAAAACTCCATTATATATACAAATGCATTTTTATAAGCAATACAAAACACAGTTGTTTGCTTAATGGCCCTATTGGGAATTACAAAGATTGCGTCATGTCATTGGTATGGCTAGCTCCATCTCTCTCTCTCTCTCTAAGCAAATTCCCAGTTTTCTGTCAGAAGTCTTAAATGGTATTACATCATTGATCGATGTTACCATGCATATTAAACTATGAAAAATCTACTGAATTGAAAGCTTTGTTATAGTTAACGTACAGCCAGTAAACTAAAAGAAAGAAAAAAACAATATCCCTAAATTAAGGAGAGGGAAATTATCCCATTCTCTAGTTTAAGTTAAAGTGCTCACACCCTGATCTCATGAATTCCATAGAAAGCTTCAAATTCTAAATCCATTCCTGCATGATGATACTAAATCATCATTCACCAAACTAATCATGTCAGGAAAAATTCTATAAAGTCTGGTCTATACTGAAGAGAAAAAGAGAGCTAAAGATTAGTTTATCATTAATAATATCCCACACAATGCAACATAAGATTATAATACCTCAACTATTATTAATAAGGAAAACCTAGAAATACAGTCTCCATTTCCAGTTTTCCTAGAAAAAGTAAATCAGTAAAACCCTCTATACACAATTTCATAACTAAATTAATCGAACTCTCCTAAGCAAATATCCCATTAAGGTCTCTGTAAGATCTCACCTTCTTCCCGTATCATCATCGGTTTTGTCGCCGTGTAAATACTATCAAGAGTCCGATACCTTCTCTTCTTTGGCCGGCACACCTGGTCTTCTTTCCCGAAAATCTCTTCAATCACTGCCGAAGTTATTTCGCTTCGTCGACTCTGATCAACCTCTTCATTGTCATCATCTGCGTCCTTCTTCTTGTTGTTAGTAATATTGTTGCTATCTTCGTCGCTAAGCTGCATGAGCTGCTGAGCCGCGGCCATGTCCGACTCAGTTAGGAACTTCTTGGGATTTCTTTTACGTGCAGAAGATAACACTTCTGCCATTGAAAGTGCTGACGGTTTGGACGCAAGAAAGGGGAAAGAGGATTGAATCGATCAACTCTTCTCTGTTGCTTCTATCTCTTAAGGTTCTGGACAGCTTATATCCTTCCTTTTGCGTAGAGCGCGTTTTGAGCTGGGTACGTGTTGTTTGAGTATAGAGAGAGAGAGAGAGAGAGAGAGAGAGAGATCAGAAACTGCAACGTTGGTTCTGTGAAGACGGCTGGAAGATGTCTTATATACTTTATTATTTTATCTCATTAAATTATCCTATAGTTTAGGTCACAATTCACAAGTATTATGGTCCGTTGATTCATTAATCTTTGAAAAACTCCATCGGCTTGAGAGTTGGGACTAGTTTTTTTAAGGAATTGCAAAATCAGAATAATATGATCTTAGGGGTCCATGATGGCGATATAATTTCAGTCATAACACGCCTTAGAGAGGGACCCACCTGATTGACAATAATCCTTAAATCTTACAACTAGGGCCCCACAAATTCATACAATGGATTTTGAGCCGTTGGACATATGTAATATGCATATAAATGCATTGTTCTTGATCATGGGACGAATCTGTACGGTGTGCACGATGTACAAGTTTCAAGATTGCCGTGACTTGGATTTATTAAGTTCTGAAATCATGGCCGCCGGATCGATCAAATTAATTGACCAAGTTCAGGAGAAGGTCAACAAAAATTAGGGTTGACCCAGCTCATGGAGATGGCTTTTAGAGATGGGCAGTGTGTGTATATATACATACATATATATATATATATGTATATATATATATATGTATATATATATAGAGTACTGCTACATCCATAAAGGGATCATACAAAAATAATCTCACAAATTGATGTGCTTTAATTTGATCTATTAGATTTACTTTACAATAAAAATAACTTTACAATTTAACAAATCACATTAAACTACGTCAGTTTGTGAAATTACTTTTGTGTAATCTTTTTGTGGTTAGAGTATTTTTCAATATATATATATATATATATATAGAAAAATTCTACTCTATTTCAATGAGTCTTGCTTGATCATGATTTGTTTTGGTCTGGGGCTGCATGCACTCGTCGTTTTATTTTTTCTCCATTTCGTTTTCTTTCATTGCAAAGTATGGGATAATGCTTTTATTGGTGCGTGCCTTTATACATAGCATGAGAAGGAAGCAAGAAATTAAATTAATATATAGTGCCATATTCAATATTAATTACCCCTTTAATTTATTTAACTTAATGGGAAAGCATGAAAATTTGTCAGTCTAGCCCTTCTTATGACATTGATATACGTATGGCATACGAAAGAAATCGATCAGTTAAACACCATAATTCCATTTTTTAAAAATAAAAATGGAGAGGATCTAAGAAATTATAGTCATTAATTAGTGATCATCAAATCCATATATATATGCATTTGGTGTCATGTACAATTAATGGCAGCAAAAACATTAATTTGGATAGTCATTTAAAATATTATGCATGAATTTTGGATATTTTCATTTAAAATATTAATTATGCGTGAATTTTGGATATTGTCATTTAAAATATTATGTATGAGTATATGATACGGGTAAAAAAGAATAATTTTATTTGAAAGTTTTTATATCACACATCATTTTGTAAGTGGTATAAATATTTGATATAGAAGAGAAATTTTAAAATTTGAATCTTACAAATTAAATTATGTTACGTGGATTGTGTGTGGTGTAAATACTTTTAAATAGCACTACTCGGATAAAAAAAATATAAAAAAGTTGGAACTCATAGTAAGAATATTGAAATACATGATGATAGATTATTGCTTGTTTTTGGCCTTGACTTTTGCTTATAATTTGCTTCATATTTGTGTAGGATATATTTTAGCATTTTAATTTTATGCTTGGTTTTGAGTTGTAATTATTTATGTAATTGGGTTTTTTTTTTTTTAACTATATTCTTCCTCAACCATGAAAAGCTTATTCTGCTCGATTTAATTAGTTTCCTAAACGGATCAAAATCCAAATTGGGAGAGTAGGATTATGAACGGATAATGATAGGCTTATAACTACCTCTTACTACCTATCATTATTCATAATAGATAATGATATTGGTCGACATCTATCTTTTAAGAATAGTAATGAGAAAAGCTGCCGCACATTCAAAATTTTACCATTTTCAATCATACGTTACAATATTATTTTATCAATCACTTAAATGACATGTAATTTAAATGTATAACATCACTAAATGTAATTGAGGATGATAAAAGATTAGATTGAAGAAGATGATTATTTAAAGAATAATATATATATGTATAATATGTATGTATATCGTCGGTATAAAATCATAGATGCATTGCGTTCTCAAACCATGCAATACCTTATGCAATTCCCACAAGCTCGAAGGA
Source organism: Carya cathayensis (assembly GCA_011037825.1). Classification (NCBI taxonomy): domain Eukaryota; kingdom Viridiplantae; phylum Streptophyta; class Magnoliopsida; order Fagales; family Juglandaceae; genus Carya; species Carya cathayensis. The sequence continues at coordinate 338,860 of QGSO01000383.1, read as the reverse complement.
CCTTATTTGTTGACCAGTCAACAGATTATTCTTGCTTTGTTCTCCTCCCCACTCCGTGGGCAGTCGAAAAGAAGAATTTACTTGGGTTAACTCGTCAACACATGGAGTTCAACGCATATCATGTTACTGAACCATAGTGTTCGAAAATATAAGAAAAAACATTTTGAAGAAGAAAAGGATTTAGGGAACTGATTAATCAAACTTTACTGTATGCATGAATTCCATTCCTAGTTTTCTCTCCATTGCTTTGAATTCTCTCCCTCTTTCTAAATAAGATTCTAACTATTCTAATTATTTTATTTTGTGTGTAGAACCCACCATCTATATCACTTAAATGACAAGATTTACACTCCATTTAGATTTAGAAAGCGTTTCATTTCATTTTATCATTATAACTTTTTTAAATTCTCACACAAAGTATAATAAACAATTCAACCTTTTAGAAATTTTAAAATAATAATAATATTAAAAAAATAGGGTTAATTACACTTTAGCCCCTCCAACTATCACTCAATTCATAATGTGCTCCCAAAACTATTGATTGCCTCAAAGTGGACCCTCTTACTTTCAAAATGTATCAAACTCAATTCACAATGTGCCCTCAAAACTATTGATTGCATCAAAGTGGATCCTCTTACTTTCAAAACGTATCAATCCCCCTCTTATGTCTACAATAAGCATTAAATCAAACAGAAATATCATCCGTGTGTTTCTCACATGCACTCCTTCAATGAAAAGACAAAACTACCTCTCACTTCATCGACTTTTAAACAAGAAAAGAAAAGAAAAGACTTACGGCAGCTTATAGAGAGGAAGAAAGAAAAGACAGGTAACAGATGAAGTCTTCACTCAACTTTTGTCGTGCACAGGCCGTGCTCTGCCTTGGTTGCTAAAAACAGAGGCTTCAGTTCTCTATGTAGGTGCTTGGGCGACGGTGGTTCTGCAATTTGGGTTGTTCCCGTGGTGGAGAGGAGAGCAACGGTGGTTGGCAGCATGTGGTTTTTACCGTGAATGAGATAGGGGGTTGTGCATGGCTAGCTAGGTACTGGACAGAGTGGCAGCTTACTCTTACTAAACTGAACTAGAAAAATTCATGGGAGATTGGCGATGAAGAGGCCAGCGATGGAAGAGCATGGGTGGCGCAAGGTAAGCACTTTACTAATAATATTTTATTCAACTTTTATCTAAAACCATCTCTAAACTCAAACCAACCCTATAATATTTAAATTTTAAAATTTATTTTTCAAATAAAATTATACTATTTAAGCACTTTACTAAGTGTGTTCTACGCACCGACTTGAAAATATAATTTTTCTATAGCAGATGCCCTATCGTATATTTACATACGGACTTGTAAATACCTGCCCTCTTTATCAACATATTGAAACAATTTTCAAACAGCTAACATCATCCTCCTGACTCTAAACTAAGCTGCCCTAATAAGTAGATGCTCAAATTCTTCATACCTGCTCCAGCCAAACTCTCCCAGATATGTCACCAATCTGAGACAACATGCTAAGCTCAAGGCCGTAATTTGTTCAATTGCCAGATGTGTCCACTGTCCATTGATTCGATAGGGCAAGGAGTGGCTCTCCAATGAGAGGAAATTAGCAAGTGGAAGTCTAGCTTTATATATATGAAATGAAAGACGGGGTGAATAAAATCCACAGTAGTTGAAACTCGAATTTAAGAGCATACAATTATGTTGTCCAGGGAGACGCCAACAAATACAGTCAATTGAACTAATCTTGCGAGACCTATAAGAGACATCCCCCCACTTCAAGGGGATAAATTATAATACAGACACTTTGCAAAACAGATAAACATTTACCCTAAAGGAACCTACGGGAATGCAATAAAAAAATTTGATGACTTTTGTATCTACATCGCATACCACAAAACCAAAACTTTCTTCCAACATATTCGTGCAACACCATAACCATCCTAAAGAACAAATCTCTCCTGTGCAACACCCTAACCATCCTGGAAAATCGTAGCAACTGAGAAGCAACTAAAGCTTTTATTCACGTGTCCTAATCGTCACAATTCAACCCGCAAACTTCTAACACAGGACCATCTCTTGACACAAATGGGTTGATTCGAACCCACATGAGCGTTAGGATTGAGGCAAGGAGAATAGACCAGACCAAAACAATGGTTGGCATCCTGTCTTGTTTGCCCAGTAATCCCTTTAGGAAGGGGTAGAGGTGTACAATGACCCAGAAGGCAAAAAATAGCCTACCAAAAAGTGGACCCCACGAATCATACCCGTTATTGATGGCATCCGAAATCCCAACCACCACACCAACTATATTTATAATCAACAAAGTTGTGGGAGGGATAAGCAATGATGTCCACTTGAAGATGTAGAGCTCCGAAAATTCTCCATCATCTGCTGCTTTAGAGGTAACTGTGAAGTTTGTGCTGACACCGGCCAACACCTTGAGTAGACCCTGAATGAGGGCAAAAAGATGTGATGAAACACCCCCAATCACCCAGAACTGCTCATTTCTCCACCAGTCATCTATCCCAACACCACCCCACTGCATCTCAAGGATACCGGTTGCAGCTATAGATACGAAGAGAGCCATGAATACTAGACTTGCATAATTGCTTATCTGTACAAATAAGTCAAGGGTCCTGGGTTAGCAAAAAGTAAGTAGTAAACAAGTATTTAAATTGGCAGTGTGAAAGACTTGATGTTCGATTGAAGTATATGCTTAAGGGGCTCAAATGACATGGCAGACAAATGTAGTCACCTTATTCAAACCATTGAGGCACTTTCCAATCATGTTACTCATGTATAATGAGAAAGAGCCATGGGAACTAAATTTTAAAATCACAGCGATGCTCACAAGCAATTGTAATGACAAACTGATACACTCTGCAAAATTATTGCAAGCACATTGATCTTCTAGAGCCATGTGCATGGTGTGCTTATTTCAGCCAGGCAAAAGTTGATTATTATCTAAGCAGCTTAGTTTTTGCAGACAAAAAATGTGTAAGATTAGAAAATTTTGAAAAGTTCACAAGTCAGTCTAAAGTGAGGATGAATTCTTAATACACCAGATTTAAGTACCAACATTTGACAGTTACACCACCTGGCTCTGAAAATCACGAGGCATAGATGCTGCCTATAAAATAAAAAATCCATTGCTATAGGTTCATGTATGCTGCTTGAAAAACCTTAAGTTTTGGCTTAAGACTTAGGCTCCATTTGTTTCCCATCTTTTCAGGAATTTTCTCAATAGAAAATATTCTCTGAATCAATTATTTGCTTTCTACCGTTTGGTTTGAGACCCCAAAGATGATTTCCTAGGCTTATTTGCCCCCAACAAAAAGATGCAAAAGCCAATGACACCAAAGCCCAAAAGCTGAAAATATAGCAGGTCTGGGGCCAAGGATGGAAGACTGGGGAAGAAGGGAGCAGAAAATGGTGGTAGCAATGGGGAAGATGGCAACGACTGAGGAGAGGGAAGGGAGGGAGGTGATGGTGAAGGTACAGAGAAGTGAAGGGGATGGAGAAGGTGGTGGCATTGCAGAGCCAGAAGGCTTGGAAGTAGTGGAGGTGGTGGCAGCAATAAGGAGTGGGGAAGAGAGGTGATGGTGGAGCAAAGGGGTGAGAATGGGGAGGGGCTGAGATGGTATTACCAGTGTAGAGGAAAGAGGTAGATATCTTAGAGAGAGAGAGAGAGTAGAAGGCCATGTTTCAGAAAAATAACTGCCGCTCGGCCACTTGGGGTGCATTTTTCAGTTAATCAATAAAAGACTATCCATTGATCAGTATTTTTCGGTAGCACCAAACATTGGAAAAAAATGAAAAATATTTTTCAAAAAACGAAAATAAATAGAACACTGCAATGGGTGGAGCCATGATGTCACCAAAACTCCAAGCCACATATTCCATATTTGCACACTTTTTAAACATGCTTTCAACAGTTCGGTTAAAAAAATGGGCTAAGAAAAGTGAAGATAATAACTTCATGCAGAGAGGTGTTACCTCAGGAACAATGAATTTTCCAGTGAGAAGACAGATTGCTGGTAGAGTACAGTAAACGATCAAGGGAACCGATGTCCAAGGATACACAACAGAGTTAATATAGGAAAATCGTTCCAACCAATTCAAGCCACCGCCATAGCCATACCAGATAGGACAATGCCTGCTCAAGAAAATTTCAACAGATCCAAGGGCCCACCGAAGAACCTGGTGTAAACGATCTGCGAGGTTAATAGGAGCTGATCCCTTGAATGCTGGCCTCTTAGGTATGCAGTACACAGACCGCCAGCCATGGCAGTGCATCTTAAATCCAGTCAATATATCCTCAGTTACAGAACCATATATCCAGCCAACCTGGTTAAATGTTCAAAAATTTAGAGGGAAATATTGGGACAAGGAAGAATCCAGAGAAGATGAGTTCTGAAAAACTTCTGGAGTTTTGAAAATTTTGCTTACCTCCTTTCCCCATTCTGATTTATCCTCAAATCCACAGCTTATGACTTGGATGGCTTCTTTCAAGAGTGATGCAGGACTGATATTCTGAGGAACTCCACCATTTTCCAGAAGCGTGGAGGCTATAAACACTGGAGATTGCCCGAACTTCTTCTCCAATTTCACTTGTAACATATTGGATGATTTCTCGATGTTTGATTCTGAATCTGCCACAGGGTTGTCTTAATTTTCAAAGATTTTTAATATTACAAAACAAATGTCACTTAAGTTGGCAACTGGGTCAATTAATCAATCCTTACCATTAATTCCCTCTTCAATATTTTCAAGTGCATGTATCTGCTTTGATGCTTCTCTGTACTTGGGTTTCTTCCTCCTCTCCTTTGTCTTCCCATTCTTGTTCTTTCTAGAGCCAAAGCACAGGCAGCACCATTTTGGCCAACAGTTGCAGGTTTTGCTAGGGGACTTCTTCTTGGCAGGTGCATCATATCCATAAAGTGCTTGCCTTCTGAAAACACATCCAGTTCCAACATATATGGGTCCTTGTAAACCATCTAAACCTTTCATGTTGATCTGTTTTCAATTGGGAAATTAGGCTTTGCAATAAGAAAATAAGTACATATAATATGTTACCAAACAGAAAGACAGACAGACAGATTGATAGATAAAATATGGCAACAAGAAGACTACATACATCAAAGAATACGACATTTCGGTTCGAATATCTATCATGACGATCAATCCCATCAAATCTTTGAGGAAACTGCACGTAGCAAACCTTCTTCCCCAGTGTGGGGTCCATCATGAAACACATGGCTTCTCTAAGTGCCTTGCTATTGTTAATATAATGATCACAGTCAACGTTCAGAAGATAAGGAGCGTTTGAGATAATTGCTGAGACCCGTACCTTCAAAAATTATTGTGCATAAACTAACATCAAAATTGTGGACCATGCATTAATTATTAAAAAGTGCATGGAGGAAAAACCAGAAGAGTGATCTAGAAGCATTATCATAGAGCCAGGCTTTAGCCTTACCAGAGCATTCATGGCCCCAGCCTTCTTATGGTGTTCAAACCCTGGTCTCTTTTCTCGAGAAACATAAATCAAACGAGGCAACTCGTTTCCTTCCACGTCACAAACACCACTATGGCCAAGGAAAACCTGCAAACATCAGAATTTGGTTTAAGTGGAATATATACACATCGGAACCCTATACGATGCCTTGGCCTATCCCTTTACCAAGGCAACTTGGGAATTGCTTGAAGTCCCCCCCCCCCAAAAAAAAACTAATTCTTGGGGTGCACAGGCCCTCAGCAAGGAGTTTCCCATAAGTACTCCTCAGATAATTCAAGGGAAAATACCCCGTCTGATTAAGCAATGTTAACTAACAAAAATAAGAAACACAGACAATGTGGCGGAAGAGTATCTTCAATATTTGTAGAATGATTACCTGAATCATACCAGGATGGTCCCGTACATTGTTTCCAGGCCATGGAGTCCCATCCTGCATTGTCCAGCCATCCTCGGGAACCTTTTGTGCTGTGGCTACCAATGCATTTATTTTAACTTTAAATTCTTCATACTCTCTCTGCACCAACAGGAAAAATCAAATGCCATCATTCATGACAACTGAATCTTATATTTAAACCAGAAAATTAAGACAAGCAATTTATCAAAGTATTAGACTCATATTTTAGAATAATTTGGTATGCTCGGCAATATTGTGAAATTACAAATACTTCCATAATCGCAACTGCAGTCAGGGAAGTTAGTACCTTCATTGCCCGTCTTTCTCTGACAATTGTTGGGTGAACTTTATTCTTCAGATAGTCAATCTTCTGTGAAAAATACCACTCTGGGGCCCTTGGCTCAATATTAAATTTTTTACAGAAAGGAACCCATTTCCTTGCAAATTCTGATGTCTCAGAAAGAGCTTCAAAAGTAAGCATGGCAGCACCATCATCCGATACATAGCAAGCAACCTTATCTACTGGATAATCAACCGCAAGAATGGAAAGAACTGTATTTGCGGTAATTAAAGGAGGCTCTTTCATAGGATCAACCGTACTCACAAAGACGTCTACACTGGCCAGCTCAGATGGCTTCCCTTCTTTTTCATACCTAAGAGCATAAGAAGCAAATGTTAGTCAACAAGTCAATATGAAAGGTTGAAACCCAAAAACATGCTAGTCCCATTTACCTCAACGATAGCCTATCAAGGTATGTTTCTCGTTCTATTGGGTACCATTTTGGAAACTGATCCAGAATCCATGATACAGCAAACCAAATTTCGCATATGACCGATGTTAACCACAAGCCATATGCATCATTAACTGGATGGAGAAGTCTATAATGAAAAAATAAGCCAAGGATTACAAGACGGAGTATGATAATCATTCTGTATGGATTTATCTTGCTTGAAGGGATGGGCAACTTCCTCGAAAGCGGCTGCCTGCCTTCATCCATCCTATCATTTATATAAATCAATAAATCTGGTAAGTAAACAGAAATGAAGAAAAGCATACTACAGAAGTTAGGAAGCATACAAGTGATACTTCCAAATTAAATTCAGACAGCCATATTTTTTATGCATGGTTTCAGGCAACCATATTGTAGTGTATTTTTTTAAAAGTAATTGAAAACTTTATGAAGAGCAAAAGGGTTAGCCCAAGGACACAGGAGTATACAATGGAAACACCTAATTAGGAATAAAAGAGAAAACAAGGAAATCATGAAACCTCAGCCCATTAAAATATATAGCAGCAAACCGAGTATTTAAGAAAAAGGTTTTAATATGTTTTAGTATAGAAAACTACTACATACAAATGGATCCCACAAGCTGATGTGCCACATCATCAATTAAAAAAATTATTTTTTTACCTCTATCCCCAAACCCCAAAACCTGCCCCCACCCCCGCATTTGTTCCCAAAGACAGCCCATCTGTGCACACCGCCAACTCCTGTTGATGTCGATGTCGTTGAACATCCTCACTACCAGGTACCTCTCTCTCTCTCTCTCTCTCTCTCTACACTATCAATTTTAGCCCTAAATGTTGAAATTTTTTCATCCGTCCAACCTTTGACGGTGGCCTAAACAAACCCTGGAAACTCTCATCATCCAATCCATCATTTAATGGGGGACATTCGGGGCATAATTCTTCCCAGGCCCCCACCCTTTATCCTTGATGTGCCTAGTATCCTGAAAAAAATCTACAAATTAATGGAACGACACGGTCATGACTCTGTTAGTGGCATAACATGACTCCTCAACTCCATCTCCATGGTGGACATCAAAACCAACATAAAGTACATGCTACCTAGAGACAACAAATAAAGTGTACAGAAAAATGTATCAACATGTGAGCACATAAACATTCAGCTATAATAACCAAACACCAATTAAGCTCAAGAGTACCAAGCGAAATATCAGTGACGTAGCAAAAGCTAGAGGCCTTGGACTTCTTGGTGTGGCGAAGGCCACCAACCCAATTAAGAGCAATATCGGCATCGCCACGGTTGAGCTTGACGGCAGCGCCAATGGAGCCACAGGGGGAGGATTGGCAGAAGCCAAACAGACCGTCAAAGATAGGAAAATCCTTGCTGACATCGAAGCGCTTAGTGTGGCAAGAGAAGACATTGTTTGAGAGGGTATTGGGAAGATTGAGACGAGGAAGTCCACATACTCCTTGGAGTGAAGGCAGCATATGTTGACAGGACCACTGGGGAAAGGGTGGTTGATCTCCATCCGACGGTGGAGGGCGTAGCGAACGATGAGGTATGGGCCATGCAGATCCTATGGGGCTTCATTGGGTGGCCTTGGCCATAGTAGTAGTTGTTGATGCAGGGCTTGTAGAAGTAGCTCACTTGCCGCTTTGTGGCATCCAACGCCGTTGCGGCAAGGAGCGAGGCGCCTTCTTTGCTATCACCCATTAACCCGCATATGAATGAACCCCTACAATCTTGCAATGTTGTCCACGGCTGGCCAGGTGAAAAAATTCCAACGTTTATGGCTGAGAGAGAGAGAGAGAGGTGTCAATGGGATTTGGCAACAAAGAGGGAGAGGGCTACACAGATGAGGCTGGGGAGGTTTGGATAGGGGGTCGGGGGGTTTGGGGAAGGGGTTTTGGGAACAAATGGAGGGGGTCGAGGGTCAAGGGGGTGTGATTTGGTTTTACTTGATGACATATGTCAGTGCCATGTCAATTTGTGGGATCCCTTTTGTGAGATCCCTTTGTGTTTGTAGTAGCCCTCTTTAGAATATTAAGAATATCAAGAAAGGTATTTCACTGAATACTGCATATCAAGTTTTGAATTTAATTCACATACTAAAAGTTGCCAAAGAAACAGGACAACACCCCAAATTGTTGTTTATATAAACCTAGGGACTTTGATATCACAAGAGTGGATTGAGAAAGTGGAAAAAAGACTGGCAGGTTGGAAGAGACTATACTTGTCAAAAGGAGGACGTGTGACTCTTATCAAAAGTACTCTCTCTAATCTACCAACTTACTTCTTGTCTTTATTCCCAATCCCAAACTCTGTGGCTTCACGCATTGAGAAACTTTACCGGGACTTCTTATGGAGCGGTTTGGGGAACAAATTCAAATTTCACTTAGTTAAGTGGGACAAGGTATGCAGACCACTATCTTCAAGTGGATTGGGAATAAAGAACTTGAAGACTTTTAACCGAGCTCTTCTTGGTAAATGGTTTTGGAGATACAATATGGAACCGGAATCTTTATGAAAATTAGTCGTTGATCACAGACATGGGAGAACTTGGGGTGGTTGGTGTACTAGAGATGGGAATGCCCCTTATGGGGTGGGGATTTGGAAACACATCAGACGAGGATGGGGAGTGTTTGCTAACCGCACAAGATTCTTGGTGGGGAAAGGGACCGGTATAAAATTCTGGAGGGACATCTGGTGTGGGGAGACGGCACTAAAGGATGCTTTTCCGACTGTGTTCCGTGTGGCATGTGAGCCAGAAGCTTCGGTGGCAGATTTTTTGGTTCGTTCAGGGGATCAAGTCCAATGGAATGTTACCTTTAGTAGAGCAGCTCAAGATTGGGAAGTAGACAGTTTCGAGGCTTTTTTCAGCTTAGTGTATTCGACGAAGCTGAATGGTGGGCGAGAAGATAAGTTGTGGTGGACACCTGCAGGTAAGGGGAATTTCTCAGTTCGCTCATTCTATAAATCCCTTATAACCACACCAAATAGTCAGTTCCCTTGGAAAAGATTGTGGAGGAATAAGGCACCTCCCAAAGCGCTTTTTTTCGTTTGGTCAGCGGCTCTGGATAAGATCCTGACGACAGATAATCTGCAAAAATGCCGAGTAATTATTGCAGATTGGTGCTATATGTGTAAGAAAGATGGAGAGACCGTGGATCATCTGCTGCTTCATTGTGAGACAGCGAGAGCCTTATGGTGTGAAGTGTTCAACAGAATCGGGCTAAACTGGGTGATGCCTGCTATGGTGACTGAGCTTTTGACCAGTTGGGGGATGCCGGGTGGATTACCACAGAGCAAAGCCGTGTGGAAAATGGTTCCAATCTGTGTTATGTGGTGCATATGGCGAGAGCGTAATGAGCGGATTTTCGAAGACAAGGAGCGGACCCTAGTGGAGCTTCGCTCCCTTTTTTTCACTTCTATAGTCCTTTGGGCCATTGCTGTAGACTTTAATGGTCAAAATATGCACAATTTTCTTTTGTCTTCTTTAGCAACTTAGATAGGTTTTATCTCTTGTATAACTTCTTGTTTTACATGGGCTATGCCTATTCGAATTAATACTACCTTTACCTATAAAAAAAAAAGCATGATCACAGCTCATAAAATTACCTAGGAATCTAAAATAAATGTAATAATTACGTCTCAATCAGAACCACAGATCCAGCTCCAAAGCCAAGGAACATAGAGAACCAAGCTTCAAGACCATACACAACCGCACATAAGCATTGAGGTAGTCCAAAGGCCCACACCTACCCGGGCATTGAGGTAAATATATCAATGTTCAATGGTAGCAATTTTGTAAGGACAATGTAAAGAATGTACCTAGCTTTAAATACAATCGGCTGCTACTAAGGCATCCTAAATCTTGACTAGGAATGACTAAATGTACGCAACTTAGTTCACAGAAATATTTTGTATCTCCCTTTTGTTACTTTCTCTGTTTTGCAATGAATGAAGGGTCTCAAGAGGGTTTGAGTACACCTTAATATTTCATGCATGGGAATCTGCAGTACATTGACCAATTCATATCAAGGGCTTTGGTATGTGAAGGAAGTTTTAGCAAGATCCTTTCCACCTTATCAAGCAACATGTTTACAGGCATTTCAGAAAAGAGGATGTTTCTTCTCACCAATTTTGATCAACTTTGTCCTAGAGGAAAAATGATTATTATTTAATAAAACATTTTTGGTTTTTGGTTAAGGATGGCAAAACCGGCATCAAAGGTGGAAAAATAGAGAAGAATTGCTTACATGGGTAATTCAGTATAATCATCTAGTTCATTTCCACCAGAGAATCCCCCATCGTTGTCTCCTTGGTGCTTTACCACCTGAAGCTTATCATTCTGCCTTTTCTTCCAGTCTTCCATCCGATCCTTCCAAGCAACACTCCCATACCCATATACTGCAAGATCTTTCTTAGGAACCATTGGTCGGGGTTGCACTATGACACAGACATTAAAAAATTATAAGTTCACTGTCCATGCAAAAAATAAATCTAAACAGCCACTGGACAAGAAATATGCAACTACTTAAGGAAAAAAACTTACAAGGTACAGATGGATCAGAAAAAGGCACCGGACGGATTCTGTTTCCATGACTCGTAAATTGGGGTACAATAAGAGCATGTTGATCAGGAGAAATCTCAAAATCCTAAAACAGCAAAGCATCATTGTGAGGTGTTCAACACATTACACTTACTTCAACCCATATGCACATGCAAAGAAATGAATACACAAATACAAGACATAGGAATAAGATTAAAATCTCAAAATCATTTACCTCATTGCCATAGGTCAATAGAGGCATCTCAGAACTAAGGGCAGAGGTCTCACATTCTGAGAGAGGAGGGATTCCAGATGCACCAGAGTGGTAACCACGGCCAGTGTTAAGGCGCGCAGAGAGCATTGCCTCTGCAACTTCTTGTGAACCTAGACCGTTGAAGTTTCCATAATCAAACTCATTGTCCAGATCATCAATATCATCTTCTTCCTCGTCACCTTCAACCCTAGGGCTACCTGCAATTCACATCACTAGTAAGAGAAATTCAAGAATTAAGTGTTCAATAGATATGTAAGCAAAAGAATACAGAAACAAACTCACCTTTAATGCGTTTGTATCTGGTTTTACACTGAGGGCAAGCCTGATTGCCCTCTCTTCTCTCATATTCATAGCAAGGCCTGCACACAGGGAAAGCACATTCGTTGCAGGCAACAAAGAGCTCTCCATCCACAGTAAGTTCCACCTCATCCCCACAAATCTGACATATTTGTCCACTCAATTCCTTCACAGAATTGATCTGCAAGGATCCAGCAACCATAAAATAAGTGCTACGAGCACCAGAATTGGAGGTTACAGACTCGGCAGCATAAAGCTGATGATTAGTCAATGTATTGAAAGTTCAACTTGCTGCTGACCAAATCAAACAACAAACTAAAACTAAAAATATTATATTTGCTGAATTTTATTTAATTAATCTGTTCCTGAAATAAATTAGAAATTCCCCAAATAAGATTCATAAGTCCAATTAAACTAAGAACACTAATCTCCTTTCCAAATTTTCATAAGGTTATCATTTTTTCTACTTGACTTTGATTATAGTAATGTCTTAATACAGAGTTACAAAAACTGTAAGTACTAATCAAAAAACCGAAAAAGGTCAGTCTTTTATATGCAAATTTATTACATATGCCAACCAGAATTTCCAAAGCAGCTTTTCCAATTTTTTCACAATCCATAGTCATAATTTATCTAACAGTTCCAAATATTTTGGAGATGCCAAGAAACTTAGACAGGGTAAGTCTTGTTTACAAAACCCCACCAAATTCAAAGGATAGAAAGCTTTGAATGCTCAGATTCTTTCTAGCCCAGGTCCAGAAAACCTACCGATTTAACAACAGAAAGCCGTTAACACTTCAAATTAAGGATTCCCTTCGGAATGTAAACAGGAAATCAACATCATAGCCCAAGAAAGCCATCTAAACTAAATAGTATTTTAAGAAATGTTTCTATCAGACACAAACATACACTGAAATAAGCATAACTAAAAGCCACAAAAGCAATAACCAATGTCCTAGCACGTTACGCAAATCGGAAGAAACGGTACCCAAATTGCATCAAAACACTATCGAAAGAACCAATATTTTTTCACATTTCCAGTAATCCCCCCCATATGGAGAACTAACAAAATGTACCAGTGGGTATTCGGATTCCGTAAATTAAAAATAAAATAAAACAAGATAAGGGATACTCTTAGAATCTTACCCTTCCACTCTCATCTGCATTGATGAGTATGAACTCATTCCTATTGTGAGACCCAGCAACGAGCCGACCTCTCGTGTCCATCAAACTCAACACAAAGCCAATCAAATCTGAGACACTTCAAACCCACAAAACCCGGCTTCTTGAAATGAAATCCTCAACCGGGAAACCGATCTGGCACCGTGTATCTCGCCCAAAAGATCTGACTTTGCGCTCCACACCTTTCAGGTGAGCACCCATCCGAACAGACGGAGATCCCGCATGCAGAGAGAGAGAGAGAGAAACGAAATTGTATATAGGTGATTTTTATTATAAAAAGAGGGGGAAAAAATGAAAACGAAGAAGTATTTGATGTTGATTTCTTAGCAAGCCAAGTCTGCTCCGTAACCTGGCTGGCCTTAATCTTGAAACTCAATGCAGGTCGTAGAGAGAGAAATAGAGTATAGTGTATGTGGTGGGGAATGCAGGCGCGTAAAAGTGAAGGAGATGTAAGAGGGAAAGACAGACGAGAGAGATCACGAAAATGTGATGTAAAGGGAATATAGAAAACAAAGGAAGAGACAGATAGAGAGATGTGGGTGGGGTCCGTTGGTGGTATTGGCGGCGACTCTGAGTTGTCTCCCACCGGAGGATTTGGTGTATGGAGAAAATTGGAAAACGAGAGAGGGAGAGAGGGAGAGAATTTAAACGAATAATTTTTCTTGCGTAGGATTTTGTTCTTTGCAATCGTGATCTGTGTCTTTACGGGGTTTTTTTTTTTGGCAGAGAGTTGGATTTGGTGTTCCTGTTGGCAAATTTCCTGTCTCTCTTGACTCACGGTTTTGTTGTGCAAGCTAAAACTCACGAGAGAGTTTAGGCAGAGAGGCAGAGGGACAGAGACAGAGAAAATTAAGAAGTAGGATCTGCTCACTCGGCGTAGTTCGTGTCTTTACTTTTGTACCTGCTAAGTTGCTAACGCGTTTTCCTGAACTGGACTCTGTCTCTCTCTCTGTCTCTCTCTCATCCCCTTCCTCTTGTCCCTCTCTCTCTCTCTCTCTGGGATGGGCATTTTTCTATTTTATTTTCTCGCAAGAAAATATTACCGTAAGCGGAGCGTTTTCTTTACGTGCGTTGTTGACTATTAAGAGTGTTGACCCAGTAAGTATTTGGTGTAATGACTCTTGTGCCCTTTTTCCGGTTTGTAATGACCGGTAAGCCTGTGCTATCGACCAGCTCATATCTATACATTTTCATTCACTGGTTGAACAAAAAAGAGTGTACGTAGCTCAGATGCAATCCAACATAACTAAACATTTAGAATGTTGGTTGTTGATGAACATCAAAGAATGTGCCGAAAAAGTTATGGATATGCAACAAGTTGTCAAGTGAGGACCATTCACGCATGTCGGCGTGTGAAGGCGTGTGGCCACATGCCTAGCTAGCTAGCTAACAGTTTGGCTGCAAAATTAAGGGACTATCGGTTGAGTTTGGATTGTTCTCATGGTGTAAATTCATCCGGTCAGGTTTGGGGCGGTGGATCGAAATTTTTTGATCTATCTATTTTCCCATATCAGACCGGATCAAACATCCATAGAGATTAACCGTCGGTTAGTCCAGTTTAATTATTATTTTTTAAATAAATTAATAAAAAAAATTTATTTAAATTAATAAATTAAAATTAAGTGAATAATTAATATAGATTATGTTACTAATTCATTAAAAAAATAGTTTATATGGTTAATGATAATAAATTAAATAAAAATTATATCACTAATTTATATAATTATTATATAAAAATAATATAATAAATTATTAAAAATATTTTAAAATATATATATAGGAATTCAGTCTAGTCTAGTCTAAAATTTATAGATCTCGAGAACGGACCGAATGAGTTCGGTTCACAATTTATGGGACTGAGACCGACCTGTCTAGAGTTCATCAACATCATCTTGCCTTTTTATCTTCTAACCCAACCACACCTCTAAAAGTCTCAACCTCCATTGTTCATCCTAGTGTCGTACGTAATTGCTAATTAAAAAAAATAAACAATCACCTAAAATCTCCATTAAAAACCCTTCTGATCATTAACAGCTTGCAGCATGCATATATGATATGTAGAACTGATTTAGCATTCATGATCAATTACCTCGAAAACTAACAATTTACCATCCAATTAAGATCCTAGTCTGCTGACATGCCAATAGAGTTATTTTTGTGTTATATATATAATTGTTAAGTTATCTCACTTAAAGGTTCCAAGAGTACTAGGAGTTTTATGAAAAAGGCCTAACCATGCATAAAACATGGAATCCCGACATGTGATAAGGCTTTGGCGGGGACGACAAAGTTATTCACAATCGACAGTCTTATATATGATCTCATGGCTACAAAGTCACGTGAATTTTCATTATTATATTAGGTTCTTCGAATACTGCCAAGCTGTGCCAAAGTTATTTATTTTATATGTAGGGTCCGCCCTAGTCCTTTGCCACATGGCCATCATTCTGCCAGCTTGTCGGTGGATATATCATAGAAGTTTCTTTTCCTTAACTAATATGATTATTTGATTAACCTTTTCCTATCAAAAGAAGTTGCCTGTTTCTATAATTTTTTGCTTTTGGGGCTGTTGACTTCCACGATAACTATGAGAATACACCATGCCATAAATCGATTAATTGCTTTTTACTATATTAATGTACGTGTCACATGAGGATCTCATACTCGATCATTCCTTCATTGATATGTTCATTTGCTCTCTCTCTCTCTCTCTCTGCTTTTTCCACAACGTGTATCATTAATCTAATCAGAGCCCACTTGATGTGAAACGTATCCTAGAAAGTAGATCAACCCAATACTTCGTGCTAGACCTACCACAGTTTATAAAGATTTTAAAAAGTAAAAACCCGAGCAGGTTTTAAAGACTTGTTTGGATGAAAAATTATATAAATATATATATATTTTGGAAAATTTCTAAAGAGATATTTGTTTTTTAAAATTTTGTGAATTATGGTGAGATCAGCTAATTATATTAATGAAATATGTAAAAATAATTATATATATAAAAAAAATTTGTAATAGAAATACCAAGTTATTATTCCGCATGGTTTGTCACGTTAGCATGTCACTTTTAGACGTGAAAGCCCCAATCAATTTTTATTTTATTCTATTCTTTTACACAATTAATAGAAAGATATACACATTGGATTCTTTACTAAAATAGAGAACAGATAAATTATTGTCGATACATTTTACAAATTCTCAAGCTACATTTTGCATATTAAAAGAACAGTTTTGACGTAATAAAAACTAATATATATAAATATATATAATAAAAACTAATAAACTAATATATATATATGTATTGAAATTAATGAATTGTTTGATATTCTTAAAATGTATTTTCTAGAAAAATGATTGAATATTAACATAAAAAGAAAAGAAGAGAAGAGAGGTTAATAGAAATATTTTAGTAATTATTTAACGATGATGATTATTGCCAAGGGTGGTGCTACTCCCACTGCTGGGAGCTTCTGCTGGGGCTCCCTCTTGTGTATTTGAGAATTTTTTTTTGTATTTTTTGATATGTATATTTTAATAAATTTAAATATATTTTAAAAAATAAAAAAATTCATAATATTATTAAATAAAAAATAATAATAATAATAATAAAAAGTAGAATCCAAGCAACAGAACCTAATATAGCATTTTTCAAAAAGTAATCATGTTACATACAGTTAAGAAGTATGTAAATATCGCATAATGATTTAAAAAAAAATGAAATTTACGATTTAAAAAATTAATTTTTTTATATAAATTATGTATTAATTTATTTAAAAAAAATAAAAACTA
Source organism: Carya cathayensis (assembly GCA_011037825.1). NCBI lineage: Eukaryota > Viridiplantae > Streptophyta > Magnoliopsida > Fagales > Juglandaceae > Carya > Carya cathayensis. The sequence goes on along the minus strand of QGSO01000383.1, from coordinate 322,098 downwards.
TGTAACACTTATACAACTTAATTATAAATATTATTTTCTTTTTCAAATACTCCAACTTTACTTTCCAGCTAAGCAAACAGGGCGCCAGATGTGCCCCTGTTTCCCAAAGTCTCTATGAATGGGTTTACCTTCAAAAGGGCCCACACTGATTGGAATTCCCTCTCAAATATTGTCTTTGGACCCCACGTCACAAGATTCACCACGTGGCCTGTTTTTCACTAGGGAGGCTTTCTGAGCAATAATTAGGTCCTACATTTGGCAATAAGGAAAATCTGTGGACCGTTGGTTCTGCCGCTAGTGGTAGCCACCGTGGGAAAAAAGAAAAAAAATTGTTTTGTTTTTTTTTTTATTATTTTTTAATATTTTTAAATATTTAAAAAATATATAAAAAATTTATAATAATATTAAATAATTTTTTCTTAATTATTAAAAAAAAAAATGACCTACGGTGGCCCCCGGCGAGAGCCACCAAGGGTGACCTTAATGTTTTTTTTTCAGATTAAGTGCTTTGGTCACCGCCAGTAGATCCCACGGGAGTTATCATTGGCTTTTTTCTTAATGATTAAGAAAAAGTTGTTTAATATTATAAAAAAATAATTTTGCCTAGCAGTGGCTCTAGCACCATCTTTTATTTATTTATTTTAAATAATAGTATTGTAATATTGATACAAGCCAATTCAATTACATGTTTTATGCGAAATATCGCTATATATATATATATATATATATATATATATATATATATATATTTTTATGCCAATTGCAAACCGTTTTTGCTTTCTGAATAGCAAGGTAACAAATGACACAATATGTAAATTTAAGACGAATGTAACATAAGAATTTGATGTTAACATGATGAGATCAGAATAAATTGGCCTATTAAGATATAATTTATAAACGACTCCATTTTTTTAATACAAAATTTAGGCCTGCAACCCGCTTCATCCGAGACAATTTCTGGGCCAATCCAACCTGGCCCATCAATGGGTCATGACGAGAACGATCCGATCCTACCTGCACCATTCGGGTCGGGTAAAAACTGGACGGTTATTATTATTATTATTAATTTTTAATATGTCTTTCTACTTTTTAGAGGCTCCAGACAAATTGGGGAAATTGAAGAACAATTGAGTCATTGACACTTTAATTATAACTTAACGCGATGTCTTTAAATTAGGAAGCGAAGGGATATGGTCAACAAATGCTTTTAGACAAAAAGTAGGGGTGGGTCTGTCTCTTGATAAACTTGAGAACTTCAACAATGATGATGAAAATGGGCCCCAATACAAGCTTTAGGTGAAATATCTACTTATTTTCTATCCATACCGTGGATGGAGTTGGAATGCTTGATGGGCTGGAGAAGAAGTCGGCACTTGTTTCTTAGAGGCACAATCGAGTAGAGAGAGAGAGATAGAGAATCGGTTTCTACTTTCTGGAGAATAAGTTGGTATTTGTTTCTTGGATGTGCGCGAGCGAGAGAGAGATAGAGAAAGAATCAGTTTCTACTTTCTTGGAGGAGCGATCGAACCGAAATCCAAAATCCCCAAAAGAAAAGAGAACATTACCCCTCATGAGCGTTGAACCAGCCTTCTCCAATTGAGTTCAGATCCACCATACCCGAAGGCTACCTGGTGTATCTGTGTTTTAAGCTCATGTGGAGACGACCCTTGATCACCACCATCCTCGTCTACGGAAGGGGAATAGAGCATAAATGGAGAAGGAGAAGACGGGAGCAGGGGCTATGTTTCGTCTAGAAGTGAGAAATTAAATAGACGGGTTACAAATGATGGCTGACATTCATCGGGTTCGATAATATCAAAATCGACTCTTGGTTTCACCTGGTTTTATCGGATCAGGTTCAATATTTAAGCACGTGTTCATCGGCCCATTTGGCATTTTGCACAAGCCTAACAAAATTAACCCATTTTGACATGTTTAGGATTTATTTTAAAATTAAAATTTTATTATTATTAAATTGTAATATTAGTATTTTTCAATAGGCTTATATTTTAATTATTTTTATTGTTAAAATTGTAATTATAGATCTATATTCATATTTATTATTGTATGGTTTGTAATATTAATTTTATTATATGTTAAAATTTGAAAAATATTAATATATATTTTTTAAGATAATGTAATTATTAATAAGATAAAAGCTTCAAGCCAAAACCAATGTACACTCTAGAATTACAGCAGCCAATAAACAAGAGACACGTAGGAGACTTACTTAAAAGAAACTAGGGACGAGGCTGAGGGGATTCTTTCTTTCTCATTCTGAAGCCTTCATTCCTTTAAATCTTCCCCCCCCCCCCCCTCACTCTCCCTCTATCCAAACAGATCCATTTCAAGATGGACACACACACTCTCTCTCTCTCAAACTCTCTCTCTCATTCTTGCAGACTTGTCTCGCGCTTTCTCTCTCTCTATCCAACAGAAGCAGCAACAACATGTTTAACTGTTTCCTTGCCTCAGTTTCTCATTAACAAAACAATGGGGAGATTGCAAGCTAAAACTGAAGCTTTCCGACATTCACCCCAGTTTTTCCTTCCAAGTCCATTGGAACCCACTTCTCTTAGCCCAGGTCGGTACAATGGATCAATATGGTAAACCAATCTCAACAGGATCTACTCATGCCTCAAAGCTCTATGATTAAAAAACAAGCCTTTTTATCAAATGAAAGCCCAGATCTCCTTAGAAGTACCTGAAAATTATTAAAAGAATCAGTTTATTTCCTTCCAACAGTGATCAATGGCTCCTTTAAAAGAAAATTTGTAAACAATTCAAATTTACATCATCTCTTTGGTACTTCTAAAGAAAAACTAGCTAGTAAAATTACAATCTTGGACGAGTTTGCAGTGTTTATAAATTGAGCTATTAAAATCACTTCGCTATGCAACTCTTCCTCAATTTTCTCGACACCCAGAATCATAATTCTAATGCAATTTTTCAGAAGAAACGCAGCTCTCGTTTCTCACTTTGCACAACAATGAAACACATCCCACTGGCAGCACTTACCTAAAAGACGCAATCTTTGTGCAAAAAACAACTCGATCAGTTGGATTTCCAAGGACCCAATTAACTTCTCTGGAAAATTCACCATAATCTCCAGAATATATCCCATACCAAGAATCTAGAGAGAGAGAGAGAGAAAATGGAAGTGGGGGAGGAGACAGATCGAATGACTACAGATTCACTAGAACCAGTTTTATTTTATTTTTAGTGTTGAATCCAAGGTTTTAAGATTCGTATAATTATATATCTACGTATAGATTTTGATGATAACAAATGAATTTAAAGAATAAATGAGTTTTAAGTTCAAATTGTTTATACAATGGAGTCAAGTATATCAAGAAACCAAATATAAGCAAAAAAGGAACAAGTTTACATTAAAGCTTTTAAAGCTCATAGAGTAATGTTGTAAATTTCTTAAAAATTTGAAATTAAAATCAAGGCTCAAAATTAATATTATTTTATCATAAATCATTAAAATGCATTTTCCACATACGCATGAATATTTTGAAAATTAAATTTGAAAATTTTGAAAGATGATTAATTGTCATATTTCACATGTGCATGAAATGATTAAATGTTTGAATTTTGAAAATATTAAATATGATTGATTGTCATCTTTCACATGTGCATGCTTTATTTGAATATTTTGAAAAGTGATTAATATTCTTTTTGACTTATGCAAAAGACAGATGATTTTGTTTAAAAAATTTAAAAAGTGAATAATAATCCTTTTAGTATATGGGAAAAGTAAAAAAATTAAATTTGAAATTTTTGAAAAATGAATGATGTTATCTTTGACATATGAAAAAGAAGAACCTTTTATTTGAATTTTTTGAAAAATGAATGATGTTGTCTTTGACATGTGAATCTTTTTAAATTTGAATATTAAGTCTCACATGTCTATAAATAAATTATTTGAGAGTGTCAAATTTACAACACCAAGAGCATACAACATTCATTAAAGTTTTCATTCTCTCTTCTCTAAGTATTGGACTTTAACTCTTGTTCATTTTGAAAGATATATAGTTTGCGCTGTATTGTTTTTATTTTACTCATTAAGGAGTGTTCTTTGATAACTTACCCACTATTAACTCCTGTATCAGTAAAATGATGTGTATAACCATTGAGAGAATAGTTAAATCACCAAGTGTAAGGTGATTGTAAATGTAGAGGATGTTTTATACGGATCTTTTGTAGTGGTGTTGTTCAAAGGTGTAAAAGGTTTCTATCTCCACTTGAATAAGGTTAAATAGTGAATTTGAGAATCTTCAAGAGGTAGTTTGAGGCGAGAATGTTGGCAGTGAGGCCGAACCTCATTAACATACTGAGTTTGTTTCTCTCTTACTCATACTCTTTATATTTATTATTGTTTATTGTTTTGTTTATATTTTATATTGTATATTTGATTTATAATTGTTAATTTTTAAATACAATTCAATTCACCTCCCTCTTGTATTAGTCATCTGGGCAACATTTAGAAAAATTCTTATGTGTCATCTTTTGATTATATGGTGTAAATGGTGAAAATATACCCAATCCTGCTGCCAGTCACTCCCTATTAATATATATATTTTAACTTTTATGTAAAATTATATTAATCAGGTCAAATGAGTTTTGCATTTTAGTTTAACTTATTTACATGAAACAAATTAATGGGTTTAAACAAGACATGTCGTGTAAACTTATTTTTAATTAATTATTAAACGAATCAAATTGGTGACACAACTCGACTCGTTATCTAAATGGGTTAGATTAAATTTTGGAAGTTTGATACATTGAACTTAATGAATTGGGTTCGTGTTAACCTTTATAGTCGAGTGTTCATAATTTGACATAATTCAAAAACACGATTTACCACTCCTAAATGATGAATCCCTCGTTGCATGACTTGGCTACACTTTCTCTGTTATTTTTTTTAAAAAAATCAGTGCAGAAAAATCTTTGGTCTCAAATTATAACATGATTGATTAATTGGTGAACTGTGACAAAATATGATCTAGACGGGACCACCTCAAATATAAACACAGTGCAAATAATTTTTTTCTTTGAAGAATTTTTTAAACATCATTAAGTATTAAGAAAAAATATAAATTTACTAAAAGTTATTTTCTTAACTATTCAGAAAAAATTAAAATATATTAATTAGTATATTTAATGAGCGCAATATTTAGGCTTGATTTGGATGGCCAACACAGATGAGACATCTTATCTGTACTTTACACTAGTTTTTTCTATTTAAATACATTATATTTTATCTCTAAATTTTAAAAATATATATTTAAATAAACAGTAAATAAACAGTTAAAATCTAACATGAACATTGAGTGAACAGTATAGTGTGTGAACAGTAGACAATTTGACTACCCTTATTAAATAGTGGGAGTACCTACACCTTTTTCAAATTTCAAAAATTAAAAACTATCTCATCTCATCTTACTATCCAAACACATTTTTTTTACAAATTATTTCATCTCATCTTAACTCAAAAATTTCATTACTATTCAAAATATCTTATTTTATCTCATCCAAACTGTGTATCCAAACGAAGCCTAAGAGCCATGCTAGTATTTTCCTCTATATATATATTTGAGCAAACAGTACTCGTTTCAGCTGATCACATGACTAGAATTATCTAGAACACGAGTACATTTTTGGCTAGGGTCCGAACAAAATCGGCCACCCCTGCATAAATCAGTGGGCGCAAATAAATTTAATATGGCACATGACATATAATGCGCAATCAGTGTTCTTAATTAACAATTAATTACTAGGATGTCGGCATTGTGAGACACGATATAAATAATTAATGCACTTGCATTTGATAAGAATTGCAATCGATCTAGGTTTTTGGGAGGTTTTCTGCATAATATAATATATCATATGATCAGCGCGCGGGTTGATCTATATCATTTAACTCATCATGGAAATTAATTGTTTATAGGTTTTTTTTTTTTCAGTGGATGATTTAACATGATGCATATATATGCCATGCCTGGCTTTTGGAGAGACTTTATCCTAGTCGTGTTAATAACGTACAGCTTTAGTATATATAACATATAATAGCCATTCGATCGTTTCGATCTATTGAATCCAAACTTTTCATGTTTTTCTAATGAAGACCAATTTGGTAACCGTCATTATAAGAAAAATAGATTTTTGTGATTAATTTATTATAATAAAAAGACTATTCACAATCAAAATACACACACAAAAATAAAATTTCAATAGAATTTTTAAAGTCATAATATTCATGATTCATTAATCGATTACTTGTTTAAGGTGATTATTTTTAATTACTTTACAAATTTTTTTGAGAATTATGAGTACGTAGATCAGTAAGTACGTAGACAATAGATAATAATCATCTAGCTAGCTATAGCTAGTTCATTCGTGAGGGAAATCAGATGAGAAAAGAGTGGGAAAAACCTTTGAAGATGTTTTCTTTCTAAGAGCATTGGCAATGGCCTCGCCATTGCCAATTGGAAGTCCAAAATAAATAGAAGTCAGGCGTAAATGGCCTGCAATGGCCTAGTCAAACTGAGAAAGTTTGACATAAACTATATAGTAATTGTAAGCTCCTTTCCAAACCTGGCGAGGCACTGTACCAAGTGTATCTCTTATTCTATTATTTTTCTTTCACCCGCTCTCTCCCATTCCCTCGGTTTCTCGTTTCCCCTCCCAACAGAATCACTCTCTTCTTTCTTTCTCCCGAACTACTCCACTATCTGGGTTCTTCTTCAGCCGCCGTTTGAATCAAGTCTAGCGGTCGCCTCCTCCAGCAGACGCCGTCGTCTCCGAGCGGTCGAAAGTAAGTCTCTCTTCCTCTCTCTTCGTCGCTCTTCTCTCCCTCTTCTCTGTTGAAGTACTCCGACTCATGCTCAGCCCTCTTCTCTCCCTCTTCTCCGATTGCCTCCTGAAATGTTAATGTTTTTTCATCCAGCCAGGTCGAATCAGCCTGTTAAGCATCGGCTTTTGATACCCGATTCACGCCAAGCAGTTCTTCCTCCATGAATCTTCCACGACAGGTACCGTATGTTGTTTGTCTATGCGATGCTTTTGGTTTTTTTTTTTTTTTTTTGTAGATGAAATGGTAAATGGTTGGCATTATTGTTTTTATTTTTTCCTGCATTTGGGCAAGAAATTTGGTTATATCTAAAATCTGGAAGTGCTTGGAAATAGATGCCTCATCTTGACGTTGCTTGATCATAAGATTTGGGGTTGTTGCTTGGCATTGTTGTCCTTTTTTGGAGTGTTGTTTGTCTATTTTATTTTTCTTCAATGTGTTTATCAATTCTTGGTCTGTAGTTGGGGAAATCAAGTGTATTTGGTAGACCTAACAGTCTTGAAATGGCAGCAATCGAACTGGTTTTGGGGAAATTAAGTGTATTTGGCCTTACTGATACGGTTTTCTCACCCAACCCATGAATTTCACATGAATGCTTTTGGGGTAGTGCCCTTCTGGGTCCCTCTATTATTCTCACACCTGATTAGCATAGGTTGAATAATATAAGTGATGTCACTTTTCAAATCTGGAAATGCTCTGATATGTGAATGGTGTAATGATATGGACTCACTTAAATGACATCCAAAAAATACTTCTAGATTAGGTCCATTTAACACAGTAAAATGATTTGATTTAGAGGAAAGCCCAAATGCCATCTTTTTGAAATAAAATTGCAGTTAACGTGTGTTAATGTTTAGAACTTCTGGACTCAAGTTATTCAAACTTGCCTGACTCATGTTTGTCAAACTAGAAGCCTGACAATTTTAGCAAAATCCTCTTATGTCTGGCATTGCATTACCTGCTCAGGTGATAGAGAATCCAGAACCCCAGTTGGGAGTTCCCTAAACCAAGCCTAGAAGATCAAATATAGGCCAAGTCAATACATACAACCATTTATAGTTGCAAGGCTCAGTTCTTACCAAAGTTTTGAAATCCGTTCCGGAGACAATTCCGGTTGAGGTACTGGAATGGAATATTTCAGTACCGGTACGTTTCGGTGTACCGTTTCGGGATTAATTATATATTATATATAAATATTTATATGTATATATAAACTAATAATTAATAAAATAAATACATATATATGTAAGTGTATATCATGTATATGTGTATATATATAGAAGAATTAAAGATTTATAAAATGAATATATGTTGAAAAAAATCACAAACTTGAGTTAAGATACAAAAATAAAGGAAAAAAAATTAAAGAATAGACCGATTATTAAAAATAATAATACTTCTAGTGCACGGAAATAGGTATTTGAATTTTAAAAGTACAATTTTATTCATTATTTTTCAACTTATTTACAAGAGAGCTATTTTTTATTTTAATTTAAATTTTAATTTTGGACCGAAATTACTATTCCGGCCGGAATACCGGAATCCGGCCGGAATTTACCGGAACGGCCAGAATTTGACCCGGAACGGAATAGACACCTATCCCATTCCGGTTACTGTTCCGGCACGAAAAATTCTGGCCATTCCGGCCGGAACGGAACGAATTTTAAAACCTTGGTTCTTACTCATTTCTAGAGGACCATGTAGCGACTTAACTATTTATTCACAAAAAACCAATCTGAAATAGGCCAAACATTATTTCATAGTCCTGCCAAACAATGTACATGAATGCCTTCTGGTATCACTCCTGAATTCAGTAAGAGATTAGCATAGGTTGAATAGTATCTGATACCTGCAACATAGAAGGAAATATGAACATGACAAGCACATTGCATAGTCTAACCATACACCAACATCAAGAAGGCTTTTCTCCTTGCTCTTATTTACTTTTTTCAGATTTATTCTTCTTCTGGATATTCAAGTTCATTTATATAATATTAGTAATGCATTGCATTTCAGGAGAAAAATGCAATGATTCCTTCAGGAAGTTATAATATTAGTGATGCATTGCCACGACTTTGCTATGATTCCTTCAGGAAGTTCTGTCTGTAGTTCTAGATGATCTGAAATGTTTTATGCTCTTTTTTTCCTGCAGCCTATTCTGGTTTATATGTCCAAGGTGGATGGGAGTTTAAAATGGACTCTTGATTCTTATGCTTGTTCTTGCTTATGGAAAAGATATAATATACTGGATTAAAAATGTTCATATTATTCCTCTTCATTTACATGGTATGAGCTAGAAGTTTAAAAATAATGTGTTTTCTGAATGTTTCTGTGGCTAGTCAGTCAAAAATTAGTTGATTATTTAGCATGGTCAATACCTTTCAGGTACATGCAATTAGTTGATTATTTGATTTTCATGTTACATTACACTCTAGTAAATTGAATTTATTAGGCTAAATGTATTACCATCTGCTTTTTAAACCTGCTTCAGTAAGTGTATTTGCTGTATATTTGTATTTGCTTCAGGAAGTGTATTTGTATACATAATTGATAAAATATATACTGCTTTGTTTCAGAAAGTGTATTTGTAAAAAAATAAAATAAAATAAAAATAATATTATTAAAATATATAATATAATATTATTATTTTACATTTAAGATGGCTAGTCCAATGTGGATTCATCTAACTAAAACTTGATACTATAACTAAAAGAAGAAATTCTAGCTAAACTTTGGACTTGGCAATGGCCATTGCCAATGCTCTGATACATGCATCTTGTTGACTTTAAAAAATAGTTGTGTTTAAAAGGATTTGTATTTATATATCAAATTATTGATGAAAAATATAATAAATGTGATTACTCAGAGAAGTGATCAAGAGATCAAGGTGAATTAGGAAGAGGGAGAGACGTACGATATATCGATTCGAGTGACCTTCTGCATCTTTCTTACTTCTAAGTTAATCTCTGGGGCCGGGCGGGGAATAATTATGCATAATAGGGTTTGTCTAGCAGGTACTGAAACTCATCTATTTTCTACACAGCTTTTTGGACGTTGATTTATAAATAATTATGTTTTTTAAATTTTATTAAAATATAATTAAATAGATTGAGATATGTATTTAAATGTATAAAATAGATTGAAGTAAGTTAAAACAATTATAAATCCTCTTAACGATTAGATCATGATGTATTGAAATGAGTTCAATATCTAAACTTTAAAGTTGGCAGTCCAAAGGATGTTTCCATTCAGCTAAACAGTCTCTGAGCAGTCTCCATGCTCGACTTAACAAATTCTTGCAGTTACAGAAACCCATGATCTTCTGCAATCATTAACCCTTTTGGTTTACTCAGTACTTAAACCTCATAAATCACAATAATCAATATGCAGCGGTTGGAATTTGCTTACAGAGTCTTCTCCTGATCTTCCTGATCACCTCACCTGCTCTATAAGTAGAGACCCAGATAATTTCCCATATCCCTACAGACCCGATCTTTCCCATATCTCCGTAGACCCAGATAATTTCCATGGCTGGCCGAAGTGTGTTTGTGTTGCTACCCCTTGGCCTTGGAATATTATGCCTATTGGCGATGACCCTCGTAACTGCAGCAAGGGAACTCCCCATTAAGCCTGGACACATGCTCGCAGCGAGGCTTGAAACAAGCGAAGGCCTAATCCCTTGCTGGAACGCGCTCATGGAGCTCAAATCCTGCTCAAACGAGATCGTTCTCTTCTTCCTCAACGGCCAGACCGATATCGGTCCGGACTGTTGCCGTGCCATTTCTATCATAACCCATAATTGCTGGCCTGCAATGCTTACTTCCATCGGTTTTACAGCCGAGGAAGGCAATATTCTACGAGGCTATTGTGATGCAGCTGCAGCTCCTGCTGCCGCTCCTTCCTGACCTGGGACACCAGTGCTACTGCGTCGTCGGGCTTAGTACTCCTCCAGCTATATAGATATTTGTCCGTTTTCAGTTTACAGTTATGTCTGGTATTTCTAAGTGTGTCTTGCTTTGTATTGGTTTGTTTTCCATGGAATCATTTGCCACCTCGGGGAAATAGGGCGCGCAGTGTTTGCATGTCTGGTACGTTCTACTTCCAATATGGGTGTCATGCACGGTTTTGATATCTAGTACTTGGCTATGTAATGATGACCCTTACAAATAAAAAGTTTGTCCATGGTTTTTTTGTGTCAGTTGATCTACATGGTCTCGTGATAATTTTGATATATAGTTTAGTAGTAAAATTCTATATCTAAAAAAATATAATTTGGGGATTAAAGTTGATTTAAAAATAAATAAATAAAATGGGTTATCCTAATCTACAAAACCCCTAGACACATTAGTTAGTAACATCTAATTGTGGAATGGATTTCATTTAATTTCAAATAACACTGTGCATGCCTCGTTATTTTTTGAGAAATGATATTTGCAGTCATGAATATACAAACGTCACGTAATCATTTTAAAAAAGTGAATAAATACGGAGTCTATATGAAAAGAAAATTAATTTTTTAATAATAAATTTCACTCTTTTTCAAAACGACTACATGACATTTATATATTTTATAATTGTACGTAGTTTTACTCTTATTTCTCTCTGCCAATACTTAATTAATTGTTCTGATAAGCAAATATAAATGGATGCATTGATCCAATAATTAAATTGCGATTTTGGGATTGTACATGCAATATGTCTATATTGGTATTTATATATTAAAAAAAAGAACTCTTTTTTTGGGACAAATCACGTTAGAGAAACACATCATGATCATGATGATCTCTTAATTACCGCGTCCAAGTGATTTTGGCTAGGCCCAATAATACTTTTAATAAACGATAGCAATATTTACATCTAAATTAGTGATATTTTTACATCCCTCTCAAAGTAAAACTCCCCCTCCCCTGCAAATCATTTCATGACTTCTTTATAGAACATTCAAATTAACCAAACTCGATCCCTAGCTCTCGCATTACAACACACGTACGGATCATCATCGACAATGATCTCATTTCACTTCTATATAGATAGAACATTCAAACCAAATCCTCTTCCTTTATCTCTCAGCTGCCGCACGTGTGGTCGCCACCATGAACTGCCCACATATGCCTGCATGGCCAACCATCCTGATCACTTATCTTGGACTAGCCCCCGGCCCCTGCAAGTAGGTGCCCTCTTGTGAGGCAACTGATGATCACATGGTGCAGCATCTGGTTGTGCTAGCTGCGGCGCCTCCTACTGGCGCGCTAGTCCAACACAATATATATAGTTTTTTGACCCCCAAAACAATTAATTCATGTGAAATAAAATCGTACTTCTCTCCCAAAAGCGAGGGTTATAATAAAATTTGGGACCTATAGATGGTAAAAATAAGTTGGAGATTGGCTTCAACATCTTGATCTGTCCTGCTTTAACATCATCTGATCTTTAAGACCATGAATTAAGTTCATATATGTGATTTGATGTCTACTGCACATCAAGATTACTAGTCCAAAACTTCATATATATGCTCGTAAGAGTATTGACATTGGTTTGACCAAATTCATCTTCAACTTTGGCCAATATCAACACTTTTTTACATTTACCTATTCCATTTAAATTCAATCCCCACATTGGATTAGCTATTTATTTTCTATATAATAATAAAATATTATTAAATTAATAATTTTTTTATTTAATTTATTTTATCACATTTTGTAATTCTACCAATTAAATGTTAATAATAATTATATTCTAATTAAATTAATATTAAAAAAAGTATTATTAAATGTTAATAATAATAATTATAATATATAAATTAATATTACAAAAAAGTATTATTAAATTTTAATAGTAATTATATTCTAATTAAATTAATATTAAAAAAAGTATTGTTAAATGTTAATAATAATTATATTATATTCAATTAATATTAAAAAATATTATTAAATGTTAATAATAATTATATTCTAAATGTTAAATGTTAATTATATTCTAATTAATTTAATTTATTTCTTTGGAATGAGACATTAATATTTTAATGTTTGATGAATGAATAGTGGTCTTTCATTTTTAGCCAACTACTGTAGCAAAAGTCTAAATTATTTTAGATTTACCCAATCCAATGTGAAGGATTTTTGAGCCAAATTATATAAAATTTAGCCAAGCAACTCATTTGGCCAAACCAATGAGGATGCTCTTAATCAAGTAATTAAAACTTTAGTCCCATCGATCCCTTCATATCGCAAGTCAGATCCAGGCTCCATGCCAGCAACCGTACACATCAAATTTGGTTTTAAATTTCGGCCGTTTGTATATTTGGGAATTTCCATTTGTGTGTATATATATACACACACGATGTTACTATAAGAGAAATTGATTTTTGTGATCAAAATTTTATGACTAAAAAGATTATTTCCGACGAAAACGTACTCATTGGAAACTTTGTATGAATATGTTTTCAGGCATAACCCGGGTTCAGAACTTTCATAATTATATATTAACGGTGGCCGGAAAATTAACCCGGCCTCAGAAAACAAGCAGAGATAAAGAGAGAGTTTCACCGTAAACTTATTAGTCATGAAGATCATAATAATTAGGATTTAATCATGTATTTAAGCCCACGTATTTGATGTTTTAATTTGATGGAACAAGTGCCACATCAGATATAGTCACTGAAAGATTATTGTAACGTACGTACATAATACGCTGATCAAGTTCTGCACATAGGCTTTTGGGTTCTGCATGAGGCAATGATGAATGATCCCCTAATTTATTTAGACTATTTAAGTACTCCCTACTTACTGTTCATAAACTCGCGTGATTATTATGACAGCCCATCAACAAGCCCTATTCCATATGATGAAGACGAACCACGTGACCATGCACGAACTTACTCGTAATTAATTTCATTCATTCATTTATAGGCACAGATGGCCTGGCCTTTACATGATCTACTCATGTAACGGCTTAGCTGTAAAATACTATAATTCCAATTGATCTCTAAAGGATCATCTCTTGGCCTCCCCGGCCCCACTTCTAGTTCTCCAATATTGATGGTTTCGGACTTTTCAATTGCCCTAGCTAGCTTTTATAGTATATATAACATATAATAGCCATTCGATCGTAATTTCGATATACTGAATCCAAACTTTTCATGTGTTTCTAATGAAGACCAATCCGGTAACCGTACACGCCTCATACTGATCTACTCATAATTCTCAAAAAATAAAATCTCGATAGAATTTTTGAAGTCATAATATTCATGATTCATTAATCGATTACTTGTTTAAGGTGATTACTTTTAATTACTTTACAAAATTTTTTGAGAATTATGAGTAGATCAGTAAGTACGTAGACATTAGATAATAATCATCTAGCTAGCTCTAGCTATAGCTAGTTCATTCGTGAGGGAAATCAGATGAGAAAAGAGTGGGAAAAAACCTTTGAAGATGTTTTCTGAGTAATACATGCATCTTGTTGACTTTAAAAAAAAGTTGTATTTAAAAGGATTTGTATTTATATAGCAAATTATTGATGAAAAAGATAATAAATGTGATTACTCAGAGAAGTGATCAAGAGATAAAGGTGAATTAGGATGAGGGAGATGTTAAGATCAGTGATAGAAAATAAACCTCACTACTTTTATTATAGAAACAATGTCTATTTATAGACTACACAAGGAATATTTGTTTGTTACAAATCACAGCAGAGAATAACTACCACTATATACTCTGCAGTGCATATTCTAGAATACACTAATTATGTACAATGTGTGTGTTGGTGCTCTGCCTTGTCTGCGTAGTGCTCTGCCTTGTAGTATTTTTGTCACTATTAGTACATAGCTTAATATGCCCCCTCGAGTCCAAGGGAGTGTTAACTACATTGAGGCTCGATCTGAGGTGACTGAATTTTTCTGCAACCAGTAGTTTTGTGAATACATCAGCAATTTGATCCTTAGAGCTACAAAAGGAGATTTTGAGAGAGTTGGCAGCAACACGATCCCTAACAAAGTGATAGTCTATATCCATGTGTTTGGTCTTGGAATGATAAACGGGATTGGCACATAGATATGTTGCACCAAGATTGTCACACCAAAGTGTTGGTGCTTGATGCAAAAACAGACCAAGTTCTTTAAGAAGAGTTTGCAGCCATATGAGTTCAGCAGCCGAAGATGCTAAAGACTTGTATTCTGCTTCGGTTGAGGACCTTGCTACTGTTTTCTGTTTCTTTGAACTCCAGGATATGAGATGCTTGCCAAGATAGATACAAAAGCCTCCAGTGGATCGTCTATCATCCGGACACCCACCCCAATCTGAATCAGAATATGCTTGAAGAACAAAATTTGATTTAGATGCAAAGAACAAGCCATGATTAATGGTACCCTTCAGATATCTTAGTACTCTCTTCAATGCACTCCAATGAGTAGATTTTGGTGAGTGCATGAATTGACAAAGTTTGTTTACGGCAAAAGAAATATCCGGCCTGGTTAAAGAAAGATACTGAAGTCCTCCAACCAAGCTGCGATATAAGGTGGGTTCATCAAAATCAGGAGAGTCATATTTGGATAGCTTGAGGGATGAAGCCATTGGAGAGGACATGGGTTTGGCGTGAAGCATGTTGCTGCGGGTGAGAAGATTTTTGATGTATTTCCTTTGAGAAATCATCATACCATCAGGAGTGTGATCTATTTCAAGACCAAGGAAAAAGGACAAGTTGCCAAGGTCCCGAACAGGGAAAATGCCACTCATGTCACGAATTAATGTATCAATAACAGAGGATGTAGTAGCAGTTATCACGATGTCATCAACATAGATAAGCAGAAAAATTCGAGTATCACCATGACTTAGTATGAAAAGTGAAGGATCAGCTTTGGAAGCAAGAAAACCATACTCAAGAAGCCATGAGCTGAGTTGATCAAACCATGCTCTCGGTGCTTGTTTAAGACCGTAGATTGCTTTGTTAAGCTTGCACACATAGGAAGGATGAGCTGGATCAATGAAGCCCTGGGGCTGCTGCATAAAGACCTCATCAGTAAGATTGCCATGTAAAAAGGCATTTGCAATATCTAGTTGGCGCAATGGCCAAACCCGAGAAACAGCAACAGAGAGGATGAGGCGAATTGTGGAAGGTTTGACTACGGGACTGAATGTCTCATGGTAGTCTAGTCCAGCCTGCTGATGAAAACCTTTGGCAACTAATCGTGCCTTTCTCCTTTCAAGAGTACCATCTGCATTTGTCTTAGTGCGAAAAACCCATCGGCAACCAAGAATATTGGAGGAAGGGGGAGGTGGGACGAGAGACCAGGTTTGATTTTGAGTGAGAGCATCAAATTCTTGAGCCATTGCAGCACACCAATCTGAGAATTTTGCAGCTACTGAACAGCTTGAAGGTTCATCAGGAACATGTACAGTGGTGATTAAACACTGACGAGGAGGATAGGCCATGGTTCCATCGGTGAAAACTCTAGGTCGGGAGGAATTTGTCTGGGCACGAGTTATAATGGGTGATCTAGGAGGAACTAGAATTGGAGGTGAGGAGTGAGTGGGCATAAGAGTATTGGCAGGAGACGAGATGGAAGATGTCTGAGAGGGACTGAAGGTAGACGAAGATGTTGGTGAAGATATTTGTTGACATGGGCTTGGGCTGGGTCCAAGAAGAGATGAAGCATTATGTGTGTGGATCGGGCTGATTGTGGATGTGGTGGGAAAAGGGCCCAGAACAGAAGCAGGGAAAAGAGGTAATGTGGCCGTGGATGAAGGATTAACAGAGGGTGGAGTGGAAGAAGATTTGGACTGCGAGTGAGTAAGTGGAAAAAAGTTTTCATCAAATTGAACATCACGAGAGATGTAGAGTCTGTTTGTGGCAAGGTCTAAACACTTGTACCCCTTATGTGAATTACTGTAACCCAAAAATAAACAAGGAGTTGATCGAAAATTGAATTTGTTTGGGAGATATGGGCAAAGATTAGGCCAACATTGACAACCGAAAGTTTTCAAAAAATTATAATCAGGATCATGATTATAAACCATTGAAAAAGGAGATTTATTATGTAATGTTGGAGTGGGAAGACGATTTATTAGATAAACCGCAGTTTCAAAAGCGTCGGCCCAATATGTGAAAGGGAGAGAAGATTGGGCCAAGAGTGCAAGCCCAGTTTCAACTATGTGACGGTGTTTCCGTTCAACAAGTCCATTTTGTTGATGAGTGTGTGGACATGAAAAACGATGTTGAATTCCAAGTTTTTGACACATGGAGGTAATGGGTTTGAATTCACCACCTCCATCTGTTTGTAGAGTTATTAACTTGGTATTGAACATTCTCTCAACAAAAGGTAGAAACTGAGAAAAAAAATTGATAACATCATATTTAAGTTTAATTGGAAATAACCATGTAAATCTGGTATAATGGTCCACAAAAGAAACATAGTATTTGTAACCCAAACGAGATACATATGGAGATGGGCCCCAAAGATCTGAGCATACTAATTCTAAGGGCTTTTAATAAACAACCCGACTAGAAGAAAACTGAAGTTGATGAGTTTTGGCGAGTGGGCAGACTGGGCATTTGTACTGAGCTTCTGAAGAGCAAAACGATAGACAATTGTTGTGCAAGACACGTTTGACGAGAGCGAGGGAAGGATGCCCCATTCTGCGATGCCATTGTGGAAGAGAAATTTTTTCGCTGACATGAGCTGAAGGAAGAGGAGAACTGATGGATGGAAAAACATAAAGACCATCACGGGTTGGTCCGGTGAGGAGCGTTTGCTTTGTCTACGAATCCTTGACAGAAAAATGAGATGAGTGGAATTCAAAAAAGCAATGATTGTCAATGCAGAAGCGAAGCACATATATTAAATTCTTAGTGATGGAAGGAACGTGTAGTAGATTTCGAAGAAGAAAAGGAGAAGAGGAGGAAGTGGAAGAGAAAGAAGAATCACCGAAATTGTGTATCGGAAGACCAGAGCCATCCCCCATGCGAATGTTATCATCACCACTGTATTGTTCCGATGAGATATTCAAATTATTCAGTTCATTTGTAATGTGATGAGTTGCCGCAGAGTCAGGGTACCAGATATTTTCTGAAACGGAACTAGGGGCAGTGAAATTAGCAGAAAAATTTTGTGGAGATTCAAATTGGTAGGAATGATTGAACCTGTGTCGGCATTGGAGAGCAATATGCCCAGTTTTGTTGCAGACTTGGCAAGTTGGCCTCTGCGTAGTGTTTTGCTGAGATGAACTATGGAAGGTGGGAGTGGAACGTCCACCTCGACCATTAGAAAAATTTCTTCCACGACCACGCCCTTGTCGTCCAGCTCTTTGAAAGGAACGGCCTCGAGAACCAGAAGCTGAACTGAAATTTGCAGAAAAATCCATGGAAGTAGGCGAAGTTTTGGCTAGGTGGGTGAGACGATTCTCTTGGATTAAAAGAAGTTGGTAGAGCTCATGGATAGTTAAAGGGTCTGTGCGAGCAGTGATGGTGGTGAGAAAAAATTCATAAGAGGGACCTAAACCATTTAACAGATACGAGATGAGTTTTTTAGCAGAAGGAGTGGTTCCAGTTGCCGCAAGAGAATCGGCCAGCATGCGGACTTTGCCAAAATATTCAGAAATGGTCTGGTTTCCTCGAGAGAGATTGGTAAGTTGGAAGCGAATCTGAAACTCTTTTGCTTGAGAATGAGAGGAAAACATAGATGCCAAAGATGACCATAGTTCTTGAGCTGTAGCAGAAGAGAGTACATGGCCTAAAATGGATTCGGAGAGAGAGGAGAATAGTACACTTAAGACTATTTGGTCAGTACGTCTCCAAGATGAAAAATCAGGATTTGATTTTGGTGTTTGAGTGGAGGTGTTAGAAAGGAATTCAGGAGGGCAAGGAAGAGAGCCATCAACATAGTAGAAGAGGTCTTGACCCCTTAGATAAGCTGAGGTTTGAACTTTTCAGAAGAGATAATTTTCGGTAGTGAGTTTAGTAGTAACAATGTGAGAGAAGTTAGAAGTTATGGAGGAGGAAGAGGAGGAGGAAGAAGATGAGGCCATGGATCTGGGACGTGTGAGTCAGATGGCTCTTGATACCATGTTAAGATCAGTGATAGAAAATAAACCTCACTACTTTTATTATAGAAACAATGTCTATTTATAGACTACACAAGGAATATTTGTTTGTTACAAATCACAGCAAAGAATAACTACCACTATATACTCTGCAGTGCATATTCTAGAATACACTAATTATGTACAGTGTGTGTGTTGGTGCTCTAACTTGTCTGCGTAGTGCTCTGCCTTGTAGTATTTTTGTCACTATCAGTACATAGCTTAATAGGAGAGACGTACGATGGATTCGAATGACCCCTAATTGTATTCTGCATCTTTCTTACTTCTAAGTTCTCTGGGGCCGGGCGGGGAATAATTATGCATAATAGGGTTTGTCTAGCAGGTACTGAAACTCATCTATTTTCTACACGGCTTTTTGAATGTTGATTTATAAATAATAATGTTTTATAAATTTTATTAAAATAAAATTAAATAAATTTAGATATGTGTTTAAACCTATAAAATAGATTGAGAGAAGTTAAAAAACTATAAATTCTATTAATGATTAGACGAAGAAGAATTGAAATGAGTTCAATATCTAAACTTTAAAGTTAAGCAGTCCAAAGGATGTTTCGATCCATTCAGCTACAGATGTCTAATCGGTTGATCTAAACAGTCTCTGAGCAGTCTCCATGCTCGACTTCTCAAATTCTTGTAGTTACAGAAACCCATGATCTTCTGCAATTAACCCTCTTGGTTTAAACCTCATAAATCACAATTTGCAGCGGTTGGAATTTGCTTTCAGATTCTCCTCCTCTCCCTGATCACCTCATCACCTGCTCTATAAGTAGAGACCCAGATAATTTCCCATATCCCCACATACCCGATCTTTCCATATCTAAGCAGATCAAGATAATTTCCATGGCTGGCCGAAGTGTGTTTGTGTTGCCACCCCTTGGCCTTGGAATATTATGCCTATTGGCGATGACCCTCGTAACTTCAGCAAGGGAACCACCCATTAAGCCTGGACACATGCTCGCAGCTAGGCTTGAAACGAGCGAAGGCCTAGTCCCTTGCTGGAACGCGCTCATGGAGCTCAAATCCTGCTCAAACGAGATCGTCCTCTTCTTCCTCAACGGACAGACCGATATCGGTCCAGAATGTTGCCGTGCCATTTCTATCATAACCCATAATTGCTGGCCTGCAATGCTTACTTCCATCGGTTTTACAGCCGAGGAAGGCAATATTCTACGAGGCTATTGTGATGCAGCTGCAGCTGCAGCCTCAGCTCCTGCTGCCGCTCCTTCCTGATCTGGGACACCAGTGCTACTGCGTCGTCGGGCTTAGTACTCCTCCAGCTATATATATATTTGTCCGTTTTCAGTTTACAGTTGTGTCTGGTATTTCTAAGTGTGTCTTGCTTTGTATTGGTTTGTTTTCCATGGAATCATTTGCTACCTCGGGGAAATAGGGTGTTTGCATGTCTGGTACGTTCTACTTCCAATAGGGGTGCCGTGCACGGTTTTGATATCTAGTTGGCTATGTAATGATCATGACCCTTACAAATAAAAAGTAATTTGTCCATGTTTTTTTTGTGTCAGTTGATCTACATGATCTCGTGATAATTTTGATATATAGTTTAGTACGAAAATTCTATAAGTATTACGTACGAGTGATTTTGGCTCGAACCAATAATACTTATAATAAACGATAATAAACGATAACAGCATTATAAGTATTAATGCTGCATATATATCATTCCACTTTTATATAGAACATTCAAACCAAACTCAATCTTAACTCTCGCATTACAAAACACGTGCAGATCATCATCGATACCACTTCACTTCTATATATATACACTACAAGCTAATTTTTTATATGCAATCAGTTATTTTTAGTGAAATGATTATTTTCAACTAATATGAATATGTTTTTATCATAAATAGTCGTTTTGATTGCAAAAAATTAGTTACAAATATCCATTTTTCTTGTAGTGATAGAACATTCAAACCAAATCCTTTTCCTTTCTCTCCCAGCTGCCGCACTTGTGGTCGCCACCATGCACTGCCCACATGATATGCGTGCATGGCCAACCATCCTGGTCACTTCTATTTGACTCGCCCCCGGCCCCTGCAAGGTGCCTCTTGTGAGGCAACTGATCATGACGTGGTGCAGCATCTGGTTGTGCTAGCTGCGGCGCCTCCTGCTGGCCGGCCCGCGAGTCCAACACAATATATATAGTTTTTTGACCCCCATAACACATGTGAAATAAAATCGTACTTCTCTCCCAAAAGCGAGGGTTATAATAAAATTGGGGACCTATATTTAGTAAAAGTAAGTTAGAGATCGGCTTCAACATCTTGATCTGTCCTGCTTTAACATCATCTGATCTTTAAGACCTTGATTGTTCATATATGTGATTTGATGTCTACTGCACATCAAGAGTACTAGTCCAAAACTTCATATATATGCTTGGTATCAAGTTATAATTAAAACTTTAGTCCTGTCGATCCCTTCATATCGCAAGTCAGATCCAGGCTCGATGCCAGCAGCCTTACGCATCAAAGTTGGTTTTAAATTTCGGCCGTTTGTAAGGTTTTAAATTTCGGCCGTTTGTAATATCTTTGGGAATTTCCGTTTGTATATATATATATATATGTATATGATGCATCATGCATGGGTTTAGAAGTTTCAAAATTATATATTAATGGTGGCCGGGAAATTTTAACCGGGCCTCAGAAAAAAAAACAGAGATAAAGAGAGAGTTTCACAGTAGACTTAATTTATTAGTTAAGATCATAATAATTAGGATTTAATCATGTATTTAAGCCCACATATCTGATGTTTTGAGGGAACAAGTGCCACATCAGATATATATAGTCATGACTGAAAGATTATTGTAACGTCCATACGTAATAGGTTGATCAAATTCTGCATGTAGGCTAGTTTTGGGTTCTGCACGAGGCAATGATGAATGATCCCCTAATTTATTTAGACTAATTAAGTACTCCCTACTTACTGAGCAACTCGCGTTATTATTATGACATCCCATCACAAGCCCTATTCCATATGATGCAGACGAACCGCATGCACGAACTCAATCGTAATTAATTAATTTCATTCATTCATTTATAGGCACAGATGGCCTTTACATGATCTACTCATGTAACGGCTTAGCTATAAAATATTAATTCCAATTGATCTCTAAGGATCTCTTGGCCTCCCCGGCCCCACTTCTACTCCAATATTAATGGTTTCGGACTTTTCAATTGCCCTAGCTTTTATGGTATATATATCTGAAAGCCATCATTGCCTCATACCGTCTATCCATCTTATCTGCCCCTCAATTCTCACCCTGATCATGGCGGCCTACTCTTCAACGCTCGTTCTCGTAACAGTACTGATCATAGCATCGACAGTGACCACGACGGCGACAGCAGGAGTACCTCCCTTGAACTCCGGTTCGACACTGGAAGCTCGCTTGCAGTTGGACAACGACGACAGCCAGTCCAACTGCTGGGGCTCCTTGTTCGAGCTCCAATCGTGCATGGGCGAGGTCGTCCTGTTCTTCCTCAACGGGGAGATCTATCTGGGCCCCAGCTGCTGCCGTGCCATCAGGGTCGTAGAGCACGAGTGCTGGCCTGCCATGCTTGGCTCCCTCGGCTTCACTGAACAAGAAGGCGATATTCTCCGTGGCTACTGTGATTCTTCTGGTGCCGCAACACACCCACAGCTACGGCCACCAATATCAAGCGATCAGGGTGCCATGGCGGCGGTGACCATTTCTAGGAAATTAGTTCCCTAGCTAGTTTCATTACCTTAATTAGCTTGACACGCCCGATAAAATAAAAGAAAGAAGGCTAGATATCCCGTACTACGTACAAGGTTTTGGGCTTCGTTGTTAATTATTATGTTACGCTAGTTTTGAAGATTTCTAAACTATTGTTATAAATAATACTACATTGGGGATTTTGTCAAATGGCCTATTAGCTCAGCTGGTTAGAGCGTCGTGCTAATAACGCGAAGGTCGCAGGTTCGAGACCTGCATGGGCCAATTAATTTTGTTTTTTTTTTCACTCTAAAATGGGCCAGACGGGCCGGCCGTGTTCGAGGGAGGAGACATTTACATTTGCACGGCCTATTTCTTAATGTAACACAGTACTAATTAATTAAGCATCTAACTATAATATATATATCCAGTACCTAAAGGCCACTAGCTAGCTATTTTTATCTTTCATTCGCTTGGTCACACCCCTTATTTTTCAAATGTAGTTTCTTGGATCATATAAGGTCACGAAGTTTTGTTCTTTGTCATGACTTAATCTATAAAAATATAGTCTTTAAATCTACCAATCCCATGTTGCATATTTTATATATATATATGCCGGAAACAAGAATCCAGCATTAATTAATTACATTTTCTTTAGAACTAGCTCCCAAATCAATCCCATGTTCCTTTTGGATGCATGCAACTACGGCCAAATAGATCCATGCATCATAGTTCTCATGTTGCGTATATGGAGTACTCCACACAATTTAAGCATTTAGGAACGTACGTCCCTCGAATGCGCATTTGCTTCATTTGAGGATATTAAGAACCCTCACGGCCACTTGAGGATATTGATCTATGTATAGTTCATCAGTTCACGGTCACCAGATTGAAGAAGAAGAGAATGAGACAAAGGGTTCGTACGTACGTACAAATACATGCTGAGCGCAGGAAAAGCAAGAGGTTAATTTTATTAATAAAGCTGGGAATATAACAATGATCATGACGATCTTCCAAGCTAAGCCCCGTAATAATTAAACATACCCTTACAAACGGCGATCGAGAATTATATATTATTAAAAGGCCGATCAATCATGCATCATGTCATTTTTTAAGAACTTTGATTCCCTTCCAACGGGACTCCATATAATAGGAATTAGAACCATCATGATTCTGTGCATAGACTCCACATTTGAAGTAATGAGATTTTCCCCCACGGCCAGGTGCCTCGTACTTGAGAATTCCATCTATATATACCTTTACATTCGAGGCTTCAACGTCGTGGATTATGTTTAGCCGAAACCATGTGTCGTAAATGTTGGGGACGAGGACCGGAGCCATATAGTAAGAGAGCGAGTCATTATATACTCTAAGCATTAGGGTTGTGGCATGGGGCGGGCTTGATCCAAACACTTGCATGACGCAGACGCCGGATGTACCACATGGCACATACCCATATGCTTCGAATTGCCAAACACCAGAAGAATAATCATATCCCTGAAAGATATTCATGATTAGTGACGACATGCAGCATTCATATATATATATATATATATATCAGAGGAAACTAATTATGGATGGAAGATGGAACTTCGTGCTTAAATTAAGTTATGTTTGTTGCGCCTAAATTTTAAGTACCCCAATGCAGAAAGATAAAAGAAAATTCGATTTTACGAGGAAAAACAAGATAAGGGGCTGTACTGATTGAGCCAGGAGATCATGAAAGGAAGGAACAGTACTACCAAGCACTTATATATAATAAAAAGATTATAAAAATACAAAATGTTTGCGCCTATGGGATCTCTGTACGAGGTTTGGTGGGACTGTTTTTAGAGAGAGGTTTGTCTGAGGATCGAGTACAACCATAGTTTGTGGACTCCATCCACAAAGGTGTACCGCTCTGTTACCTGCAAGTCATATGGCTTCTGGCTATGAAAGTTGGATGTGTTCAGAGAGAGCTCCGCGAAACCATGGGTTGGATCCGTTGGCCTCCCGGTTGCGGCCTTATCCGTGAATGTCATAAAATTAAGTTAAAACTACAAGCTGTGCAATGTAATGGAAATCTATAATGCAGTCCTAAGATTTCATTATCTATAACAAATTAGCAACATATATATATATAATTAAATGCTTCCAAATTAATATACTTATGGTTAACGATCCTTCTTATATATTTTTCTTCCCGCAGGAGTGCTAGCTTACTTGTATGCGGATCTCAGTGCGGGGATTCGTTTTGCTGGCAAGAGAGTGAGGCTTTTCTGTAGAATATACCCACAGTTTGTGAACTCCATTGGTGAAACTGTATCGATGATTTTCAGGTACGTCGTAGGGTTTTTGTACGACTAAATTTGATCGATTAAGCGGGAGGGAGATAAACCCTTTTGTGAGATCAATGGGTTTCGAGGCACAAGTAGTAGCTAGTATGGAAACTCATGATTATCAACTGAAAAAGGTAGCTGAAAGGCAAAAGCGCTAACAGAACCATCAAGGACATTTGTGCAGGCAATTATAAGATCGAAATTAGGGGGAGAGAAAATCATGTGCATGGAAAAGAATGGAGGAACGTGGTTAAGTCTTTATACTATTTTGGTTGGGAAGATGATGGGAATATATATTAAATATTGGTAGCTAGCTTGCTAGCTGAATTAGGTGCTTGCTGAATAAATATTTCATCTTCTGCATGGAAACGACAAGCAAAACCTACAAATTAGATCACTAGAAGTTGTTACATTTTGTGGGTAAAACCTAAAAGATCATCGCTACCATTTGTAACCCTTTAAGGGTACGTAAAACCTAGATCAAGCTAGCGTCACTAGCAACATATATTTGTTTCGTTATGAAGGCCGGAAAACCAACATTAATATTAGATCATCATCACTTGTATTTGTAACCTCTTGAAGTTAACCCCATATATATATATAATTGGCCTGCTATAACAACGTACACTAATGCCAGAATATATATACAATCTGCCAAAAACCTATTGGCCTGGCTACTCTAATTTATCTTGTTCCTCTTTTGGCCTTTTCTAGGCACCTAAGTCTTCTATATATATTTTGCAATCTTCGGCCGGGTTAGGTAGAGTACATATATGGAGATTAGCTAGCAAATTAATTAACTAGGTCACATGCACGCTTCATTTTCAATTGTGGGCAAAGGAGAGCTCCACAAATATTTGTCATTATATCAAATATTTTATACTATTCATACAAGTTAATTAAGAGAAATGATATTTGCAGTTGTGGTGGTGCAAGTATCGCGCAGTCTTTTAAAAAAAATGAATTAATACGGACCCACATGAAAAAAAAAAAAACTAACTTTTTAATCGTGGACCCCACTCTTTTTCAAAGTAATTACATGGCATTTGCACACTCCACGAATGTATATATATAGCTAGCATTACTCGTTAATTAAATATGCTAGCTGTACTGTTCTAATTAATTAATTGCTTAAGCCAACCGCATGTATAATTAATCATCCTGGCACTACTAATTGCATTGTGTGTTCCCTTACATGAGACATTTCAAAATGAAAAATATCGACTTACAATTCTTTTATAAGTACTAATTTATTTTAATTAAATGGAGATCAGTAATTATATATGTAAATTAAAATCCATTTTAAATGCATTTGGGATGATTATGCTGCGGGTTGATTGTAATTACAATGGATTGTGAATTAATTAATATTATATATAAAAGAGTTGTAAGTGTATTAATATTAATTATCCTTTTAAAATAGATTCATGATAAGAGATGACTTATAATATAAGAGATCAGTGTTTGGGCATGATGAATGATGATGATCAATAGGCTAGAGATTGATCAAGAAAAGATGTGATCCTTTTGAACGAAGAAGAATAGCTAGCTAGGAGGGGTTCGCCCAGTCATGAAAATGGAAAATGTTAGGGATCCCACTAGAGCACCCACTCCATTTTTTATTTTATTTTATTTTATATGTAGTGATTGAGAAAATATTATTAAGAAAAATGAAAACGCCACTCGGGTTGGCTAGGGGAGGATGATGGGCCCCAAGGCGGACCAAGTCTTAAGGATCAATTACAAGATTAAGAGCCACGAAAATCAAGGGAGCAATATAAGAATTGGTGCAATCCAATTGGGATGAATGATGAAACTAGCAAGAGCCTAACACTCATGATGGGCTTGAAAGAAGGAGAACTAGTTTTGATCCACTTGATCCAAGTTATGGAAGACTTGACTTAGAGATAGGGCCTTTATATATTAAGGCTTTCAATTTGTTTAAAATGATTTTTATTATTAGTTTAGAATAAGTGGGTTTGAGGATGCTTAATCCACATGTCTTATTTCTTATGAACTAGGGTTTTTGGAAAGGCCTTGTATTTTGGTCAAGGGCTTATTTGAAAAGATATTATTTTATTTGAACTAGGGTTTAGAAAGTTACTGTAGCACGATATTGTTCATGCTACAATACCGTGCGGCTACTGTTCACTAAAGGGCATTTTTGAGAGAAAGGGTCTCAAATTTTAGTCTAGGGTTTTATCATGTTTTAAGGAGGGTATTTAAAGGATGTAACCAGTCACTCCAAGGGTTAGACATTTTTATTTTAAATTTTAATTGTTAGTGGGTTTTTTCTTCTTGTTCTTGATTAAACTCTTAACTTATCAAAGGTAAATCACAACTTTTGTGGCGTTCCTCTTTGTAATTTGGGTTCTTGAGACGGGATTTCAGCGGGTCTAGATTTTAATATAATCTAGATTCTTAGAACAAGTTCTCAACGGGTCTAAATTCTCTATCTATAGACTTGAGTTTGGCTTTCCTGTGTTGTTTTTCCAATATTGTTGTTGGGTCTCAAAGCGAATCGATTGGGGTTCACATCATTTGGTATTCAGAGCTCGATTTCCAATCAGGTCTGATTGTATCTTTTTTTTATTGTATTGTTAATTCTAGGGCTTCATTGTTCTAGGGTTGAAAAAAAAAAGCACAGAAATTCATTTTTCTAAGGCTGCCAAAATTTGCACCATCTAGGGTTTGAAATTTCTATGGTTTCATTCATTCCCTTCTATTTTCTTATCAATTTTTATGTGTTTGAATTCAATTGTTTGATTATTACAATTGGATATTTCTGTTTGTGGTTGAATTGTTGAGAAAAGAAAAGAAAAAAGAAAGGAAAAGAAAAGAAAAGAAAGGAAAGGAAAGGAAAAGAAAAGAAAAGAAAAGAAAATTCGAAAAAAAAAATTCAAAAAAAAAAAAAAGGAAAGAAGGATTTTGGGTATGAAATACTTTGCTATATGAAATTGAGTGTTTTGTCATTGATTGGGTCTTATCTTTAAAGGGGTTGAATACATCTTTCTAGTTCGTACCTTGTTTCGTAATTACTTTTTCCAGCATATAAATTCCTTGAGTCTCGGGTCATTTTATTCATTCCATGTTTTCTCTTATTCTTGTTTCGTGGACCTAGTTACTAGTTCGAACAAAATAAGGTTGTATTGTCTTGATTGAGTTCAATTAGTTCTTAAAGAACTTGAGTGAGAAAACTCTTGTGGTAAAAGGCAAGAGAGTGTGAGATCATTATTGAGAAAAAACCAATTAAGAGTGTGATACACGAGTGGAGTGCCATTATTCGAGTGTAAACACGTAAGGGAGCGTGTGAGGTCTTTTTTTCACTAACATTCTTTTTTGTGCAGCATGTACTATGTCTCATAATAATGGCTTAACACCGATGGGGGTGGCAGACAATTCATTCTTTTTGTTGCAGTCCATGCAACAAAAGTTTGAAAGATTAAATTTGAAGTTGGGGAAAGTGAGGGATAAGATGGAACAACAAGGTGCATTGATTAGAGATTTGCAAAGTGGGAGAGATAGGAGGAGACGTGAGCCTAGTATTAAGAATGTGTATGATAAGAATGAAGAGAATGTCGAGTCTCTTGTTGTTAGGCGTGCTCCCAATACAGAATTTAAGATGGATGATATAGAGCAGCAAAGAGAAAACATTTTTCATACTAGATGCCACATCAACAACAATGTATGTAGTATGATCATTGGTCTGGGGAGTTGTACTAACGTGGCTAGCACTACTTTAGTTGAGAAATTGAATTTACCTACCTTGAAACACCCTAAACCATACAAGTTGCAGTGGTTGAATGATTGTGGGGAGGTTAGGGTAAATAAACAAGTGCTAGTATCTTTTTCAATTAGAAAGTACAAGGATGAGGTCCTTTGTGATGTAGTGCCTATGCATTCTGGTCATATTTTGTTGGGGAGGCCGTGGCAATGTGATAGGAGAGCGATCTATGATAGGTTCAGGAACATGTACAGTTTTGAAAATGGAAAAATAATCAAACTTGCTCCTTTAACTCCAATACAGGTCTATGAGGACCAACTAAAATTGAAAAGTGAGGTTGATCAAAAAAGAAAAAGAGAAAGTGAGATTGATCAGAAAAGAAAGAGTGAAACTGAGGTTGATCAACAAAGAAAGAGAGAAAATGAGAATAAAAAAAAAAAAAAAGAGTAAAAGTGAGGTTGAGCGAAAAAGAAAGAGTGGGAATGAGATTGAGGAAGAAAAAAATAGTGAGACCAAAAATGAAAGAGAGAGAAATATGAGAGAGAAAAGAAATGAGAGTGAGGTTGAAATCTCAAGAAAAAAAGAGGGTGAAAAGAAAAGCAAGAGTGAAGAAAGTGAGTTTTTATGTTAAGGCAAATTTTAATACCAACGGACTTAACAAATCTTTGTCTAGTGTTGTTATCTCTTTGTTGCAGGGATATGAGGTCATGATTCCTAGAGGTATGTTTAGTGGATTGCCACCTATTAGAGAGATAGAGCAATATATTGATCTTGTGCCAGGTGCAACAATCTCTAGCCGACCTTTATTTGAAGAGCCTAAGTCCTTGACGCACTTGAAGGGACAAGTTAAGTTGGATAGAATGCATGCCAAGTGGATTCAATTCATTGAGACATTTCCTCATGTAATTCAGTACACACATGGTAAGAAAAATCTTGTGTTTGATGCTTTAACAAGAAGGTATATCCTTGTCATCATTTTAGATACAAAATTATTGAGACTTGAATATGATAAGAAATTGTATGTTAATGATGATGACTTGGCTAGTGTGTATAGAGTATGTGAGAAAACATCGTTTTGTAAGTTCTATAGACTAGATTGGTACTTATTTAGCGAGAAAAGACTTAGTGTGTCTACTAGTCTTATGCATGAGTTGCTTGTGTATGGATGTGGTTTGTTGGGACATTTTGATATAAAAAGGACTTTAGACGTGTTGCATGACCATTGGTGGGAGTACTACTTATCATTTGGATATAGTTGGAGTGGTCACTTTGGTATAAAGAATATTTTAGACATATTGCATGAACATTGGTGAAAGTATTATTTCCTATTCATTGAGTTTACATATAGTTGGAGTGGTTACTTTGGTGTAAAGAAGAGTTTAGGTGTATTGCATGAACACCTTTGGGCGTATCATTTGCCATTTATTGATGTGTGGTATGAACATTTGTGGCAGTGTCATTTTCCATTCTTTAACTGGTCGTATGAACGTTTGTAGAAATATCATTTGCTACTCATTGAGATTGCATATAATAACAATTATCATTTTGGTTTGAGAAAGACTTTAGATGTGATTAATGAACGTTTATGGGAGTTTTATTTGTCTTTCATTGACTTGTTGCATGAACGTTTATGGGAATATCATTTGTCTTTCATTAACTTGTTGCATGAACGTTTGTGGGAGTATCGTTTGCCCTTGTTAGAGTTTGCATGTAATAGGACCATGCATACAACCATTTTTTATTCTCATCTTAAAATTGCATATGGTTTTAATCCACTTATTCCTTTTGATTTAATGCCCTTACCTGTTGATGACAGAAGTAGCTTGGATGGACATTTCCAAGTTCTTGATAAAATTAATGATACTTCATATCTAGTGGATTTTCCAGGTAAGTATCATATGCGTGCTATTTTCAATGTTACTGATCTATTTCCCTTTGATCCAGGTGGAGATTCGAGGTCGAATCCTTTTGAGGAGAAGGGGAATGATGGGCCCCAAGACGGACCAAGTCTTAAGGATCAATTACAAGATTAAGAGTCACGAAAATCAAGGGAGCAATGTAAGAATTGGTGCAATCCAATTGAGATGAAACTAGCAAGAGCCCAACATTCATGATGGGCTTGAAAGAAGGAAAACTAGTTTTGATCCACTTGATCCAAGCTGTGGAAGACTTGACTTAGAGATAGGACCTTTAGATATTAACGCTTTCAATTTGTTTAAAAGGATTTTTATTATTAGTTTAGAATAAGTGGGCTTGAGGATGCTTAGCCCACATGTCTTATTTCTTATGAATTAGGATTTTTAGGAAGGTCTTGTATTTTGGCCAATGACTTATTTGAAAAGATATTATTTTATTTGAACTAGGGTTTAGAAGTTACTGTAGCACGATATTGTTCATGCTACAGTACTGCGCGACTACTGTTTACTAAAGGGCATTTTTGAGAGAAAATGTCTCAAATTTTAGTTAGAGTTTTATCATATTTTGGAGAGGGTATTTAAAGGATGTAACCAGCCACTCCAACGGTTAGACATTTTTATTCTGAATTTTAATTATGAGTGAGTTTTCTCCTCTTGTTATTGATTGAACTCTTGAACTTATCAAAGGTAAATCACAACTTTTGTGGCGTTCCTCCTTGTAATTTGGGTTCTTGAGACGGGATTTCAGCGGGTCTAGATTTTAATATAATCTAGGTTCTTAGAACGAGTTCTCAACGGATCTAAATTCTCCATCCATAGACTTGAGTTTGGCTTTCCTGCATTGTTTTTCTAATATTGTTGTTGGGTTTCAAAGCGAGTTGATTGGGGTTCACATCAGAGGAGATGGTTGGAGCTGAAGCACCGAGCCCCTTCCGCCCAGTGAAAGGGAGAAAATCCTAGAACTTTCTTTGAGAGATGTCTGGTAGAGAGAAAGGCAAAGAAAAGTTGGGATCTTGCAGGGCAAGCAGTTAGTTTTTTTTATTTAGTGATGAAGAAAATATTATTTAATAATAATATTTTAAAAAAAATATATTTAAAAGTGTTAAAAAAATGATGTGAAAAAAATAGAAATGGCCTAGTGGGAGCTCCTAGCGAGAGCCCAGTGGTGAATGTAGACCCACCCAATGAAAATTAATGTTAATGTTAAGGAAATTAATGCTATCGCATGATCAATAAATTGTTTGCTGAGAACTAGTAGTTATAGTATTAGTATGGTGCGAGGTACTACTCATGAGCAAAGAAACATTATCGAATATGCTTATTTGTGGTCCTGATGAAACCATGGAGCGATGAATTATATATATAAAGAAAAGGTTGCTTGTTTCTTTTCATGTGTGTTCTGTCCCGTCACACTTTCCTTCGTCTTGACTCTTGTTGTGAGAGCTGTTTTAAGCATCTTATACATACTTAATTACCCACAAAAATAACCAAGTCGTTATCTTTCATTCAGCATGTAGGTCACACCATCGTCATAGCTAGAGCTAGATCGACTACTCAATATATATAAATATATATATATATATATTTCTATCTATTTATGAAAAGAGAAATTTATAAATAGATTCTTCCAGATTAATTAAATAGACTGATATTCTTATAATAATTAATTCTCAGGCCAGGTTAGAAAAAAGCAGGATACTAATTAATTCGTGGGATAAATAATTGAACCGAGAAACGTTTCTAACCAGATTTTCATAGTATAAGATAAAGGAGACCAATGAAATAGTACGACGTAAGGGGTACATGTTTTGGATAGGTGCGCTGTAGAGAAACTTCGATTCATGCATTAGGCCTTGTTTGGTTAACCAAAATTAAAATCAAAAATCTCATCTCATCTCATCTCAATTCATCATTATAATTTTTTTAAATTTCCATACAAAATATAATAAATAATTTAATTTTTTCAAATCTCAATACAAAATTAATATCAAAAAATTATATTATAATAATATTTTATTCATTACTATTCAAAACATCTCATCTTATTTTATCTATGTAATCAAGTAGGGCCGGATTTGAGTCGAGCCCCTCTCTCTCTCTCTCCAATGTCGAGGTCCGCAAGGCCGAAATCGCTGTGCCAAGGCCAAAATTAGCTCTAAACTAGATCTTCATGCCTCCATTTCCCAGTAAAAAGTTTAGACAAAGGTTCCGCCTATCATTACTTGAATTCATATTGATGACGTGTAAAATGTATTTGTTACAACATGAGATGACACTTGTCGCTGTAAGGATATATAGTTTGTCACTTTCTTTTATTTAAGTTTGCTTCTTTTTTTCATTTTTCCATTTTTCCCTTTTAATGGGAAAGGAAGCATGTCATAAATGGATGTTTAGGGAGCCATTAAAAGTTGAGCTTGTTGGTGATTTCATTGTCGTGTTGCAATTGATTGGTTTGGTTTTGAATGTACTCTGAATGGTAATTTAGTTCATCAAGTTGCCTAGCCACTTGGAGCTAGTGTTTTGACCAAACTTTTCTTCTTATCTGGCCACACATAAACACATTCATTGGAGAAGAGTAACGTAATGAACAGGGGAAGACAACCGGAGAATACAAATTTTTCTTTCATGCATGGAGAACTGGATTACAACTGGACTGCAGAGAATAGCAAACAGATTTAGTTGAGTTAATGTAAATAGTAATACTATTTTGTAGATTCCATTAAAATGACTTTAACTGTTTTAAGTTGAGACGGGTTTAACTTTTTTATGTTATAATGTATGGAATAAGTTAAGATGAATTTAATTTTTTTTATAAAAAATTAAAAAAAAAAGTTAATTTTATTAATAATTATTTTAAGGTAAATTAAAAGGAATTGAGTTAATTAATTTAACAAACGTAACCTTAATCTCATCTCAATAATAATGCAACGGTTTTATATATGTTTTAACGTTTTCTATCTTTCCAAACAATACCAAAATCTTTGAGAATTAATCATATCTTAGGCTACCACATCATGTCCATGCCTCTTCTTTTAGGTGGCTTGCCCAGCAGTAATGGTGGCGCTATGAAATTGTGTTTGAGTGTTGAGAATAGTTCAACACTTCTCAACATATTTTACTATTATTTATTATTTTATTATTAATTTTTACATATTTTTTTATTAATATTTATTACTTTTTACTACTATTCAATATTCTATTATTACTTTTTACCTATTTTTCATTACTATTTATAATATACTTCACCATCTCTCAACACCCGAATGCGAAATAAATGGGGTCTCCTCCCATAAAATCAAACTGCCATCTTTTTTGGAGTTTCGTGATTTTAATGTGGAATTTCGTATTCCTATTGGGCCTTTTGGTTCTGTTTTCTTTCCTTTTTGGTCTTATTAATATGCAAATTCAACTTCTCAACACGCGAGGGAAAGGAAAAGAAGCAACTGATCAAGTACTGAAATTGAATAAGAAAGGAGTATAGAATTAAATGTATCCTAGCTTGTAATACAATTCTTACTTTATTTTGCGTGAGATTTTCAGGAGCATTTCTTTTCTAAATTATTTTTCAAGAACATTCTCTAACAACTACGTACTGATATTCACATTTATCCATTCAAACTGTATGGAAATTATCTCTCGGTATAGAAAACCAACACGGTATTGTTGTTTGCCGAGTCTTCAGCATGCCTACTGAAAATGTAGGTCAGCATTTGTGTACGTATATAAAAGAAGTTCGGTCGCAAGATGTTGTTCATCAGAGCTAGAAAATACAAGTACATGAACATGAGATTATCACATAATTAGGTGAGATTTAGGTACTGATGAGTTGAGATAAAAGTTGAAAGTTAAATAAAATATTTTATAATATTATTATTATTTAAAAATTTGAAAAATTTGAATTATTTTTTATATTTTATGTAAAAATTTAAAAAAATTATAATAATTAGATAAGATGAATTAAGATTAATCCGAACGGACAGCTAATTGTTGCTATCTTTCAAATCATTGAGCTGTGTCCTGAAACATCATGATAGAACATAGGAAAATGCTTGGGTGCTGCCTGAGGTTGACCGCCCGGGTTGACCGCTGGGCAAAAAAATTTGTTTTTTTTTTTTTTTTACTTAGTGATTAAGGAAGTGATTTTAAGTATATTGGTGTATTTTTTTTTTTTACTTAATGATTAAGAAAGATATTAAAAAAATGTGAAATAAAAAATGAAAAAAAAAAACAAATTTTACACTGGGCGGTACGCCCAGCGGTATATTTGGGGCGGCACCGTAGCCTTACCCTAGAACATATACCCTCCAAAAAACGCAGTACTTCAATGGCATTAGTTCAAATCACGTCTCTCTCTCTCTCTCTCTCTCTCTCTCTCTCATATTATGATTGAAGTAGTAGTTCGGTTCACGAAAAATATTATGCCTCAAACGTGGTTCAGTTTAGAAAGAGAACTTCCAACTTTTCTTTATAACATGCTCAGAGGTGGGAGGAGCCGAATCCCTCCTCCCTTTTCTTTTTATTTTTATTATTTTATATTTTTGTTTTTTTAGGTTAAAGGAGGGTGAAAGGCTGATTTGTAACTCTTCAACGCCCAGTGGCCACCACTTGCCCCACCACAGGATTTCGAAGGCGTTGATCCTTTAGACAAATAAAGAAGTACGTCGAAAGGAGCGGCGTGTGAGCTACACGCATAGTTAAAAATTGGCGTGTGAATCCCATGTGCATCTGCCAATGGTGCTTTTTTGTCGCCATGCGCGACTGGTTTGGATCCAAGGCCACTAGTTATTTCAGACCTAATTGACCGCCATGCTTCTAGAGTGGCACGTGTCCCTCACCCATCACGACAACTTCTGTTTTGTATTGTTTATTCTTTGTTTTCCTATGAATTTCTCATGCTTTTATGTTTTTTGGTATTTTCTGTATTTTAGGTTGTAATAGGGGAAAAAAAATAAAAAAAGGGATCCGTAGAGTATGTCCTCCATTTCGTGGGAGTGTGATGTTTGTTACTGTCTTATATGGTATTCTAAAACAGAGTACTATCTCTCATATGATTTGTCTGGAGAGATTTTATAACACTGGATAAAACCATGCCAGTCACAAAGAAATTTATATATTGGGGAGCTTGAAAATCTATAGTTAGCTTATAATTCTCATGTTAGAGGTGTAATATCCATTCTATGAATGAATGAACAATATTTTATTATAAAAAAAAAAGATTTTATTTGTTCAGTTTGCAGTCGATCTCCATATCTATATATCTTCTATATATAAAAAGTGTATATATAACGGAAAATCTTGTTTTAATGGTTTTTCTTGTTTTTCCGTTAAAGTTAACACCGTTTGTTTTAACGGTTTGGCATATAAAATGAAGACATAAATGTTGAGAGAGATAGCATTCAATATTGTTATATGATTTATTAATCACAATAATTATAATACTTAATAGTTTATATAATAATAAGTAATTAAAGATTAGTTATTATATTTTGCTCTTTCTCCTTAACATATACACATGTATTATGTGCATAAGACGTGAATCTCTAAGTATAATATATGTGTATTATACGTTTCATTAATTCAGATTATTGAGTATTCCAAATTTAAAAATCTCATATAATATATAATACAAGTGTGTTTAGTCAAAATGTTTTTTTTTCCCATGGTAGTAGGACGTAACTTCCGTTAAGTCATATTCCACATGTGGGCTTGCTATGGTGGGCACGTGACAAAAGCCGTGATCATTGAGCTAATTAAGAAAGAGTAAATTTGGTCAACAACTTCAAAATATATTTTAGGATTTATATATATGCTATATATAGAAAATATTATACCACAAATTTTATAAAAATATTATGTTTTAACTTTATGTTATCCCTGATCGAATCAACCAACAACAAAATAAGAATTTCAATATTGTCTCTATTGATCGTCTACAGGATGACATAAATTGATGAATTATAATACAAACATCAAACGACACATATTTTAAACTACCGCTTGTGTTAGACTTTTATTAAATTTTTCGTATACATCTTTACTAAAATTATGGATGTTATAAACATGTATTGGATTATATGATATTTTGAACTTATTTTTTTATTTTTTTCAATATGCTTTAAATTATTAAGTGACATCAATAATTTTTATAAAAAATATATTATTTTTTAAAAATAATTATTTCATAAAATTAGACAAACGTGCTTTGCACGTTACTTCCACCTAGTATATATATATATATATTTATCAGGTGGGTCATGTTGCGTGAATGATGATGCATTGATGGGAGGCC
Source organism: Carya cathayensis (assembly GCA_011037825.1). Lineage (NCBI taxonomy): Eukaryota > Viridiplantae > Streptophyta > Magnoliopsida > Fagales > Juglandaceae > Carya > Carya cathayensis. Next base: position 285,206 of record QGSO01000383.1, on the reverse strand, counting down.
CCTCCACAGTACATGGCTCTTGGGGACTTTTACCATTCCCTTTCTCGAGGAACACTGCTCCTTCACCCTTCTCTCTCTTTTCGAGTTTTTATCTGCATGCTTGGATTTTAATTTTATGTGTTTATAAGAAATTTTTAAAGATTTAATCACACATGATAGAGATTTCAACAAAAATAACTAACACCCAAAGAAAAAAACAAAAAAACATATGATTGAAACTTCTCAATTGCAATATGTCCTTACAAATATCAGGCATGGGCAAGCAGCGGGGGCCCTATCTAGCTGCAGGCTGCTACCCAACCCGCCTCATGTTGGCGGCCTAGACTGGGTAGGTGGGGAAGATTAGAAATTTTATTTGGGCTAGCAACAGGCCAGCGCCAAGATACTTTGCCCGCTAGCTTGGTATATATGTGTGTATGTCTTTGTTCTCTTCATGAGACTTCATTGATTTTCTTCTTCTCTCTTACTCTCTCATTTCTAGTTAGTCACTGTCACTGATCTGATATATATGATCAAATATGAGAATAACCTTTGCATGTCAAAAGAGATTTAGATATATGATCAAATTCTACTACGCACTTGAGAGGTTGTTTGTTGTTGATATGCGCAATGGCTACAGACAGTGGGCCCAATTCAGTGGGTATAGCTAGGCAGGGTCGGGTAGAGATAAGTGATCGAGGCCGTAAGCTACAAATCCATTTAAGAGCTAGTTGCAGCCTCATTAATTAAACCCGTTTCTCATTCAATATTTATTATAATTTTAAAAATATTAAAAACACTAATTATTTTTTTCTAACATACCAAAGACTTCCATATTAGTGATGTATTAAGTATATAAAAAGAAAAATTATATACGCCATTCTGTAATTTTATCTTATTATATTATATAAAATATGTCATATTTATTATTATTAAATAATTTTTTATTAAATAATTTTTTATTATTTAATAATGATAAATATACTGTATATCTTATGTAATGAGATAAAAATATAATAAAATTTTAGAATATAGTATTGTTCATGTAAAAAACGAGAAAGGGGGAAAATAGAAAAATAAAAGCTAATGGAAGGTATACGTTACCTAAATGTTTATACAACACCACCAAACAATGTAAATTGTAAAGAGAAAGCTGAAATGAAATCGGAATATTTACAGTCGAGTAACCCGGACCGATCACCCTGACATTGGATATTGGACAGTCGGAAAACACACATTCACATCAATATTCCAGCAATAATGCTAAAGTAACCCCCATTATTCCCCCACCTCTCCCTCCCTTCCTTTACCCCACCTGCTTCTTCTAAGAAGACGACGCACACACAGAGAGAGAGAGAGCGCCACAAACCCACGAGTTCATGGCTGCTACGCAGGTCAACGGGAACTAAAACATTTCATAAAAACGAAACGAAAAGATAAAAAACTTCGTCTTGAAATATACCCCCACTTGTCTTTAAAGAAAATCCTAGCACAGTTCGATCCGAAAACCGAAGGAAACCGAGAAAGAAACCGAGAAAGAGAAAAAAAGAATAGGGATAAAAGGAACAGAGATCACCTTGTTCTGCCCTCCCTTACCCATCCCCAAAAATCCGGTTCAGCTTTTTCCTTCTTCTCAGATCTGTGTGCTCCTCCAGTTTTGTCCGAATGGGATTTCGATGATTCGTCCCTCGGATGTATGTACGCAAGTTTTCTTACGTTACCTCCTTTGTCAATTGTCGGACACGGTTTATTGTCTTCGAGGTACGACCTCGTCTTTAGTCCAGATCCGGTGATGCAAACGCTCACGATTCCAATCTCCGAAACCGCTCAGAAAATACGATAGATTACCCATTTTGAGCTGAGCCTTGTTTTCTTTTCTATCGAGTATAACTCATCGGCACCGCGACGACGACTGCGACGATGGATTTAGATGATTTCCGGGAAGTTCTGGAGAGCTGTGGGGTTGACGTGTGGACGTTCATTGACACTGCCATAACGTTGGCGTCTTCGGACTACGGCGACGAGCTCAAGCACCGTAGGGACGGGATCGTGGAACGGCTTTACGCGGCGACCTCGCCGGCGCAGCCTCGGTGCCGAAACTGCGACGACGTAGACAACCTGCGGCCTAATAATCTTCGCGAGGCGAGGGCTCCGACGGGGAAAGATTGTAGCGGCCACGAAGGGAAAGGAGGGTCACCGATGACGCCGCAGTCCGTAGAAGGCGAGGACGTCGGAGATTTGGATCCCTTCGGCGGTCTGTTCGATGACGAGCAGACAAAAATTCTGGAAATTAAGGAGCACCTCGAAGATCCTGACCAGGTTTTTTTCCTTTCTTTCTGCTAATTGTTTCGTTTATATTTCAGTTTAATCTTTCTGAGTTTGATTTTCTCTTTGGTTTGGATTCGTTTCGGTGAGTCAGTCTGATGATTCTTTGGTTGAATTGCTTCAAAGTCTAGCAGACATGGATATAACATTTCAGGCACTCAAGGTAAATTATGCTACCAGATTTTTCTTGGTATTTTTAAATTAATCTCTTCGGATTATAACGTTTATCTAATATTTATTCATCTGTTGTTATTTGGAATTACAGGAGACTGATATAGGAAGGCATGTGAATCGATTGCGAAAGCATTCATCAAGCGATGTCCGGAGATTGGTGAAGCTATTAGTCAGGTTTTGAACGACCAAAATTTAAGAGAAATATGTACAAATGTTCTTATTTTTTTCGTTTCTGATCTTCCGTTTTTTTTAATTGCACATGATAGTGCTAGTGTTGGAGAAAGTTGTTCAAGATTTATTGCGATGGTTTTGTTTTGGTCAGGAAGTGGAAGGATATTGTGGATGAATGGGTGAAGTTGAATCAACCTGGGGAACAGACTTCCTCTGCTCTAATGGGTAACATTTTACTCTTCACCTAGTTTTATTTAATTTTCCCTTCTGGGAAAAGATTTGGGGATCGTTGAAATGCAAATTGTGCTTTACAAATTATGTTAAAAATGGTAATCGATGTTGTTGGCAGAGGATGGTGAGTCGCCCCCAAGGAAAATTCCCCAAAATGGTCATCACCAGGTGGAAGAAACCATTTTTTGCCTTCATTTCTAGCTAATTTACTTTGCCTGGGAAAAAATGCAGTTGTAATTTTCCGTCGTGTTTTAACTTTCTGATATTCTCTTCCTTTGTAGGTTCCTGATTTTGGATACTCTCCCAATCCACACAGTGAGTTGTATAATCAGATTCAAAGTTCAACTTTTCATCTTTGTTGTGTGTTCTTTTGATTGGATTTTGTTGATCTGTATTGCCTGAACAGATGGGAGTTCTGGGTCAGACAAGAATAACTCAGAATCAGAGCCTAAGCCAAAAGCGATTCCTCGGAAGGAAGCTCCTCTTAGACCAGCCCAATCTACAACTCTATCTGCATCTGCACATCAAAATGTATGGATACCAACTTAGAGTTTCTAGCTCTATGTTTGGTTGATGAAAAGTGGGAGATAGAGAATAATTTTTCGAAGCATTAATGCTTCCAGAATATGAGAAACCAAACTCAATTGTATCAAATGGTTTATTTTGGTTCAATTGAGTGGGAGGTGTAAGTTTTCTCATCATCCCCCGTTAACAATATGGAGTTTTGAGATATACTCCTGCTATTCTCTTTCAGGCCAATCAAATGTATTATAAGAAGATTTAACTCAATTTGAATCACTTAATTGATTTATGCAGAGACAAAGGGAGCAAAAGGATTTTGACTCAGAAAAACTGGCTTCGGCAAGAAAACGGCTTCAAGAGAATTACAAAGAAGCTCAAAATGGTTTGATTTATTGCCTTTTGTTTCTATAATTTTGCTGCATTCCATGTTTTTTGTAGTTCTTATTTTTGGCTTATGCTGATGCTGTCTGTGCTTGCGTGTTCTACTTATTGTGAAGCCAAAAAGCAAAGAACAATTCAGGTGATGGACATCCATGATATTCCAAAACCCAAGAATACCTTCTTTGCAAAGAACAGAGGTGGAGGTGGTGGTTCTCACGGGAGGCGCTGGTGACTGGATATGGCATACTTGTATTTACAATGGAGTACCTGAGAAAGAGGCCAGGAAGTTCCAAAACTGGTGTTGGTCTCTCTTCTGTTTTTTGAACTTAAAGAAACAAAAGCAAGAGCACTTTTCTTCAATTACTTAATCCATGACAAAAGAACTAGAATTGGATATTTGGGAAGTAGAAAACAAAGAGCTCGAGACTTTCATTGAAATGTGTTCCCCCCTTGTTCTCCTAATTTCGTTTGGGGAAGAGGGTGTGAACAGAGTGAAAAATGAAGCAGCTTTTGTTATGGTGGCGTTCATGTGGTGTGGTACAGTGATGCCAATCTTGTGAGCCAGTTGCCCTCTAAAAGTTAGTGTAGGATCGAAGGATTTGTATGGTGGTGGGGCTGCTGGCCTTGTTAATGGCGGTTAGTGTTGGAACTTGGAGGTGCTTTTTCATCAATTATCCTCTTTAGTATCCAAGTTAGAAAATAAATCATCGTATTAGGAATGGAGCTTCTGAGAAATTGAATTTTAAAAGTCAAAATGGAAAAGAACTGCTGAGTTTGGGCTGGGATGGTTGAAAATTGCATTGTCTAAATTAATGTTTTTATTTTCAGGCTTTGAACTCTTAATATTTTATGTGGAAGAGGAACCGTTTAAATTAAAAATAAAATTTTTAAGGTATCTTTAAAATATAAATGATACGATGATACTTTTATCTATCATGAAATATCATATCATGAAAAATAAGTGTTTTTCATGTGACAAGGGGTGTCCATTTGGCAGGGAGCTACAATCACCCCCTTGGGGATTTTAACTTATGATTATGGGATAGAAAGAGTAGACAAATAGGCTTAATGCATGCCAAAACAAGTAAATCTAATAATCGGCTTCAAAAAATAAAGACAAGAACAATTAATCATCCACCTTCATTATTTGAACAGGAATCTTCTTTTTTTTTTTCGAAATATCCTAGAATATAAAAATAATTTTATAAATTGATGTGAGTTGATCTAATTTGTTAAATTGTAAAATTATTTTTTTTGTAAAATAAATCTAACAGGGCCATATGAATCCATATAATTTTGTGCAATTCTTTTGTAGCACTCCTCTCTCTCTCTCTCTCTCTCTCTCTCTCTCTCTCTCTCTCTCTCACACACACACACACATAAATTAACACCACAGATTTTGCTTATAAAACACAAGTTTACAGTAGAATGCCATAGAAATAGTGAGGTGAACTTTGCTTCGCAATGGATGCAATCCAAATTGCTAATCAGCATGAATATAATGTTGGTATGTGATGTGCCTTGGTAATAATATACTTTCTCTAATATCGCTGTCATCCCTAACCATCAGTTGGATTTAAGCCAAAACATACATTCTTGGTAGTGCCAAGGATCTCGCATCCCACCTCTGAGGCTCTAACCTCAATGCAATAATTTTTTTTTTCCTCTAAAAAAATCTGCAAAAAATGAATGATGCATGATTATAATTTATTACCACCTGTTTCTAATAAAGCTTTCTCACTAGCACGGAAATCCCATTTCCAGCATTCAACCAGAGACTGACCCATCACATCTTGTTTTTGAACCCTTCAGCCCTGCATCCTTGATTCACCTGATTTCTTCAGGCTACCCAATATTCCATCAATCAGCTTGTCCTTAACCTCAACTGAGTCAGCAACAAATGAGAAGTTCTTTCGAGGTCTTTGCCTCCGTACAGAGTTTCCTGTACAAGTTTCACTGCCGGTTCCAATAGCGGATGAACCAGATGGCTTTGAACCGTCTGTTGAATAATCAATCATGCCATCAACATTTCCTAACTCGTTCTTACTATTCTCAACTTCCTTAGTGCTGTACCAGGAATCTAGAACTTGCAGTAGGGAGCTATCTTCCTCGTTCATTCTTTTTCCATGCCTCTCACGTCCAGCTAATAAAGAGGTCTCCCCTTCTGAATCAGAAAAGTCATCATCAGAGATGGAAGGTTCATAATCAGGATATTTTCGCCTTTCTGTTTGTTCTATAGTTTTCATCGTTGACACTGATTCCATTTCATTTTTTGTAGAACTTGTATCAGTAACAGGCCCTAATTCTTCCCATGGAGAGTCAAAATCATCATTCTTCTTTGTTGAATCAGACAATTCACTATCTGAATTAGCAACTGAATGACTAGCACTATTTTCTTGACTATCAGGAAGGACAATTTCTAGGCCAGAAATACTTGAGGCTTCACTAAAGGGAAAAATATGAGTGGAGACTATTTTCACCCCAGGCATTATCTGTAACAGGGATACCAACCTTTGATGCCCAAGCTTCTGTAAATCAAGAGGATAACCATACATCTCAAGGAAATTTTTTCTGAAGGAGCTCATATTATACCCATTTGGATAATTCTTTAATATCTCATTCACGAGCTTCTGACAATCAGCTAATATATCACTTCTAGATCTGACTGAATGTTTCTTGTGAACGTCAGGTGGAGCAACTCCAGTATGAGGAATATTTTGATATTTTCTTTCTTCATGTTCTGGTGATTGTAATCTTGTGCCCAGAAAGATAGAGCTCAACCCATTTGAACCCCGAGCTTGAACCAAAGAGCTCTTTCCAACCGGCCAAGTGAGTTTGAAAGGTGATGTCTGAGAGGGGTGTTCCTCCATCCATTTCATTTCTGATATTAATAAATCTACCAAAAGGAGGAGGTCACTTTCACTCAGAGATCTAAGAGCTGGAGGCCCTTCATTTCGCAGATTTTGTGCCATCTGTTCCCTGAAAAGAATCACATATGGTAGAATAATATTAGCATATGCTTCTGATTCCAAGTGCTAAGTTTAAGACACCCAGCTTAAACATCAGAAAAAGTTGTCAGATCACGGCAATAAAGGCAGCAACAGGGTTAGAGAGCTTTTAGGTTTAAAAAGTTTCTTTTTTTTTTTCCTTTTAGTGACATGGAACTTTACCAATGTGGGACCTTTGGACCCACCCCTAAGAAGTAAATCCTGGTACATGATTACATCGGTCAGAACCGTATATCAGGTAATTTGGGGGAATCCCTAGAGTGGAAACGAACCCAAGATTTCTGAGTCAACAACTCATCCCAAGCCCGCCTCCTTTGACCATTAGGCTGGAGCCTGACGGGTATATCAATCAGTTAATATTTGCATTTGAATCATGAAGTGGAAGAACTGCAGAAAAGTTACAGATGTTCTCTTAATAAAAAGCCAGAAATGATCAATGAAAACTCTCCCCTCCCACTCTAGTGGTACTCAGACTGGAGTTCTAAGCCTTCTGCTAAATTTCATTCCATCTAATGTAGTTCAATACAAAACATGTGTATGCAAGATTTTAAGTAGTTCCTCCCCACGATAAATTCTGATGACCAAAAGGAAAAAAAAAAAAAATTATTAAGTCAAAAACTTATCCGCCAAGTTTCCAACTACTAAATTAGAAATCTACGCTTAAAATATGTCAAAAAGCCAAAACATAAAGTAAGTTGCAAATAATTCCCAGAGAACCCAGTATCTGATATGTTTAGTCAGATGTGTACTACAATTTGAGATACTTCATTTTTTCTTCTCACAGATAGTTGATATCACATCAATGATAAGAAAAAATGAGAAATTCTATTTGCAGTCGGCACTTGAGGACTGTATATGCAGACCCTTTATTAAAGGAGGAAAAAAATTATTTTAGGAGGGATATTTTAGTAATTTTAAAAAATTTTAAAGATAAAATTAACTATGTCAACATTGCAGTCTCCAAATGGGAACTGTACGTAGCATTGCTCAAATAAAATAAGAACAAGACCAAGTATTTACAATACACAAGCATAAGCCGGATAAAAGGATATCATCAGCGGCATCAGAAAGAAAACAGCATAAAAGATAGAAAATCAAGAAAATGCATTAAACCTGGTCCTTGACTGGGAGACAATAACTGAACCATGGTCTGTGCCCAGAAAGGATTCCATGTCACTCCAAAAAGAATCCATAGAAAATAAGCTATGCTTTTCAGAATGACTATTTATCGGGTCCAGTTTATCTCTGGGTTGATCATTTAATATATCAGAATTTGGGTTACTTCTCCAAAATTTACACCAATATACCATCTGGTTGAAGAAACCTGGACCTGTGCTTGAGTTATTACCATAAGCTTCAGAAATTGTAGCAGTTTTGATATCTATAGCCGACCCATTACTGGCAGAAGAATATGGCAGCTGACATACTGGTTTAGCGTCCAGGCTTGTTGAGTTCACACATTTGTCAACTTTTGCCATTTTTGAGCCATTAACAGTGGAACCATATTCAGAAGTTTCATGACCTTTTTTCTCAGACATAACACCAGAAGTAGAACATTTTTCTGGAATGCTTTGACTTTTATTCATGGGACCACCATCAATTCTGCCAAAAAATTTTCTCCAAACTCTCTTAAAAAACTCCACTGCAGATGCAGAATCTTGTTCCACCACTGCAGGCAAATGACGGTTCTTCACCTTTTCAACACCCTTCTCCTCATGTGGAGAGTGCTGTTGCACCTCCTCAACATTTAATTCAAGGGATGAGGGCACTGCTGACTTCTCATCCATCATTCCTGTAACAGATCTGCCAAGTGCAAAAGGTTCTTGAATTATTTTAGGAGGCCCCTTCACATTTGACTCGGGGGATGGAGACAATGATGGCTTCCCATTTACACCTCCAGCAACAGATCCCAGCTCACCATTTGATTTTGAAGTTGCAGAGAAGTCCTGGACTCCGTTATTACTTGCAGGTTCTGCAAACAAGGCTGGATTGGACTGAAATGGTTCAGGGGTTTTAGAGGTGATACCATGCACAACAAATTGGCCATGACGTGCAGACCGAAGCTTTAAAATGTGTGGCATTGATAGTAGAAAGAGGGAAAACTTTTTATACCCATAAAAGTCTCTGTCTATGTTCAAAGTATTTCCCAACTTGGAACGAAGTTCTCTAATGGAAATTCCTTCAGGGTGACTATTCAATATACCGCGAATCAGTTTTGTCATTATCTTTGGAACAGGACGAGGCTTAGAATCTGGACTAGGTTCAGGCAAGACCTCAGCTTGTGAGGCTGGTTGCTCAGTAACTGAGAAGGGATCTTCAAGAGGCACCTTAGAGTGGCCATACCAAGAACCATAGGGACCATCTGGGGGTTGATTAAAATGCTTCCCAGTAAGGGTTTCCCCTCTAATCAAGGAAGGCCAATGCCACATGATACTTGCAGCACTACAAAGAACATCAGGTGTACTTTCAGGACTTGCAAGCAATATATTGTAGTTGTTCAATCTTAACCTGTGTAAAATGCTAGCAAAGTCCCTGTCACCAGAAATTAAAAAGAGATGTGCTGGTGGAGGATTTTGAGAAACCCAATACATAAGATCTACAAGAAGAGACCTATCAGCACTGTTCTTTCCACCTGCACCCAAGTATATAATGATATCCACAAAAAGTTCAAATTGAACTGAAACTTATGATCAAACAACAGTATATCATCTGCTCAACTACTAAACAATGTACATGAAATGTTAAAACTTAACTGAGAAAATATTTGGAAACAAGAATCAGTAGTAAGGAAAATTAAATTAGTTGAATATATGTAAGCTTTTCAATTGTTGACCAGAAGAAATGAATGTATAATTGCAGAGTGCTAAATATATCATACCGCTATAATCTAACAGTAAGTGATGTATTGAATACCATTCAGATTTCAAGATCCAACATACAAATTGATGTTTGTGAATATCCATGTTCATGGTGAAGTCTCCATGTCCAGATAAATGCAACACGAGTCTGTTAATAACTTTATCACCATATGGATAAATCTGGAACTCTTCTGTAAGCAAGAGTTCTTCGAAGCGCAACAACTTAAGATGTACATATATTGCTTCAGATATGAGTTGTCTCACATCTTGGCTTCTCAAACAATCAATACTTTTAAAGAACTCTGTTCAAAAGCACATGATCTGGAAGCCCATACTTTTCGAAAGAAAGGGAAGAAGGAAGAGGGTAAGGCTGGAACGTCTGCTATGATTGCAATGGTGGAGACAAACAAAGCCCATAAAGCACCCGTATTGCTGAAAGCACAGGCAAAAGGAAAAGAGAAGGAAAAGGTTGAATAAAAATATTATAAAATTAAATTGTTAGAATACTATTTTTGTTATGGGATTTGAAAAAATTGAAATTTTTTTGTGTGTTTTGTTTGGAAGTTTTATTTTTTATAAGTAAGAGAAATTTATTAATCCTCATAATTATGCAAAGCCCAAATGCTATTTACAGCCCTCTGCCTCACAAACAAATTGAAACTTTTACCAACAAACTCAATCTCATGGTCGATGGCTCAGCAATGACAGCATTGTCAGCACCACTAAGATCATAAATAAAATCCTTCATCCTAATGCCCCAACCAAAATTTATCAATTTATCATTTAAAAGATTAACTCAGCCACCTATAATATCTGATTTTTTTGGGATAAAAAAAAAACAGCATACATACTTCAGCCTTTCCTTTCATAAATAAATTAACTTCAACGGGTTAGCCGTCTAACTGATACAAAATTCAATATTATTCCACACAGTTCAACTCAATTACTTCAAAGTTCAAACAACAATCACTAAAAGTCCATATTATCAGACTTAAATATGCTCACTAACTACCGATCTGAAACGTGTAAAAACATCCCCTATGCCAGATAATTAAATAAAAAGAAGCACGAACCGTTGGGGATGTGAGTGATATTGATCCCAGTCGAGGACAACGCCTCCTGCTTCGCCCTCGAGAGCTGGCAAACGTCCCCAAACGCCGTGATGGTAACGGGACCCTTTATCCCATTGGCCCTAACCGCCGCGGTTATGGAGTGGGCGACCTTGAAGACGTTCACACCATTGGGCAAGTTGCAATTCTCGAAGTCCCACCACACCGAAACTCTCACATTCGGGGACTCCTCGTCGTGGCGTCTCCCCGGACGTACGGAATGGAACGCGTAATGCGAAGAGGACGAGAAATGAGAGATTTTCCCAAGCAGTGGAAAAGAATAAGAGGTGAAGAAGAGGAGGGTTCTTGGAGAGAGTGGGGGTCTCATGGTGGTGGGAGGGATGCGAGTAACGGCAAGAGGTAGGGCTAGGGTTTATAATCGGGGTTTCGGGCGTTGGTTGAGGAAGAAAGTCTGTCATTGCATGGTGGCTTCGGAGATTCGCGGGGGGAATTAGGGTTTAAGACGGGGTGTATGCGGAGAACGGGAGAAGCAGGAGATCCCAGAGGGGGGTCTCCCTAAAACCCCAGCGCACGTGAGGAACAGGTGCGGTGTCTGTGAAGTTTGGGTCCTAATTGGGCCCAAGGACAAAATGGTTTAGAACGGGATCGGCCCAGCCTTTAATGAATTCTTTTTCGGGTGACTTACAGTCAATTAAAAAACAAGTTTTCTTATATTATTATTATTATATTTTTTTAATAATGGATCGTGCTTTTTTTTTTAAATAATTATATGAAACTTAATTTATAAAATTATTTTATAATTCTAGATGAAATAAATAGTAGTTTTATAAAACTGAAATTTATTTATAATGAAATGAGATGAATAGATCAGTTACCATTAAATAATCTCAACCTGAAACTTCTTGCATGGGATTAAGCATTCATGTGCAAGTATGGCTATGAGGTAGCTCAATATGAGCATTGGCTTATCCATTTGAGTTTTATATTATTTCTAACTTAAAACTCTCGGGGCAAAAGATAACGTACTCCAACGACCGGTTCAATAGGTTGAAGGGTTTAAGTAAATTTCTTATAAAACGAAAGATTAAGTAAATTTATTTTAATTTCATTTTTTACATTACATTCTTATTTAAAAACTATTCCTATCATTTTGCAAAATAAAATTACTAATTAAAATTTAATACCACCTTCCCAATTAATATTTGTTAGAAAAATATTGGTTTAGAAAAGATTTTATCAAATTTAATTTTAGAAGACACGCTTTACACTCAAACAATTATAACCATTATTGTCGATAAAGTTTTATAAATAATTTAGGCATTGGGAAAAACGTGAACCCATACCTCTTTAAAAGATTATACAAAGAGAAATGATATTTACTATTATAGAGTGTGTAAGTGTTGGGCATTTATTTTAAAAATTGAGTAAATATAAGACCCACATGAAAAAGTTAATTTTTAATGATGGACACTGTTCTTTTTCAAAATGAGTGCATAACACTTGCATAACTTATGATTGTATATAGTATTACTCTTATATAAAATCCTTTTATAAATAATTAAAAATTAGATTTTGCTATTTATAATTTTTATATTATATATTGAAATAATAATGACAAAGGAAAATGATAGTGTCCTTCTCATTTTGCTCCCTCATTTTGACCGCACATGTATTTAGTTTTTTTTAATTAATAGTTAAAGAAGTGACTATTAATGTCTTAATATTTTTTTATTTTTTTAAAATTTTTAAAGATGTTTAAAAAATAGACAAAAATAAAAAAGTAGAATTTAGCCTAGGGACACACCCAACTCTCATTGCTAGGTATCACCCTAGTGGTACCACAAATGACAAAGGTAATTGTTTTCTTAAAAAGATAATATGCAAAATAATTATTTTACTTACTTTCATTTTACACTCCCAAATCTTTCGCCCTAACCCTCAGTCTCGTCAACCACTCTTCATTGTCTGTCGTTGTAGCTTTTCTCCATTTCGGTTATATTGGTATCGCCTCTTTGTCTCAGACTTTTAGAGCACGTGTTTCTGCCTCAGAGGATAATATCTCACAAGAACCTTCTAGTGCTAAATCACAATAGAATGATTAATTGGTTTCCAGACACCGCAGCCACAAATCATTTCACGACTGATTTTTCTAACCTCAATATGGATTCCACTCCTTATCAAAGGATTGATCAAGTTAGCATTGGTGATGGATCATCAATTTCTAATCAAAACTCTGGCAATAGCCTTCTTCTGACACCTTCTAGCAATTTCCTTCTTCGTCAATTACTTCATGTTCCTTTAATTACTCGAAATTTGTTATCTGCTTGTCAATTTTGTTTGGATAACTCTGTTTTTTTTGAATTTAACTCATCTGATTTTTTTGTGAATGATTTATATACCCGGGAGGTACTTCTTCAAGGCCCCATTACGAACGATTTATATGTTCTTCCAACTGATGCTAAGACCATGCCCCTATCCTCACTAAACATGAACTCATTTGCAAAAATACCTCTCCACAAATATGGCATATTCGTTTTGGTCACCCTTCCCCACATACCACTATCTTCACCATACGGCAGTACAACCACCCAGTTACTTCCACCGCCACATCATCTCCCTATTTGACTTGTCTCCAAGCCAAGTCACATGCCCTCCCTCACCCACCGTCACCTTCCCACTCAACTTATCATTTTCAGCTTTTATTTTTAGATATTTGGGGACCAGCGCCTATGCTCTCTTCTAATGGTTTTAGATTTTATTTTTCTATTGTCGATGACTTTACTAAAAATACATTTGGTTTTTCCCTCTTTGTGCCAAATCTGATGTTTCTACAATTTTTTTTTTAAATTTTTGTTAAATATGTGCATAATACTTTTTCTTCCAATATAATTGCTATTCAATCAGATTGGGGTGGCAAGTTTTGCCCCTTTCATGCAATTTTACAACATCTAGGTATTGCTCATAGAATTACATACCCATATTCCCATGCTCAAAATGATAGTATTGAAAGACGTCATCACCATATTGTTGAAACCAGACTTTCTCTCTTAGCCCAATCTTTAGTTCTAACCAAATATTGGGTTGACACTTTTCAAACTGCGGTTTTTCTTATCAATCATATGCCCACTCCCATTCTCCATAATATGTCACCATTTCAAGTCCTGTTTAATTCTCTTCATGACTATACTTTCTTATGTATTTTTGGTTTGGCTTGTTGGCCCAATCTTCATCCTTTCAATTGTCACAAAATGGATCTATGTTCCCAACTCTGTGTTTTTCTAGGTTATAGTCATAATCATAAAGGGTATAATTGTCTCCATGTACCATTAGGCCGAGTCTAACTTTCACGTGATGTTTGCTTTGATAAAACACTATTTCCCTTTATTTCCTCTACGGGTTCATCTAATCTAGCCCCCTTCTCTCTTTGGTCTAGTCCCTCTTACTTGACTTTTCCATTACCTTAGCCCAATCCGTCTAGCCCATTGCACAGCCTAACTCTTTCCCTTTCTGTCTTAACTCCACTTCTCTCTCAACCCACTCACACTACCTAAGCCCATGATTCTTCATTCCTAATCATAGCCGATAGAACCCACACGTCCCTTTAGCCTAATTCAACTTCACAAGCCCATGAGCCTTCCTATATTCTCATCAATCCACGAATCCATACATCCCCTCCTTCCAACCCAAACGAGTAGGCCCATGAGCCCACCACATGTCCTTCATATCCTCCTTAGCCCACTGCTCATTCTTCTTCCTCTGCTGTGCTGCAATCCCTAAGCCCTAACCTTCCCTTCCTTTCTCTGCGTCCTGCTTCCTCAGCCCCATCCTCCCCTCTGCTCATCAATGTGCATCCCATGATTACACTATTCAAAACTCAAAACAGTCATCCTCTTCATCGCAAAGATGGCACCATACCATGGCCTCCATCGAAACATATAGTCTTTCTCATCGAGTCTTCCTCCATTCCTGAAGAGCCAACCTTATATCTTGAAACTTCAAAATTTCCAGTCTGGGGCGTTACCATGGCTAACGAATTTGAAGCTCTCCTACACAATCATACATGTGACCTCGTCCCTCCCAGCCCGAATCAAAATCTCCATGGTTCAAAGTGGGTCCTTAAGACCAAAAGGCTTGTTGATGGCACTCTTGAGCGTCACAAGGCTCACCTTGTTGCTAAATGATTCCATCAGCAAGCCGGGCTTGACTACTCAGAGACCTTTAGCTCGGTCGTTAGGTCGGTTACCATTCGTCTTTTGCTCTATTATAGAGACCCATCAATGGCCTCTTCATCAGCTGGATATTTAGAATGCGTTCCTGCACGGGGACTTGGAGAAGGATGTCTTCATGCAGCAACCAATTGGGTTTGTTAATCCTGATTTCTCTCATCATGCTTGTAAATTAAAGAAATCCATCTATAGTTTGAAACAAGCCCCTAGGGCTTGGTTTTCTAAGCTTAGTTCCAAGTTATTAGCTCTAAGTTTTTATACTTCTCTTTCAGATTCTTCATTGTTTATTTTTTCATCTGCTACTGCTTGTGTTTATGTTCTTATTTACATTGATGATATAGGGGTCACTACCTCGGATCCCTCTCTAATTACTGATTTCATAGCCTTACTTCGCACCACATTTCCTGTAAAAGACCTCAATTCCCTACACTTTTTTCTTAGGAATTCAAGTTTGTTGCACGGCTAAGGTTCTTTTTATGTCTCAATCTCACTACATTTCTGATCTCTTAATTTGGACCAATATGCATCAGTCGAAGCCTATGTCAACCTCGACAATGTTCTCTGCCCTTGAAGGATCCTCAACTTTACCAGAGTGTTGTTGGCAGCCTCCAGTACCTCTCTTTCACTAGGCCAGATATATTATTTGCTGTTAATAAAGTTTGTCAGTATATGCACTGTACTCGGCAATTCTCATTGGCAAGCTGTTAAAAGAATACTGTGATATCTTTGTCTCACTGCCTCTTTTGGTTTATATTTTTATTATGTTTCCTCCTTTAAATTTACTGCCTTTTCTGACGCTGATTGGGTTGAATACCCTGATGATCGAAAATCAATAGGTGGTTTTTACATCTATTTTGGGTCTCACTTAATTTCATGGGGTTCCAAGAAATAGCCAACTATAGCTTGATCCTCCACTGAAACTGAATATAAATCTATGGGTAACACTGCTTGTGAGCTTTTGTGGATACAATTCTTGTTGAAAGAATTAGGTATTTTTATTTTTGATCCACCAAATTTATTATGTGATAATATGGGTATGACTTATCTTTCTGTTAATTCTATCTTGCACTCAAGAACTAAGCATGTGGATCTTGACTACCATTTTGTGAAGGATCGTGCGGCTGCAAGAACTCTCATTGTCTCCTTTGTATCAAGCAAAGACTAGATTGCAGATATCCTCACCAAACCTCTCTCTTCTGCAATGTTTTCTCTTTTACATTCATGCCTCACAATTGTCTTTGTGCCACTTGAATTGCGGGGAGATATTAGAGCACGTGTTTCTGCCTCAGAGGATAATATCACACAAGAACCTTCTAGTGCCAAATCACAATAGAATGAAGAAATTGAATATGCTAAATAGCAATATTGTGGAGAATTCTAGACTGATTTTCTGTAACCGTTCCCAATGGTAAGGTTTTAAGGGGATTTTGACTTCTTCACTCACAATCTCAATCTCAATTCCAGGTTCATTTCTAATCTCATTTTGTTCCTATTTCCTTATGCAATGTTTGCTTGTTGAGAAAGTTGAAATCTTCACTATTAGAATTGATTTTTTTAAAAATAATTGTTAGAAGAATGGATGGTGGAGTTTAACACCCCTAATTTCTTTTTAAAAAAAAATTTCTTCTATCCGTTCTATCGGTTACCAAACATTGGATTCCTTCTTTGTTTTCTAATTGACACTGTCAAATGGCTGAACTATTCATTTCGTTGGTAATTAATTGTCCTCGACTTCTCAGTGACAAAGAGAGTGAACATGCATTTTAATTTATGTATTTGATGAGAAAGTTGCATTTTTTGGGTATTGTAAATGGAATCATGTGATTATAATTTATAATAACGCATATACACAGTATGATTTTTATGAATATCAAAAGTTAATTAACTCACTTATTCCATGATTTCATTTCATTTTGGACCCTTATCATAATCCTTCCTACTTGTAAGGATTTGGTTTGGTTCATTTTCTTATTCACTACAAGAAATCTTACTTTTGCTGGCGTTTTTATAATCGCTGCCATATAAAACGCTGCAATATATATATATTTGGCAGCGATTACAAACTCGCCGCGGTTTTCTACAAATAATTCGGCGCCACGTAATTAAAAGATCTCCTGCAGCGATCTTAAGATTATTACAACGACAATGCACGCCGTAAATGAAATTATTTTGACCTTCCCTTTCATTTAGTGTCGGGATTGGACGAAAGGGGTGCCAAAATCACTTCTAAGTTTCCCCCCAACTTATTTCCCTCACCCTCATTAACGTAGGACTAGCTTCGGCCCTTCGAACTAGAGCACCGACGGTGACCAAAGTCCTCGCCGGAAAGCTCTAGTCACTGAAACCCCGCCTCATTGGTTCCCATTTTCCACTCCGATTTTCCCCACACTGGCATTCTCCTTTATGTTCTAAAGGTTTCCTTGTTCCATAGTCTCAAAAATTTCGGGGATATTGAAGACCCTCGTTCGCACACGCCATTTGCAGAACTAGAAGTCCAGTCGTTTCTCGTCAACGGAGCACCATGGAAGGCAAAGACAAGCTGTTGAAGATCCTCAGATTTGGAGGCGCCGTAATGCAGCGGAGGCCAAAGTCGTAAGTCCCTCCTCCTCACTTACTGTTAAGACTCCCGAAATTAACATTTACCATGTCCTCTCCCGCTGACCTCCCAACCCCAAAGCTCCCACCTTTCTTCCTCAAATCATTTGCCGGTTTAGCGATTTTTCTTTAAGCATTTCTATCGGATTTTTCGTCTACCCCCTTTTTGGGTTTTTAATTTTATTTTCCTGGTCTTGAGTGGTGGCTAAGTAATTGGTTTGTGATTAATTTTTCAAGCTTGGCTGATTGATTGTATGCATCAGAAAACACATATTATTTGTGGTCAAATTAGGAATTCATAAATTATTCCTAAGTGTTTCTTTGTTGTTAATAAAGACACCCCATTTCACTTTGCAGATTGTTGTCATCGCTTCAGTGATAAGACTGAGGTTCAAAAGCCATTTGCATTAGCACGCACATCCTATTACTAATTCTGGAACCGAGATTGGTAAGTATATATGTTGTCCATTTTAATGCATTGTGAATTTGGTACCATTTCTATATTTTTTGTGTTTCTGTCATCAAACGCCATGAGAGGGGAAAATGACTTTAAACTTTTCCCCTCTCAAATAGATGTATGCTCATATATAATAATTTTGTTTTCATTGACTATTGAATAGGACATATACAAATCTCAAGAACCTATTTTTAAACACATATGTACGGTTTGCTGTAAAATTTGGATTTTATTACAATTCTTTGGAGAAATTTAAATTCCAACAGCATAAGATTCCAAACTTGGCATTAAAGGATTCCCAACGTGGACATCATCTAGGACAGTTGACATTATTGTATGATTTCCTTTAAAAATAGCTCATCTAGCTGAACACTAAAAATTGTCAAATCATACTTAGAAGGGTGTACAATAAATCAAGCATGTGCACAATAAACCATGTAAGTATTAATTTATTTAATACTTACATAAAGAACAATTGCTGTAACTAGCGTTAACAATTAGGTTCAATAACCTCCAGGAGCCTAGAAGCCATCTATTTTGTTGACAAGGTTGGAAAGTAAAAAATTAGGGGTTACACAACCTCAAATTTTGAACATAGAATTGCTGTCAATGAGAACCTCCTGCATTAGAACAAATTTAACTAGACCAAACTGAATGAATGAAATTAATAAAACAAAGTGACAAAATCACTTTTTCTTACAATCCATAATGGAGCACAAGTTTGAAGGTTTTGATGAAAAGCTTGTTTTTAACGCTGGAAAAAAATAATTTGGAGAGAGGGGCTCATCCCTTAGTCTACAAAATAGGATGAGGCCATTATGTTGTGTTTGTGCTGAATGTACATAATGCTGAAGTTTTGGCTTTATGTCTTTTGTTTTATTCATTGATGCCAGCTAAAGGAGGTTAATTTTGTCACCTACTGCTTTTATTTTATACTATACGTAACTTTCTTTGGATGTTTTTTATTGAATGACAAGAGAATCAATACAATATCGATTTCCTGTTTATCATTTACTACACTCTACCTATTCTAAAACTTTTAGCTTAAAATTTTGTTATAAACAGGAAAGAAAAAGAGTCAGAATTATATAACTTTTGTGTCTCTTTGCAAGAAATTAATTGATAGCAACTATATACATATATATTACACTTTCCTTTGTTGTGATCTTTGAAACAATATATATACACATTTATATATTATAGATGACTATGTTTTGAAGTCAGTTTACTATAAACTATCCATCTTCATTAGTACCCTTCATAGATGGATTACATTCTAACTTATATTTCTACTACTTGTATGCACGCGCGTTGAACAATATTTCGTTAATTGATAGGCAACACATGCTGCCTACATGTTAAATTATTCCAGCGATTTCCATCTTCATTGAATGTTAATGATTATATTTTTGTCAATGGGATTTTCTTTTGATATACTCGCTTCCTACCTATGATTGTAAATATATATTAGTGATGTTAAAATCCATGACGATGCAATTTTATTTTCTCTAATCGTTTCTTTCCTTTCTTCCCTTTTTTTTGTTGCTTTTGTTTTCAGGTTGGTAGCCATCCCAATTCAACTATCTGTGGACAGTACCCCAAGTGTCAAAGGCTCGTGAAGTTTTGGATGAATGAGGTTTGCTTATAACTATACCTACTATGTTTTTTCCTGACATAGATTTGGATGAGTCCTGGAGCTAGTGTAAGTCATATAGTGACTCTGTTACGAAACTTGAGTCCCTCTTACATGCACTGAAATTGATAATTGTTGGATGCATGGATTATTGGAAATACTATATTCTTCCAACATCTTTTATTAGCTCAGAATTGCTTATTACCAGTAGTAGGATCATGACAGTTATTGCTTAGTAATAGACAAGTTATTACCTAATTTACAACGTACTATTCTCAACTTATGTGATGAATATCAATGCTGAACATCTAAATCTGGCACTACATGACTTGTCTACCATTCTAATTCAGGTAAATATCAACATATTTACCTTCCACTTGAATATTGCTCTCTTAGTGCCAACTGCTTGTGTAACTAAACTCTGACCCTTGCTCATTGGTTCTCAGTAGGAGTTTTGAAATGTAAACATGTGATATTACAGCCTGAATATTTTTTTGTCAAATCGTTATTACTGTCAATTTGAATCTCCAAGGTTTGTATTTATATTTTTGGTCTTATACTAGACAAGTTATTATTATTATTTTTGGTGTTTCCCATTTTCCCAAGACGATTGGCCTTTCGTGGGAGAAATATATTCCTTATTTATGAACTTATATCTTACAAGCTTTTATGAAGGAGTAAAATTTTTATGGGAATAGAATTTTTGTTTCCCATAAAAATTATATTTAAATCCACCAAAAATATGGATTTCAGAAACTATTTCTTGTAGTGAGCTTCATCCATATGATTTAGCTCGAGTCCAAATCTTTTATGTATTTGCTTCCTATCTATGAGTAATTTAAATACTTTTTTATATTTAAATCCTAAGGATTCAAATTAACAAAGTTCATAAACCAGTGCAGCATGTCCTTCTGCTTATTTAAGCCTAAAGATCACCTGCAATACCTGGAGGAATTTCCTGGCTGTTTTACATCCTCGTGAACATGAAATTTAAAACATGTGTAAATCTGAAAACTCATTATATTATACACTCAATTATTTTTCATTAATTTTTTGTGACCCCCTTTGCATCTTTTTATGGATTTTTGCTTCATCTTGATTTGGAGGTTATGTAATTGGTTTATGATTGATGATCAGATTGATTGTGTTGAGTTCAGATAACTCATTTTAGTATACTCTGTATAAATAATTAATAAATTATATATGTTTCAACTAAGAAATAAAATTTTATCATTTTACTTTGCATTTAGTTTTCATCGCTGCAGTTGAATGTCAGTATAAGGGGCCCTTTGCACCTCTGAGCACATCCTACCGTGATTCAAGTGGGTAAAACTAGGTAATTATGTTTTACCTTTGTTTTACTGTGATGTTGGTTGATTTTTGCTCTATGTTCTGAGGTACTGTCATCAAACCCAATGACATTGGGTTTGGATTTAAAACTTTTCCCCTCTCTTTATCATTGCCTGAAAACTGTTATTGCTTTTCTAATCTTTTGATTTATTCATATTCAAACCGAAGAGAACCTATGTTAGGTAACTATTACTTATGTACGGTCTTGCTGCTAAAGTTTTAATCAATGCTTAATCCACTATCGATTTACAGACTTATTCTACAAGCTAGGATTCTAATACTTGGGCCACTAGAATTCATTTATATAACTTTGTGTACTTTTGGCTATGATTGAGAATAAGTAGATTGCTAGCTGATATATATCTCTAGCTGAACACTAAATTAACTTCATCATACTTGGTGTATGTACAATGACTCAAGCATGTGCACAATAATCCATCTATCCGCAAGTGCTGTATTCCAACGTGAAAACAGCTAACCATATCCGGCGTTTTCAAAAGAGAGTTTTTGTCGAGTGAACTATTGAAAGTAAATTCAGATTGAGTCTATCAGTAAGGTTTCTGAGGTACTTGCATCATGGCTGGTTTTGATTGTTTCTAGTTTATATATCGATTTATAGATATATTGTACACACGCCATTCCTACTTATCGATATTTAAATGTGAATCTCCAAGGCTGGTTTTTTTTGTTTCAATAAAGAATTTTATTTTGTCATATAGGATGCTAATGAGTAGTCTTTGTTTCCCTATATGTAAACAGATGGAAACATCAGAAAAAGCAAGTGCTGTTCATTGGCGTGCACTAAAGGCACCAATAGACACAACTTGGTATACTTGATTTTAGATGTAGTATAGTCTTGAACTATGAACAATATTAGTGATGAACTGCTGTCAGATAATTAGTAGCTCAGCTTGTACTTGATATGATCAATATAATGCACCACCCAGTGTAAAAAAATATATGACTTTGCTTGAAATTGATGATTGAATGTCAAGTGCAGAATTTGATACATTGGGTTGATGTATACATCTATTAATTAGCTACTCATGTCAATCAGGTAACTTTGTGTACTAATTCTGGAAAATAGTTGGTAGTAATGCTTTCTGGGTGAAAAATGAGACCCAGTATTCTTACAGGGTTTCATTTAAATGAGATTATTTTATGGTATAGGCCATTTACCAAATAGCCAGTTATTGGAAGGCCAAATTGAGCTTCGCGACTCTGGCTATGTGGTAGTTGAAGAGGGGACTGCAAAAACTTCCACTGAAGGTGTTTTTGCCGCTAGATGTGCAGGTAACCTCTTTAGGATTATCATTTTAATTCCTTAATCTTCAGATTGGTCATGACCTGTCAAGGTTTATGGTGTCTCCTAGATACAGTAATTGAACTTTTATGTATTAATATCTGTTATTGCTACAATTCAACTAGTGGTCATCCCCTAGGTTCTGCAATTTGCATTGTTTAATTTGTAATGACACATCCTGTGTCTTGTAATTATTGCGTGATGGATATATGAGGAATTGGGATTTACCCAAGAAAAAGCTCTTGGGTCTTTTAGTTGAGAAAGGTCATTTATAAGTTCAGTAGAAGCGATGTATGTTATAATCACTATCATCTAATCCATCTCTTGGCATTATATATTTAGAGATGGGTGAGTATAAGGCATAGATTTTAGCTT
This sequence comes from Carya cathayensis, assembly GCA_011037825.1. Classification (NCBI taxonomy): domain Eukaryota; kingdom Viridiplantae; phylum Streptophyta; class Magnoliopsida; order Fagales; family Juglandaceae; genus Carya; species Carya cathayensis. The sequence continues at coordinate 262,548 of QGSO01000383.1, read as the reverse complement.
CTGCTACACTTGTATTTGATCTGTGAAAATCTGTTTATCAGGGAAAATAGTTGGTTTTAATGATTTCTGGGTGAAAAATGAGACCAAGTATTCTTACAGGGTTTCATTTAAATGAGATTTAATTGGTCTCATTTAAATGAGACCTTGGTAAGAATATTGGGTTATTAAAATTTCGTATTTTTTTGGATTTTCCAGCAATTTTTCAATTGCCTCCAAAAGTTTCAAAAAACAAAGATAAAATCGCCATGAAACGGCAATTGATAACAAAACCAACAAATGAAATCGCTGGAAAACGATTACATGGTGTCATATATATCGCGGCGATTTATAAATCGCTGGTAAATTCAACAATAGCAATATTGTAATCGCTAGCAACAAATTTCATTGGCCGTTATAAAAGATGCTGGCGATTTTTTAATCGCTGGTAAATTAATAGCTGGCGTTTTATTAATCGCTAGAACATAATTTCATGGCAGTGGTACAATATTCTGGTGAACATATAATCACTGGTAACTAAATATCCGGCGTTTTCTTAATCTCTGGAATACAATTTCATTGGCTGTGATACCATATGCCGGCGAGTTTATAATCGTTGGTAAATTCATAGCCGACGTTTTATTAATCGTTGGAAGACAGTTTCATGGCCGTGATTGAATATTCCGGCGTTTTTATAATCGCTGGAAAATAAATACCTGGCGTTTTATTAATCGTTGGAAGATGATTTCATGGCCGTTATAGAAGATACTGGCGATTTTGTAAATGCTGGTAAATAAATACCCGGCGTTTTATTAATCGCTGGAAGACAATTTCATGGCCGTTATAGAATATACCGGCGATTTTGTAAACTCTGGTAAATTAATTGCTGTCATTTTCTTAATCGGTGGAAAACAATTTCATGGCCGTGATACAAGATATCGGCGATTTTGTACACGCTGGGAATTAATTTTCCAGCGATTAAGAAAACACTGACAAAGTAATTTTGTTTTAAGAATGATATCGCGGTGCTCAGTATTTTGCTGCGATATTGGCGACTTTTCGTGGCATTTTATTTTAACCGCTGCTGAATCTAGGAAGTGGAGGAATAGTACCGGCAAACCTGCAGCGAATAAGGAATCGCTGGGATATAGAAATGCCGGTGTGTTTTTGGCTTTAGCCGGCGATTTGTAATCGCCGGAAAAAGTACTTTTTCTTGTAGTGATTGTTTTGTAGTCTTTAAGAAATACAAATTGCACCAAATAATAATAATATTTTATTATTACGAAGGGAATATCGTGAGTTTGATTTTGAATACATTAGCTATCATGTAAAAAGTCACATCTCTAGCCAAAAATTGTCTAATCTAACGTGCATAAACTAATACCAATGCTCAAAGTCATCACAATAGATAATAAAAAATCCTTTCATTTAAATACTACTATAAAGAACAATATAATTATTTAGCAAGACAAAATTTTACAGAAAGAGCTACATATTCAAAATTTAACATGATCAGTTCTAATTAACAATAAAATTTAGCATAAAATAGTACATGCAGAATGTGTACCAAAATATATAGCATGCAGAGATATAATGCACACAATATAATATAATAAATCCGTGACATTAATGAAGCAGGCCCACAACACCACCCAAATTAAAACACATTAAAGATTTTGGGTGGTGGAGTAGTCTAGCATACTCTACTCATCACTATTATTTATTATTTTATTATTATTATTATTTTTTTTTTTACTAATGATATCATCTCAATACTCAAAGGTAACTTTAAATTTGGAAAGAGAATAAAATTACATGATCTCCAATTAGGGAGAGCCCCGTATACATAATTTTCTGTATTCCTCGTCACTTTTGATGGTAAGTAATAAATTTTTATATTTGAGAAAATCTTGCTTTTTCGATTTACCAATCATGGTTAATTTCTTGTTGACCAATTTTGCTCAGGCGCGTATCCCTTGCCGACCTCTTGTATCAAGGTGTGCCACGGCATGAACTAATTCCTTAAATCTTCCTTGATGTGATTTGTAATCTTCCTTGGCTTTAGCCGGTGATTTGTAATTGCCAGAAAAAGTACTTTTTCTTGTAGTGATTGTTTTGTAGTCTATAAGAAATACAAATTGCACCAAATAATAAAATAATAATATTTTATTATTACGAAGGGAACATCATGAGTTTGATTTTGAATACATTAGCTATCATGTAAAAAGTGACATCTCTAGCCAAAAATTGTCTAATCTAACATGCATAAACTAATACCAATGCTCGAAGTCATCACAACAGATAATAAAAAATCCTTTCATTTAAATACTATCATAAAGAACAATATAATTATTTAGCAAGACAAAATTTTACAGAAAGAGCTACGTATTCAAAATTTAACATGATCAGTTCTAATTAACAATAAAATTTAGCAAAAATTAGTACATGCAGAATGTGTACCAAAATATATAGCATGCAGAGAAGTAATGCACACAATATAATATAATAAATCCGTGACATTAATGAAGCAGGCCCACAGCACCATCCAAATTAAAACACATTAAAGATTTTGGGTGGTGGAGTAGTCTAGCATACTCTACTCATCACTTTTATTATTTATTATTTTATTATTTTATTATTATTTTTAATTTTTTTTTACTAATGATATCATCTCAATACTCAAAAGTAACCTTAAATTTGGAAAGAGAATAAAATTATATGATCTCCAATTAGGGAGAGCCCCGTATACATAATTTTCCGTATTCCTCGTCACTTTTGATGGTAAGTAATAAATTTTTATATTTGAGGAAATCTTACTTTTTTTATTTACCAATCATGGTTAATTTCTTGTTGGCAAATTTTGCTTGGGCGCTTATCCCTGGCCGGCCTCTTGTATCAAGGTGTGCCACGGCATGAATTAATTCCTTGAATCTTCCTTGGCTTTAGCCAGCGATTTGTAATCGCCGGAAAAAGTATTTTTTCTTGTATTGATTGTTTTGGAGTCTATAAGAAATACAAATTGCACCAAATAAAAAAATAATAATATTTTATTATTACGAAGGGAACATCGTGAGTTTGATTTTGAATACATTAGCTATCATGTAAAAAGTGACATCTCTAGCCAAAAATTGTCAAATCTAATGTGCATAAACTAATACCAATGCTCGAAGTCATCACAATAGATAATAAAAAATCCTTTCATTTAAATATTACTATAAAGAATAATATAATTATTTAACAAGACAAAATTTTACAGAAAGAGCTACGTATTCAAAATTTAACATGATCAGTTCTAATTAACAATAAAATTTAGCATAAAATAGTACATGCAGAATGTGTACCAAAATATATAGCATGCAGAGATTTAATGCACACAATATAATATAATAAATCCGTGACATTAATGAAGTCGGCCCACAGCACCATCCAAATTAAAACACATTAAAGATTTTGGGTGATTGAGTAGTCTAGCATACTCTACTCATCACTATTATTTATTATTTTTTATTTTATTATTATTTTTAATTTTTTTTTACTAATGATATCATCTCAATACTCAAAAGTAACCTTAAATTTGGAAAGAGAATAAAATTATATGATCTCCAATTAGGGAGAGCCCCGTATACATAATTTTCCGTATTCCTCGTCACTTTTGATGGTAAGTAATAAATTTTTATATTTGAGGAAATCTTACTTTTTTGATTTACCAATCATGGTTAATTTCTTGTTGGCCAATTTTGCTCGGGCGCGTATCCCTAGCCAGCCTCTTGTATCAAGGTGTGCCACGGCATGAACTAATTCTTTGAATCTTTCTTGTTGGCCAATTATTCCGCTTGGCCACTGAGAATTCTAATGTAAGAATTTTGAGTTTTAAGATAAAATATTAAAATATTAAATTTTAATATTATTATTATTTTCAGATTTGAAAAAGTTAAGAAAAAGTTGAGAAGTTTATTATATTTTATATAGAGATTTGGAAGAGTTATAATAAAGAGATAAAAATTTTATATTTGAGATGAAAATTCTAAAGGGCCAAGCACAACAGAAACTAATTCATATTTTATGTTTAATACTATTTATAAAAATCTTAAAATTCTCGTCTTATGTGAGTAGCCAAACAGAAACTAATTCATATATCAATTCTGCTATATGCAGTCGCCGGATGCAGTCGATGCACAGTCGGCTGACGTAGCATAATGACACGTAAGCTGCTATTAAAAAAATGGAAAAAAATGAAATAAAAACAGAACAAAACAGAGTGCATTGTTGGATTCCCGCTTCTCTGGTAAGTGGCCTTCGAGCTCATCTTCGGCTTCGTGATGTCACTGGTATGGTCTTCCTCTCCCACTGTACGTTCCCGCTTGCAATAGCCACAAGAGCTACAAAAGAAGCAATGATTCCAAACACAAGAACTCCATTAATAGCACCAATAAAACGCTGGCTTCCGAAATAATATATGCATCCAAAAATCCAATAATAGCACCAATAAAACGCTGGCTTCTCGAAGGGATCAAGAGAATGGTCGGAACTTGAAAACAAGCACTAGATAATGCCAATTCCAACTTCCGTCTTCCTCTTGAGCTCGTCTTCAGCTTCATGGTCTTCAAACAAACAAAACCCATGTTAGTTTTCAACCTCATTCGGCAAAACAAACAGGAAAATGAAAACCTTCACAAAATCGTACCCTCCCTTCCCCCCAAATCAAAACCAAAAAAGACCAAGGCAAAAAATTGGAGAGAGGCTTGGATCGTAAATAGCATGAAATCAAAGCCCCAAATCCTCACCTCAGTTACGAGCCCTCCCGTCTGCACATTCCTAAAACCCCAAAAAACTAAACTCTGCGCAAATAAAAATCAACACAGAGTTAGGGTTTAGCAAGTGATAGAAAGCAAAAGAAAGGCCAAATAGGGTAGAAAAACACAGAAAAAATAAGAGGAATTACATACAAGGAAGAGGGACGGACTTCGTGGAAGGATCGAGGGAGGAAACACAGAGAGGGAGGAAATTGCAAATGGAAACTAAGGAGGGAAGGGAGGAGAGCTCGTGGCTTCATTGTTCAAAACGGTGCGTTTTGTTTTTTTCTTCCACGTCATCAGCCGCTTATGCAGCACTTACATCAGGCGACTGAACTAATCATTTTTCTTCATATATTCATATTTTCATCTTCAGTTTTATTTTTTTAATTAGAGCCGAAGTGGCAGGCGTGCGTAACTTCGTGCCAACTCGCCTGCCGTGCGGTACTGCTTGTTGTTTGATAAAACCCTCCCAAAACCCTTTCTTGTCATACACTCCTCTCCGTCCGGCGCTCGGTAGGTGTAAAGTTCCCCACTCTATATCTTTCTATAACCCACGCCGCTTTTTCTTCTCCGTTGGGCAGCGCATCCGTCCCTCGCTTCCGTCACCGCTCGCCTCACTGGTAAGTATCTCGGTTCCGTCTCCCCTTATCTCTCCCTTCCCGTCCTCCTCTCTCACACCCCGGCTCTCTCTATATCTACCTATCTCTCTCATTCGGCCTCACTTTTTAACTCTCTTTTTAACTGTTGGTCCCTCTCTTTCATCTTCCCGTTTGGCTCAGCCGCTGTGTACCCACGCCGCCGCAACCGAGCCTCTCCACCGTGAGACTGTAGCAATCGACCGCACCGCTAGGCCGTGCCGTACATCTGCGGCTTGGAGCACGCGGTCTCGCCCGAGGCAAGGGACTGAACTTCACCCTCCTGTCGCGCGGATCTGCCACGAGGCACCTTCGCACCGCCATCACTCATCCGAGAGCCACTGCAAGTTCGGTAATGATGCTCTCTCTCTACCCATGTACATGTTTAACCATGGCCAACTTGTGACGTGGAGTAACCGGACAATTCTAGGAATTTTGTGGAGTGATTTGTGTTGCTGGGTGTATTTTTTTTTTTACAGGTATTTGTGTTGCTGGGTGTATTAATGGTTTAATTGTGGCAATGGTTCAATGAGTTTAGATGGAATTTGGTTGTTGACTTGGAGATGGAAGTAAGCGGCCGGGATGAAGTATTAGTGAAATCAGTTGGGTGTACTTGTGAGTTGATTGGTATAAAAAACACGGTTTTGAAATCTGGTTGGTTGGATCTGTTACTGCCAAATTGTGAAAATGAGTTTTCTATAGGGAGGCTTGATCTACTAGGTCTCGGGTGTGGAAGTTGGATCATTAGGTCTCGGGTTGATAGTTAATGGGGACCTACTTGGAGAGTTTTTATGCAAATTCTCAACTATTTAGAATGGGAGTTGTTAGTGCTTGCAAATGTATTGATGATATGTGGTTAATTTTGATTAAAAGAGGTCGACTCCTGGGTAGTGTGGGTGTTTATAAAATATTTGAATGGACATATTCATGATTGTAGTAGTTCCGACCAGCCCTGGAAGTTATTTTGGTTGATTTGAAGTTGTATAGTAACCGGGTTCAAAGGTTGGGAATTTTGGAGTTAGCATGTTTCATCTTATTTTGAAGGTGCTAGTTAAATTCTATTAGTGTATAGATTTTACTAATTTTGTACAAGTTACGATTGGTTTTGGCTTGGTTATGTTGTGAGACAAGTTTGGTTGTTTTAAAAAGTCCAGGTAAGTGGTGCTCTTATGCTAAACTTTGTCTAAAATGAATTGTGGTTGATTTTTGAGAAAACTTGCATAGTTTTGTTGCAAAACCAACTTTGGTTATTTTCTGCACTACTCTCTGTATATGAGAAATAAAATATGACATTTTATCATGACTGATATATACTTGAGCAATTTTCTCTATAAAACTACGGTGCATGTATGAGATCTTAAAATTTCAGTTTTTCAGACCACCAAAAGATGGGGCGCAGAAGAAGAAGCATGGAATTCATAAGCAATGACAAGTCTCGAATGATAACCTATCATAAGAGAAAAAAAGGTTTGGAGAAGAAGCTTTACGAGCTCTCCACTCTCTGTGGCATCAAGGCGTGCATGATCATCTACGGTCCCAGACAAAATGGCCATCACTGCGATATGGCAACCTGGCCTGAAAACGATGAAGATTGCGTCAGAACCTTGGTCAACAAATTCAAGTCCAACACTAGTAGCGCACGTAAGAGAGGAACTCAGGATTTATCCGACTACTTCATTGACCGCAAGAAGAATATTGATAAAGAGATTTCAAGAAAGCGCACGGAAAATTGCAGGAGTAACATGTTCCGGACGTGGGATGAACGTATGGATTATTTCTCTTATGAACAACTAAGGATAGCTCAAGGGTTTCTGGATACGAAGATTGAAGCAGTGCAGAGAAAAATCGACATGTTAAAGGCCGCAGATAACAACTCCTATGGGATGAATATTGATGCAGCATTAGAAATAACGGGCAACTCCAACGTCTTTGGATCAATCCCAAGCGATTTTCCTAACTACACTGATCAGGGCATGCTTCAAAGGATTAATGTTGGACTAAATCAGGCTAGTAACCTGCTGCCTAAGCCTAAATCTTGTGTAAAATCACTGGATGATCATTACGGCCTGCAGTTGCCCGATTTCTATTCATCTTATGATCAGGGTGATCATTCCTCTTTGCTTCCGTTTAGTATTAATCCTTTAGCCGATCCGATGAAGGTCGTCAAGGTCGACGAGGCTTGTTCTTCACATGGAAACATGTCTATTAGTACTAGGATACAGTATGCTTCCCCGAGCTACCCGATCTATTATGATCTGACTGTTGGATTGATGGAAAATATATCAGTCAACAACTCCTTGTTGCCTCCAATGTTCAATTACAATCCCAGCATGCAGCTGATTCCGCCTATTAATGTACAGAACCCCATGATGCAGACTAATTTACCAGATGATCAAATGCACGGTCCTCCAGCGGATATGAACTCAATCTATACGTAGGTACACCCGGCATCAACGAGTTTGAGTTCGATGAAGATGCAGAAACATAGAAATTGAAGGTAGGCATGATAATGAATTTGGATATATGATCAGATTAACTTTAACTTTAGGGTTTGATCGGATTGGGTTTCAGAGTTATCTCAGATTCCAATTACTACTTTGAATTTAGTTTTACAAGCGGATTGGATATGCATGATTTTATATCAATTTTCATTCTTGGTCACAGTTATTATTATTATGTAGTTAAATTTCATGGCGGTTAATTATGCAGTTTTTTTTTTTTGGTTATATCCACTTCTGGTGATTGATAACAAAATTTGTTTCCATTTGGAGGATTGCCAGAATCAACATCTAATTCCCTATTACACTCGGGAATGATAGATCACAGCCAATCTTGCATAATTTCTCAGGAGTGAGAGAGTTTGAAGAGAATTCACCACACACTTGAGGTGGTGCGTATGTTTATTTATATTCATGCCGTAGAATATTACAAATCAATCTAGAATCAATCTAGGATATTTACATATCATTGACAAAGGAAATAACGGAAAGAATATCCTAGAATTAGGCTAGAATCATGGGTTAAAATAGTTACAAGAATTATGCCTTAGATTGAGGCAAAGTACAAATCAATCTAGAATCAATCTAGGATATTTACATATCATTGACAAAGGAAATAACGGAAAGAATATCCTAGAATTAGGCTAGAATCATGGGTTAAAATAGTTACAAGAATTATGCCTTAGATTGAGGCAAAGTATCCTCAACAAGGAGTTCCCCTTGAATTAGTTTCGGTAATCTGATATGAAGCATCTACATTACATGAACAGAGGTTCTCAACACCCACCTGGCATGTGCAGGATCCCGAGTGTTAGAAGCCACTTTAGGGAGGATTCCAAAACCATGCTGGGATTCTTAGAACTGGCAGTCCTTAACATAACACAAGCTGGTTTAAACTGAACAAAAACTTGACACCGGATAGCTAATTTCCATAGGTAGACTGGGGATATTACAAGAAGGCAGAACATTCTCAGATGCAAAGGGATACTTGTTAGACGCATAATCGATGTTTTGAATAAAAGTGCTCGGACCTGTTGAAATTTTTAGCATTATCTTGGCTTAACAAATTAAGACTGGTCGTTAAATGGGTTCAGCGTTATCTTGGCTGAACAGGGAACACATATATATAATGCGTATAACAAAACATTCCAGAGCTGAAAAAAACATTGGATTGAGGGTCTACTTTGTCGTTGGTGGTGACTCGTGACATGGTTTTGGAAGCTGCCAAATGAGGCCATAATTATTTGCAAACTATCCTTCCAAAATAGGCCTTACATCAACACAGTAGTAAACAACTCATTTGTATGATTAAATTAATAACATAAGCCAAAAGACATAGATCATATGATCTGCTCAGGAAAAGATAAAATTAAGTATAAGAAGCTCTGTATATATATCTATATATATATAAGTAAGAAAAGGCACTCTCACGAACAGTTTTTGCTTAATTCCATTCAACTTGATTGTTCTCTAAAATGGGTTCTTCTGCAATTTTCTTATTGCTAGTGATCTCTCTTCTCTTCCTCGCATTTCCTCCCTATATTTTTCACCAACCATACATTTTTGTGACTGGGGATGCCAATTAGATCCAAAAGACTTGCAAAAGCACCAAATATTACGAACTTTGCCTATCGTCTCTCAAATCCGATCCCACCAGCCTGAATGCTGATGCCAAGGGATTGGCAGTCATCATGGTCGGGATTGGAATGGCAAATGCCACCACTGCTTCCTCTTTCCTCTCGTCTTAGTTGCTTAGCACTACAAACGACACGATCTTGAAGAAGGTCCTTAAGGAGTGCGCTGCCAAGTATGCCTATGCGGGTGACGCTCTCCAAGCTTCTGCACAGGATTTGATTGCTGAGTCCTATGACTATGCCTACATGCACGCTTCTACAGTAGCGGATTTGGATTATGTAACACTGGAGGTTCTTGGCACCGGAGGCTACCAGGGGGTCAAAGGGGTCAAAGGGGGATTTTAGGGCTAAGTAAAGGGGAACACGACAGGAGCGACAGAAGCACTTCGGGACTTAGAAGTGAAGAGACCAAGTCTAAAGGGATAGGAGTCAGACGTGGACCGGGTCAGCACTTGGGCCACAATAAGAAATTGAGCTTTTATCTTTATGTTGTTTTAATTTCCAAAGAGTGGACTTCGGTTCGGTAGTGTAAGGGCTGGAAGCCCAACAGTTAAGTCTTTTCTTTATGTTTGTTATTTCCCTTAGGTACCCGAGGGGTGACTGCAGTATTTTCTCAATTCTATTACGGAAATCAGGATATATTCCGTCAGATGAGTGCTACTACGCTCATGCAAAAAATTGGACAATTCAGTTAATTGAGAATATTTTCCATCATCCTTCATTTTTCCTGGAGGATTCTCCCCTCGAAGTGAGATTTCCATTTCCATATTTCCCTGCGTGTTACAAATTGGTATCTAGAGCCATTCCTTCCTTGGTGTCATCTTCTCAAATCAATGGCAGAAGGTACTCGTTTGAACCAGCTTCAAGAAGGCCTCCTTAGCTTCAAGCAGGCAACCGAATCTCAGCTGAAAACCATGGAAACCGAGATGTTGGCAATGAAGAAACAAGCAACTACGGTGGTGCAGCAGCTGACTGCTATTAATCAGGAACTGCAAAAGTTAAATACTAACAATCAGCATATCGGCTCCTCATCAGAACATCACAGCAGATTTGAGCGACATGGGGAGGGTGGGGGTGAAATCATGCCTCGTTCTGTAAGGTTAGACTTTCCTTTTTTTAATGGTGATGATCCATTGGCATGGCTTTATAAAGCAAACCATTTTTTTATGTTTTATAATATTCTGCCAACCCATAAGTTACGGCTTGCTTCCTATCACATGGAAGGCAAAGCCATGGTATGGTACCAAGATCTTGAAGATTCAGGTGTTGTGGTGGATTGGGAGTCATTTGTGAAGGTATTTTTGATTAGATTTGGGCCAAGTACTTATGATGACCCAATGGAAATCTTGACTAAGTTGAGGCAAGTGGGCTCGGTAGATGAATATAAAACTGAGTTTGAGTTAGTCTCCAACCGACTCAGGCATTTGGCACACCACCATAAACTAAGTTGTTTCTTAAGTGGCCTTAAAGATGAAATTAGGCTACCGGTTAAAATGTTCAATCCTCCGGACTTGTTAACTGCTTTCAGCCTAGCTAAGATCCAAGAGGAGCACCTACGGCTTAGCAAAAGGGACTTTAAGAGCCCAGCTTATTTTGTGACTGAACTAGGGAGTCACAAGGGGGGACAGGGTCCGAATCAGGCTATTGATGTTAGTAAATCTGTTGGGAAAGCATTAGTGCCTGTCCAGAAAATTAATCCTGCCCAAATGAAAGAACGAAGAGACAAAGGGTTGTGTTACTACTGCGATTCCAAATGGAATCCAGGTCATAAATGTAAGAACCCAAAGTTATTTTTACTAGAAGAAGTATCAGATGAGGAACAGGAAGAGGAAGAGAAGCCAAAACCGACTGAAAAAGGAAAAGAGGTTCTGGACCTCCCAGAGGTTCCTGATAAACCAGAAATCTCTCTCCATGCTCTTAGTGGTTCTGCAAATCCTAGAACTATGCGAGTAAAAGGGAAAATTGCAGGACAATGGGCAGTAATTCTAATTGACTCGGGCAGTACCCACAACTTTGTGGATTCTGCAGTAGTTAAACGATCTAAATTTCCCGTCTGCAGCAAGGAGCATGTGAAGGTTCGGGTGGCAAATGGAGATCAGTTACTTAGTCAAGGCAAAGGGCAAGGGATTAAAGTGAACATCCAAGGCTTTCTATTTTCTATAGATATGTTTGTATTGGATTTGGCAGGTTGTGATGTGGTCTTAGGAATCCAATGGTTGCAAACATTGGGTACAATTGCTTGGAACTTTCAGCAATTAACTATGCAATTTACCTTTGGAGGCCAGGCAGTACGTTTGGCAGGTTTGGCATCCACTCAATGGCTGGAAGAAGGTTCCTGCAGCGAAAGAGACAAATTAGAAACCAGGGGCGTGTTATTACAGTTGTTATCTCAAGATGAAGATCATGAAGAGAACCGTTTATCAACAAACATGCAGCAGTTACTACAACAATTCACAGAAGTGTTTAATGAGCCCAAGGGACTTCCTCCTAGTCGAACCCATGACCATGCTATCCATTTATTACCAGGGGCAAAACCAGTGACTGTTCGCCCTTACAGATATCCTTTTTACCAAAAGGATGAAATTGAGAAGATAGTACGAGAGTTGTTACAAACTGGGGTAATTCAGCCAAGTCAAAGCCCATTCTCCTCCCCAGTAATTTTGGTCCGGAAAGCAGATGGTACTTGGAGACTTTGTGTCGACTATAGAGCTCTCAATCAAGTGACCATTAAAGACAAGTTTCCCATTCCGGTTGTAGAAGAACTATTGGATGAGTTGAGTGGCTCTACGGTGTTTTCTAAGCTGGATCTCAGATCTGGGTATCACTAGATACGAGTAAAACCAACTGATGTGCATAAAACAGCCTTTCGTACACACGAAGGCCACTATGAGTTTCTGGTCATGCCCTTCGGGCTGACTAATGCACCCTCCACTTTTTAAAGTCTGATGAATGAGGTTTTCAGGCCTTATTTGAGACAGTTTGTACTAGTTTTTTTTGATGACATCCTGATATACAGTAGAACTGAAGAAGACCATCTCAGACACTTGCACTTGACACTTGAAATTCTCAGACAACATCAGCTGTATGCCAAAAGATCTAAATGCCACTTTGCATGTCAGGAGATTGGTTACTTGAGACATCTCATTTTTGGTAATGGGGTGAGAGCAGACCCCGAGAAATTGAAAGCCATGGTGGATTGGCCTCGACCCAAGACCTTGAAGGCCTTGAGAGGATTTCTGGGCTTAACAGGTTATTACCGACGGTTTATCAAAAACTATGGCAGCATTGCTGGGCCCTTAACAGTTTTGCTGAAGAAAAACAATTTTAAGTGGGATGACAATGCAGAAATGGCCTTTAACAGGCTCAAAGAAGCCCTAACTCAGCCACCAGTATTGGCTTTACCATATTTTTCACAGCCATTTCAGATTGAATGTGATGCATCGGGAAAAGGGGTAGGGGCGGTTTTAATGCAGCAGGGGCGGCCTATATCTTTCCTCAGTCAAGCTTTGAAAGGAAGAACATTGTCGCTGTCTACGTATGAGAAGGAATTCTATGCCTTGGTTATGGCAATCCAAAAATGGAGACTATATTTACTGGGAAGATCTTTTGTGGTTAAAACTGATCACCACAGCCTGAAGTACCTTTTGGATCAGAAAATTGGTACTCCCATGCAACAAAGATGGCTGAGTAAGTTACTGGGTTATGACTTTGTGGTTCAGTACAAAAAGGGTCCTGAGAATAGAGTGGCTGCTGCTCTCTCACGCCAAGGGGAAGATGGAGTTTCCTTAGCTCTCATGTCAGTTCCTTCAGTGGATTGGGTGGAGGAAATTGCGCAAAGTTACACAAGGGATCCTGACTTACAACAACTGGTCAGAAAGTGTCAAGAAGGACACCTAAGCCAGCATTATTCCATCAGAGAAGGGTTGTTATTTTATAAAGGCAGATTATATATCCCTAAGGTTCCTGAACTAAAGCTCAAGTTGCTGCAATTTGTACACGGCAGTTCTTGGGGGGGTCACTCGGGTTTTGATAAAACAATACAAAGAGTGAGAAGGGAATTTTTTTGGCCTGGACTTAGAGCTGATGTGCAGAAGTTCATGCAGGGGTGTGAGACATGTCAGGTACAAAAAATAGAGAATTCACTTCCTAGTGGACTCCTTCAACCTTTACAAATTCCCTCCCAACCATGGTCACATATTACCATGGATTTCATTGAAGGACTACCTATTTCTGACGGTTTCAGTACCATCTGGGTCGTGGTGGACCGTATGACAAAGTACAGTCATTTTACCCCTTTGGGGCATCCATACACAGCTAAGTCAGTCGCCCAACTCTTCATCAAACACATTTTTAAGTTGCATGGTCTTCCCCATTCGATAGTATCAGACAGGGACAGTACATTTACAAGCTTATTTTGGAAGGAATTATTTACAGCCCAGGGAGTACAGTTGGCATTCAGTACAGCTTATCATCCCCAAACGGACGGTCAGTCTGAAATTGTGAACAAATGTCTTGAAACTTATCTACGGTGTTTCGTTGGTGACAGACCCAAAGACTGGGTGAAGTGGGTTCCTATTGCCGAATGGTGGTATAACACCAGCACCCACGCCTCAAGCAAGACAACATCCTTTGAGGCTCTATATGGTTACAAACCTCCTAGGCTTCTATCTTACAGTCCGGGACTCACTCTAGTCGAGGAGGTCGACTCTATGCTCCGATCCTGTGAACAGATTTTACAGACTCTTAAATTCAACCTCAACAAAGCACAAGAACGTATGAAGAAAAATGCTGATATGCACCGAAGAGAACAAACATTTCAACCAGGAGATTTCGTGTATTTACGCTTACAACCTTACCGTCAGAGCTCGGTGGCCCAGCGCAGAAATTCGAAGCTAGCACCACGGTACTTTGGTCCGTTCGAAATCGAAGCCAGGATTGGCGAGGTGGCCTATAAACTGAAGCTTCCACCCGGGTCCCAAATACATCCGGTCTTCCATATCTCACAGCTCAAACGGAAAGTAGGCGACGGAATTTCGGTGACTACGCAGCTGCCAGCAGTGAACAATCAAGGGGTTCTCCAGCCCGAACCAGCGGAGGTGCTTAGCCGGCGCATTCAGCCTGTTAACAACCGGCCGGTCACCGAGCTTCTCATTCGTTGGCAAGGCCAAGATGGGGAGGCAGCTACTTGGGAGCGCTACTACAAGCTCAAATCATCCTTCCCACACCTTGTGGGCAAGGTGTTTTTAATGGAAGGGGTAATGTAACACTGGAGGTTCTTGGCACCGGAGGCTACCAGGGGGTCAAAGGGGGATTTTAGGGCTAAGTAAAGGGGAACACGACAGGAGTGACAGAAGCACTTCGGGACTTAGAAGTGAAGAGACCAAGTCTAAAGGGCTAGGAGTCAGACGTGGACCGGGTCAGCACTTGGGCCACAATAAGAAATTGAGCTTTTATCTTTATGTTGTTTTAATTTCCAAAGAGTGGACTTCGGTCCGGTAGTGTAAGGGCTGGAAGCCCAACAGTTAAGTCTTTTCTTTATGTTTGTTATTTCCCTTAGGTACCCGAGGGGTGACTGCAGTATTTTCTTAATTCTATTACGGAAATCATGATATATTCCGTCAGATGAGTTCTGCTACGCTCATGCAAAAAATTGGACAATTCAGTTAATTGAGAATATTTTCCATCATCCTTCATTTTTCCTGGAGGATTCTCCCCTCGAAGTGAGATTTCCATTTCCATAATTCCCTGCGTGTTACAGATTACCCAAATGCTTGCCGCAATGTCTTCAAACGGTATCCAGGATGGGCTTATCTGTCAGGGCTTGCACGTAGGGACCGGAGGAGGCTTTGAAGCAATTTTGTTATGTAGTTTTAGGAATTATTGATCTTCTTGATTCGTGACTTGGCTCCCCGATAATATTAATCAAGTGCTGCATCTAATTTCCTAGTGATCTTTGTGTAATGAAATTCTTGTTTTTCTCTGTATGCTAATGATGATTTGTTTATTTTTCTTGGCCTCTATTTTGCAATGATTGAAATTTATCAATACGTATGACATGATAGCATCTAGGCTGACCTTTTCGCGTTAAAGCCTAGCAATATTGCATTTATTAAGAGAGAGAATTCAGTGTTATCAAACAGTAGATCGTGATTAGGATCATATAATTTCCCACTAATTAAAGCGTTTTTGTCTTTTTTTAACGTGACCTGACCATAATTTTCTATGCTTCTTGAACTGCAAGAATGGCTTCATTCTCCGCCATTTTTTCTCTCAGAAAGAAAGATGAGGTAAAGAGAATTTAGGTACCAAATGGTTAAAGAGGTTTTGGCACATTTAACTGGGAAATAAACCGCAACCATACTTCATGTATCAGAGTTCATATTCAGGAATTAACATGATCTCTAAACAAGGGGGATTTTTGCTGTACTTGTTAAAACTGAAATTAGGATGCACATGGTTAATCTATCACAGAATTTTTATTGAATATATCCTTATAAGTCAGCGTAGAAGATATATCATTTTATACAAATAACATATAATAAGATTTTATTTTAAAAATAATTAAAGTTTAAACTTATTTTGTGAATTGAATATTGACATGTTAATCGTGTAAATGGAGTGTCTTCATTGCCAACTTATAAATAATATATATTTTTTTATTTCATTAGTTGTTATTATTATTTTCTTTTTATAATTTTTTATAATTAACTTTTGAACTCTAAATGAGCCAAGAGTTTAGGGCCCAACACATTTTATACAGATAATATAATAGGATTTTATTTTTAAATTAATTCAACTTATTTTTTGAATTAAATATTAACATGTTAATCGTGTAGATGATGTGTCTTCTTTGCCGACTTGCAAATATAATATTTTTTCATTTAATTAGTTGTTATTAGTGATTTTTTTATAATTAACTTTTAAACTCTGAATGGGTCAAGAGTTCAGGGCCCAAACGGTGGCAATTTTGCTAAATTCAGGCCCAACATCTTTCTAGTACTTTTCTTTAGTGCTATGCGCAGATTTGCCACGTTGCCAACTTCCCGCCAAATGAAAGCAGAGCGCCAAATCTGCTTAGAAAAATTTCATGATATCTTAAATTAAAGTTAATTTGTGAACGAAAGTTAAGTGTTTTGGCTTACTTGCCAAAACAGAATGATGTATATCATTTGTAAACAATTTTGGTGCAGAGTATGGGCTGTACATCAAATTAAATTACAGATAAGATCATATCTTATATATACAAGTATTTGAATTCAAACTAAACTATTTTATAGAATCGGTCTTCAATTGTGAGGAACCTTCAAATGTAGTTGAATTGGAGACGTTACTAATAGCCCCTACAAGCTGAGTGGGGCTGTATTAAAATGAAGTTTGTAACGAAAAAGGAGAAACCAAGAAACTGTAAGACCTTTAGTAAAAACATCAACTATCTGATCATTGGTGGAGATATGTTTGATGACAATATCTTTATTAGAAGCTTATGAAAGAGCACCTATATTGTCACACCAAAGCATAGGAGGAGCAGATAGAGGAATGCGTAGATCTTGAAGAAGCATTCTCAGCCAATAAACTTCAATAGTAGCGATAGATAGAGGTCGATATTCAGCTTCAGTGCTGGATCAAGCTAAGACTAATTGTTTCTTAGCACTCCAGGCAATAAGACAATTACCAAGAAAAACACCAAAACTTGTAGTTGAATGCCTTCTATCGGGATCACAGCCCACTCAGAGTCACAATACACTTGCAGCTGCACAGAGCCCTTTCGGTAAAACAAACCATGATCCGCATAGTCCTTTAGGTAACATAAGACACGTTTAAGAGCAATCCAGTGAGAGGACATGGGTTGATGCATAAACTGGCATAATTGGTTCACAGAAAAGGCCAGATCTGGCAATAGGTGTTTGTTTCATCCTCAGAGAATGAAATGCCTTCGGAAGCTGAGAGCTTAGAACCACTAACACATGAAGCTTTTTGCAACCAATCATTTAGGCACGATGCAATAAGTTGATTATATATTTGGACTATTTAAGATGAAGACCAGTCTAATCTCGATGGGCTTGCATGCCAAGAAAATAACCTAGATCACCAAGGTCCTTCATAGCAAATGTAGACCTGAGCTGATTAATAAATGAGAAAATAGTTGGAGAGTGGTTTCTTGTGATTAAGATGTTATCAACATAGATCAATACATATATAGAAATAGAACCCAAAATATAGATAAAAAGTGATGTATCAACATATGATATTCGGAAGCCAAGATCAATGGGAGCTTGAGACAAGCATTGGTACCAAGCCCTTGGTGCCTGTTTAAGACCATAAAAAGCTTTTTGAAGAAGACATACATGGTCAGGATGAGTGGCATCAATAAACCCACGAGGCTATTCCATATGTACAGTTTCATTCAAGTATCCATTGAGAAAAGTATTAGATACATCCAACTGTCGAATGCACCAATCAAAATTAATAGCCAATGCAAGTATAAGTCTGATAGTGGATGATTTAACTATGGGGCTAAAGGTCTTAGCAAAATCAACACCACTCTTTTGATCAAAGCCATTGGCAACCAAGCGAGCTTTAAATTGCTCGATAGAACCATCAGGTTTTCTTTTCAGTTTACATACCCATATATTGTGAACAATGTTTTGATGTAGTGGGCGAGGACACAAAGTCCAAGTGCCATTGGCAATTAATACACCAAATTCAGCCCCCATCACAGCACGCTAATCAGGTGAGACCAAAGCTTGCAAATAACATGTTGGTTCAGATAAAGTAAACCACATTGTTAAGATGGTGTTTGGTTGAGTAGAAAAGAGTGTAATTAGGAAAGGTATGAGGTCGTAAAGACCCAGTCTGACTACGAGTGACAATAAAGTGTGGAGAAGGTAAAGGAGGAGAAGGAATATAATTATCATTTTGGGAAGAAGATTGAGAATAGGTAGACGAATCTATATTGGCGGTAGAAGAATGTGATGATGGAATAGAGTCTATCATTAAAGTGGAGACTGTAGGTAATGAAGAAAATGGAATAGATTGAGAAGGAGGATTAGTAGAGGGACTGGAAGATTTGGCTGGAAATTTAGTTTCATCAAATACGACATGACGAGTGACTTGCACCTTGTTAGTTGGAGGGTCAAGGCAGCAATATCATTTTTGATGAGTGCTATAACCAATAAAGATGCATTGTTTGCTACAAAATGTAAGCTTATGTGGTGTATATGGGCGTAGCATGGGAAAGCAAGCACAACTGAATGTGCATAGGGATGTGTAGTCAGGATGTTAGTTAAATAAAGTAAAGAAAGGAGTAGAGTTTTGAAGTGTAGGAGTAGGTAGTCGATTAATAAAAAAAAAGATGTGAGAAGTGCTTCAACCTAAAATTTATTAGATAAACTAGATTGAGCAAGCATGGAAAGACTCATTTCGACAAGATGCCTATGCTTCCTCTTGGCGAGACCATTTTGGTGTGCAGTGTAGGGACAACTTAAGCGATGAAAAATGCCATGTTGATTAAGGAATGAATGAAAAGAATAAGAAATGTATTCGCCCCCATTTTCAGTTTGAAGTTGTTGAATAGAGCAAGAAAATTGATTTTCAACTAGGGGGAGATCGGTTCGGTCCGGTCTGGTTCCAGGGGGTTTGATGGACCGGACCGGACCTATTCGATCCAGGGGTTCCCTACCCTGGACCGGACCGAATCTCAATGGAACAGGGCGGTCCGGTCCCATTCGGGACGGTCCGGTCCGGTCGGTTCAATTGGTCCGACCGGACTCCAAATGGGCCAATGGCCCAATTTTTTTCTTATATCAATTTCGGCCCAACAATTCAAATCCACTAACAATTTATCTAATTTGAAGCCCAAAATACCAAAAAAATACTTAGAAAGAAAAATAAAAAAAAAACCATTAAAAAAATTATCTATATACAATAAATTTGAATAAAATATTTTACTACCAAAAAAATAAAAAATTTCTATATATGTGACTACGTCCAAACAATTTAAAGATCAATCAATTATAGTATATACTATTTAATATTTATCATATATCTAAAAAAGGAAAAAAATGTCTTCTAAAAAAAAAGAGAGAAAAATACATCATACATGGTACATCAAATGATTAAAATCTGCATTCTAAAAGGCCAGAAAAATAAAAATCCATTCCCAAGTAATCTGCAAGCATATTTAAAAAATTCAGACCTGCAAGCATATTTAAAAACTAAAAATTAAAAAGTCTTAAAAAAAAAGAACTATCAAAGCTTAGAAGTTATATTTAGTAATTTACATCAAAAGCACTGATGCACAGTGCATTATAAAAGACTAACACTAGCATAAATTACGTAAAAAATAAAAAAAGACCAACAATAGCATCTAAAAGTTAACATAATTACATCAATACAAAATACAAATTATATTAGGTAATTGTTGAATCAGTCCCTGACTATTAGCAAATTCCTCACGATCAATTTCTCCATCAAGTTTGAGATCACGATTCACAGATCTGCAGATAAAAAAGTAAAAAACCAAGGCGTTAACCTATTGGTGAACATAATAAAAATCAACCTTTAAACATTTGGTTAGTCTGTTATAAAATAAATCAACTCAGTTGGTGCAGCACTTGAGTTGGTACAAAACAAGATGATATTGGTGAACATAAAATAAATCAACCTTTAGTTAGCCTTTTAGACAAGCTGTAAATGAGTCTTTTTACCATGCACTTCTTCAAAGTGCAGCAATTAATGACACAAGGCCTAGAGAAGATGGTTTTAGGAGAGGATTAATGACACAAGGCCTTGATATGTACAGAATCACTATAAAACAGGATGTTTATTGAGTTTAACTTGTGAATTTTTCAAGTATTAAAGTCCAAATATAATAGCGAAGCAGATTTTACAAACAAATCACATCTAGAAAGAAATAAAACTGGGAAAAAAAAATACAGATTTTAAACAGAATTTTGGTCTTACATCAACATTGGGTTAAGACCCGGTGGCCATTGAATTTGATCCTTCTGCAGAATAAGCCAATTCCCCAACAAGTTCTCATTCAATCCATAAAAATTTAATACAAAACAAATTAAATAAAGTTAAAATAATATAGAAGATAAAACAAAATATACCACAAAATAAATCAAAGTTAATTGATTACATACACATATCTATCTGCCTTTCAAATTCCTCCACTTCATCCATTAAAGTCCTAAGGCTTATTGGAGTAGAGGAAGAACGGAGCCAATTTTGTGCACATATGAGAGCCTCAACCATCATCGGATTTAAACTACTTTAGAAGGGTCAAGTACACGACCCGCAGTGCTGAATGTAGATTTAGAGGCCACAGTAGATACCGGTATTGCAAGTACATCGCGTGCAACCTTTGAAAGTACGCGATATCTAGCTGAATTCACCTTCCACCAATTTAGTAGGTCAAAATTATCACATTCATCCTCACATTTTTTAGCTAGATATCTATCAACCTCTGACCTGCTTTCCAAAGAGTCTTCTGATTGTAACTCTTGCTTAAATTGGGCTATCAATGCAGCCTGTCTATTCGTAGACTGAGGTGTGGAAGGACTTGCATCTTCACGTGGGGAACTTGTGCGTTGAGGAGAACTCCCTTCTTCATTTTGGATGTATGCCTCATACATGCGGATAAATATATTTTTCACCTTCCAACTCAAATCAATGATTTTTGATTGATCATATGCATACATTTTTCTCAACCCAAAGTCAAGATATCGCATCTTGTAACAAGGATCAAGAACAATCCCAACGTACAACAACATATTCTGATTATCCATATTCTACCAATACTTTTCAAACTTTCTCTTCATATTTGGGGCCATTAATCCCACCACGGGACTTCCTTCTTCACACTCTACGTTAATGGCATTTTTAATATTCACCAACTCTGAAAAAAAGGTATTGCAAGTTACATACTCACCCCCCGAAAAGCGTAAAGTTGCATCATGAAATAATGCAAGAAACTTCTCAAACAACCGTACCTTATCCCAATCGGATGCATTGGGAGGCCCTAACTTCTTTGACTTTCTCCTAGTTACCACCTCACCTTCATCATCGTCATCATCATCATCTCCAATACTACTTAAAAAGCACATATCTTCTTCCTCCAACCGATCAAAAGCTTTTCTAAATTTCTCAGCCCTCTCTAACATAAGATAGGTGGAGTTCCACCTAGTCGGTACATATAGGCAAACATGACTTTTGCATTTAATCTCTTCCAATACCACACACTTCTTAAATGTACCCCACCTTTGAGGGGAGGATTTAACATACTTCACAACACCCCTCACCTTCGCAATAGACTCCTCATACTCTTTCAATCCCTCACGTACAATTAAATTTAGAATGTGTGCACAACATCGAACATGCAAGAATTCATGTTCCAAGACCGTATCCCTCCTATACTTTGTTTTTTTTTTTTCAAATAAGAAATGGCCCCATTATTAGAACTTGCATTATCAAGAGCGATAGCAAGTATTTTCGGTCGCCCCCAATCATGCAAACACAACTCTATGCCTTTACCAAGTGTATCACCCTTGTGATTTTCAACCAAAGAAAAGGAAAGAATCCTCTTATGTAGCTTCCAGTCATCATCAATAAAATGTGCTGTGAGACACATATAATTAAGGTTTTGCACGGATGTCCATGTATCCGTGGTGAGGGAAATTCGTTGCTCTCGAAGAGCACTTTTTAATTTATTTTTTTCACTGATAAACAAATTAAAACAATCCTTCGCAATCGTCCAACGGGATGGAATCCCTACCCACTTAGGGCAAATCATAAGCATAAACTTTCTAAAACCCTCCCCTTCAACAAACCTAAATGGCAACTCATCAACAATAATCATCTCTGCCAAGGCTTGTCGGCAAGCCTCAACACTAAATGAAATGGGCACAAGTCCCCCACCACCACTACCTCCCTCCATGTTCCAACCTAGAGTCATTTGGGACTTATCCGTATTCTTAAACGGACCTTTCTTACATTGCTTCTCAATGTGATGCTTTATAGACTTTGTACCATTGATCTTTGTATCACACGCATACGAAGTACCACAGTAATTACATGCAGCCCTAGGTTTAGTGGGATCCCCTTTTGGTATTCTTGTAAAGTGATCCCAAACCATTGACTCTCTACCACTTTGTGATTCACCAATGTTAGATTTATCACTTACATTGGATGAGGGTGGGGGCGGAGGCATACCAGGGCTTTGTATTGACTCTTGCACATCATTGGTTGAAGTTGACGAATCCATCTAGAAAAATAAACAACCAACAATTAGTGTAATAAGTTTTTCTAGAAGAATTGGAGGTCCGTAGCCTGGAAACAACCCTAATATCCACCACTATCCAGCACACAAACAATCCTAACTCCTAAGAGCATCCACATTGGCTTCATCAAAGCCATCTTCAAAAATTACTATACAGTACAAGTTTTTCATAAATCTAAGACCTTTCTATCCATAATCCCACATTGGATTAACCATTTGATTCATCAAAATGATAATATAAATTTATTTTTATAATAATAATTTAAAAAAAAATTTTCATTTTTTTAGTTCGCTCGAGCGGAATGTCGAGCGAGAGTCGAGCGTTCAACTCTGCTTGAGTTCGCTCGAGCGGAATGTCGAGCGAGAGTCGAGCGCTCAACTCTGCCTGAGTTTGCTCGAGCTGAATGTCGAGCGAGAGTCGAGCGCTCCACTCTGCCTGGGTTCGCTCGAGCGGCAAGTACGCGAGGCTCGAGTGAACCCATCTGTTTTCCAGAAATTCCAAATTGCCAATGCTCTAAAATCCACAACTATACAGCACACAAACAAGCCTAATATCCACAACTATCAAGCAAAAACCCAAAAATCAAAACTAATAGGTAAGATATAAAAATAATGGAGGAGAGAGAGAGAGAGAGAGAGAGAGAGAGGCACCTCGTTCGGTAAAAACGGGAATGCAATGGTTGGACTTGGGAATTTGAGATGCGACGGAGGGGCAACGGCACAGCGTCGGCAATGGGTTACGGCTTGGAGGGGATGCGCACGGCACGGGGCTAGGGTTTGTAGAATTTGTGAGATGAGATTGGGCCAACACTTGAGAGAGAAAGTGAAGACTAAGAGACTGAAGACTGAAGGGGGAGTGGAGGGAATCGGGGGGGAGGGGGGGGAAGGGAAATTATGTGCTGAAACGGCGGCGTTTCAGCACATAATTTCAGAAAAAAAAAATGGGTTGCGTGAAACGGGCCGTTTCACGCAACCCATATAACTTCTTCTTAAATCTAATTCTAAACAATAAAAAAAATTAATAAGTTGGTAAAAAATTAAAAATATATTTAAGTTAGTAAAAATAAAATTAGGTAAACTATTTAATGTGTATTATTTAATTAAATCACTAAAAAAGTAATAATTAATTGTTAATTTAGTTAATTATTACTAACTTAGAGAGTTTTTTTTGTTTTTGAAATTTAATAACTTAGAGAGTTAGACTTTGAGTATATCAATTGACAATTTTTTTTTTTTTTTTTATCCAAGGGAATATATTTAATACTTATGTAATTATATTGTGATATTAATTTAATATATATATAACTAATAGTATACTATTATATATATTAGTAATTTACTATTATACTAATACTATTAGTCTATTAGTATATAGTAAATTAGTAATATTTATTAACTTATTTACTATAGTCTAATAACTAGATAGTCTAGATGTAATCTCTAGTAACTAATAATATTAATATGTAATAACACTAGTTACACTAGTACTAATAGATAATAACTTAAAGATATTAATTTAATATATATAACTAATAGTATACTATAATTACTATTATATATATTAGTAATTTACTATATACTAAATTACTAATAGACTATATATAACTAATAGTATACTATTATATATATTAGTAATTTACTATTATACTAATACTATTAGTCTATTAGTATATAGTAAATTAGTAATATTTATTAACTTATTTACTATAGTCTAATAACTAGATAGTCTAGATGTAATCTCTAGTAACTAATAATATTAATATGTAATAACACTAGTTACACTAGTACTAATAGATAATAACTTAAAGATATTAATTTAATATATATAACTAATAGTATACTATAATTACTATTATATATATTAGTAATTTACTATATACTAAATTACTAATAGACTATATATAACTAATAGTATACTATTATATATATTAGTAATTTACTATTATACTAATACTATTAGTCTATTAGTATATAGTAAATTAGTAATATTTATTAACTTATTTACTATAGTCTAATAACTAGATAGTCTAGATGTAATCTCTAGTAACTAATAATATTAATATGTAATAACACTAGTTACACTAGTACTAATAGATAATAACTTAAAGATATTAATTTAATATATATAACTAATAGTATACTATAATTACTATTATATATATTAGTAATTTACTATATACTAAATTACGAATAGACTATTATACTAATACAATAATACTATTAGTCTATTAATATATAGTAAATTAGTAATATTTATTAACTTATTTATTATAAGTTTATAACTAATAAGTTAATAACTAGATGTAAATATCATGTAATACTAATAACTAGTAGTGATTTATTAATTTAGACGGTTAGTGATTTAGTCTTAGTCTTAGTAAGTTAGTATAAATATTATTATATTAGTATTACTGTATTAGTATAAAATTATATATATTAATAATTAGTATGATAAATATTAGCCTATTAGGTTAGATAAAAATTATAAATAATTATAAATTATATACAATTATAAATAATTATATACAATTATAAAAATTATAAATAATTATATACAATTATAATTATTATATAAATAATAAAATATATTAATATTCATTCGGTCCGGTTCGGTTCGGTCCGGGGCAAAAACCCCCTGGACCGGGACCGAACCGAAACCCATCAGTCCAGAGAAAATAGGACCGAAACCGACCGGACCTTCTCCCGGTCCGGTTTGGTCTCGACCGAAACTACCGGTTCGGTCGGTTTTGCCGGTTCGGACCGGCCGATACTCTCCCCTATTTTCAACTAATGCTTTAAACTTAACAAAGGAAGGAAATATATCAAATTTATTAAATAGTGGGTACATCCAAGTATATCGAGAGTAGTCATCTATGAAAATTACATAGTATTGAAAACCACCTAGAGACATTACTGGAGAGCACCACACATCATTGTGAATAAGTTGGAGAGGAGAAATTGAAACCCGAGAAGAGGTAAAAAAATGTAAGACTTTTGCTCTTGCCCATTTGACATGAGACACACACTTCATTACTCTTGAGACTGTAATTGTTGTTTCAATTGAGTAATCCGATATCTTGACTGAGAAGTAAATTTAGAGGAAAGGGAAATTCATACCTCACGAGATGTGTGAAGGCCATACACAATGGATAAGACAAATTCAGCTAAAGTGGCATTAAGCCAACCGAGAATAAATTGATCTTTCTTATTCCATAGAGAATAAGCAAGATTCAGCAGTTGTTCACCATCAACAGCATTAGGAAGAAACTTAGAGGGGCATGGATTAGAACCATCATCAATGCCCATCAAGTCATTGCTACGAAGAACAGGAACAATAAGAGATAACCAGCTAAGACAGTTGGTACCATCAAGTTTAATAGAACAAAGCTGAGAAATATTGGGAAAAGTAAGGGAGGATGCGGAAGCCATGAGGATCAAGAATGCGTTAGCAGAAAAAGACTGACACCATGAAAGAAAGTTTG
Source organism: Carya cathayensis (assembly GCA_011037825.1). Taxonomy (NCBI): domain Eukaryota; kingdom Viridiplantae; phylum Streptophyta; class Magnoliopsida; order Fagales; family Juglandaceae; genus Carya; species Carya cathayensis. The sequence continues at coordinate 236,245 of QGSO01000383.1, read as the reverse complement.
AAAGTGTTTTGACTTACTTACCAAAACAGAGTGATGTATATCATTTATAAACAATTATGTTACAGAGTATGAGTTGTACATCAAATTAAATTACAGATGAGATCATATCTGATATATACAAGTATTTAAATTCAAGCTAAGCTATCCTATAGAATCAATCTTTAGTTGTGAGGAACCTTCAGATGTAGTTGAATTGGAGACGTCACTAACAATTAGGTGGGAGAAGGAACCTAATTACTGGACTGAGAACTCTATTCCTTTTCCCAACAAAGCCAGAAGAAGAGGAAGAATGAAATGTGGGACGGTTCAGATCAACTGGCACGACACTAGGCCAGTCCTAACCCTTGATTTCCACCTGTTCTACGGTATCCTCGCCACCAGTGACACCAATTATGACATCAAGATACTCCAATTTCCTTTAAGATATCCTTGATAACCATTCGATTGTCAATCTCAACTATCTAACTAACCTCTTAACTTCCTTTTTCCTTTTTTTTTTTTCCGAGAGGGGGGTGTATTTTACAATAATGCATAATTATGTGCTAGCTCTTGAATATTCAAACTAGAAGCATAATTATGCCATCTTGAATATCTTTGCCAATTGTTACTCTAAGAATTTAATGTCTTATTCATAAATCTACATCTCCATGTTTGGAATAGAGTAGTAGATCGTCCTTATCAAGAGGAAATGTCTAGAACTTGGATTAGGACTAAGCACACCCCATAAAGGCTTAGCTCAGTCGTCATATCTAGCAGACTAGCACTCAACAAGGGTTGAGTGACCTACCCGTTTGCCTGTCCAAATTAGAAGATGTTTGCTGCTTTTTTTTTCCTTTATTTAAATAAATTTATAAATTGAAATGAATTTATAATATATTATTGTAGCTTTGGTGAACTTATAAATTTACTTTGGAGTGATGCTGGGAAAGAGGTAGGGTGTAAAACTCCTTTTTACACCATCCAATACAAAACTGCCACCAGGGGGTGGGTTTAGAATAATGCTAGTGAGATTCCAAAACCCAAGAATACCTTATTTGCAAAGAACAGAGGTGGAGGTGGTCGTTCTCATGGGAGGCAATGGTGACTGGATATGGCATACTTGTATTTACAATTGAGTACCTGAGGCAGAGGCCGGGATGTTCCAAAACTGGTGGTGGTCTCTCTTCTGTTTTTTGAACTTAAAGAAACAAAAGCAAGAGCACTTTTCTTCAATTATTTAATCCATGACAAAAGAACTAAAATTGCATATTTGGGAAGTAGAAAACAAAGAGCTCTAGACTTTCATTGAAATGTCCCCCCTTCCCCAATTTTTTTCCCTTTAATTTGGGTTGGGGAAGAGGGTCTGAACAGAGTGAAAAATGAAGCAGCTTCTAGTAGATTTCAAAACTTCTCTGCAGAGTCATAATTGTTGAACTCAAGGTTTCAAGTTTTGTATAATTATACATCTACACATGGATTTTGATGATAACAAATGAATTCAAAGAATAAAGGAGTCTCAAGCTCAAGTTATCTACACAATGGAGTCAAGCACATCAAGAAACCAAGCATGAGCAAGAAGGGAATAAGTTCACATTAAAGTCATAGAATAATGTTGTAAATCTCTTAAAATTCGAAATTAGGATTAAGGCTCAAAATTAATATTTTATCATAAAGCATTAAAATACATTTTCCACATGTGCATGAATATTTTGAAAATTAAATTTGAAAATTTTGAAAGATAATTGATTGTCATCTTTCACATGTGCATGCCATGATTAAAGGTTTGAACTTTGAAAATATTAAAGATGATTGATTGTCATCTTTCACATGTGCATGTTTTATTTGAATATTTTCAAAAGTGATTGATGCTTTTCTTGACTTATGCAAAAGGAAGATGTCTTTGTTTGAAAATTTTGAAAAGTAAAGTGTGCTCCTTTTGTCATATGCAAAAAAGTAAAAAATTAGGTTTGCAATTTTTGAAAAATAAAGTGTGCTCCTTTTGTCATATGCAAAAAGTAAAAGATTAGGTTTGATTTTTTTGAAAAGTAAAATGTGCTCCTTTTGTCATATACAAAAAGTAAAAAGATTAGGTTTGAAATTTTTGAAAAGTGAATGATGTTGTTGTTGACATGTGAATCTTTTTAAATTTGAATATGAAGTCTCATATGCTTATAAATAGATCATTTGAAAGCTTCACATTCACAACACCAAGAGCATACAACATTCATTCAAAGCTTTCATTCTCTCTTCTCTAAGCATTGAGCCTTAACCCTTGTTCATTTTGAGAGATATAGTTTGCGCTTTATTGTTCTTATTTCACTCATTGAGGAGTGTTTTCTGATAACCTATCCACTATCAGCTCTTGTATCAGTAAAAGGATGTGTATAACCCTTGTAGGTGGAGAAAGTGTTCTACATAAGGAATAGTTGAATCACCACGTGTAAGGTGATTGCAAGTGTAGAGGGTGTTCTACACGGATCCTTTGTAGCGGTGTTGTTCAAATGTGTAATAGGTTTCTATCTTCATCTGAAGGAGGTTGAATAGTGAATTCGGGGATCCTCAAGGGGTAGTTTGAGGCGAGGACTTAGGCAGTGGGGCCGAACCTCGTTAACATACTAAGTTTGCTTCTCTCTTACCCTTACTTTTTATATTTATTGTTGTTTTATATTTTGTTTATATTTTATATTGTATATTTGATTTATAATTGTAATTTTTTTAAATACAACTCAATTCACCTCCCCTCTTATGTTAGTCATCTGGGCAACAATAACCAACAAGGTGAATCCTCTAGTAATGGACATAGTACTAATTAATAGCAAGATTTATGGAAATTAAATGTCCCAGGGAAAGTAAAACAGATGATATGGAAAGCACTCAATAATATACTACCCACTAAAGCCAATTTGTTCAAAAAGAAATTCTTGGATAGTAACATATGTCCTATTTGTGCAACAGAGGAAGAGTTTGTTATCCATGTTTTGTGGACTTGTCCTGCAGCTGTTGATGTATGGAGGGATGATAAAAGTCATGCCAGGAAATGGAAAAGGACTTATGATAGTTTCTATATGCTCCGATTTGAGATGATATTGAGATTAGCAAAGGAAAGTCTACAGCTTAATTTTGTTATGTATCAACTATGGAGAAGAAATGAATTTATTTTTAAGAATAAATTCAAAAGTCCTATTGGTGTGCTTGAGGTGGCTATTTCTAAATTATCTTTGTTTCAACAGGTACATCAAAAAGATTCTAATTCAGTGGAGAGGGTCCATTCAAGGAAAGCTTAGCAAAAAATGGGTTCCTCCAGTATGGCCTTGCTTCAAAGTTAACTTTGATGTAGCTTTTGATAAGGATAATGGAACAATGTGCATTGGAATCATTATAAGAGATAGTGAAGGGGCAGTGCAAGCAACTCTTATTGCTGCAAAGGGTCATGTTTCTTCATCTTGTCAAGCATAAAGCAATGCTCGTGTTAGATCAATGGATCTATGTTTGGAGTTGAATTTTAATCAAGTAGCTTTTGAAGGGATGCAAAATCTGTTATAGATGTTGTTAATTCCAGGACAATGGATAACTCGTGTGTTGGTCAGCTTACATAAGATATTAAGCACTTGTTACAGAGTCACCTTGCGTGGAGACTTTCTTTTACTTCTAGAACTTGTAATAATGTAGCTCATGTAGTTGCTAAATTGGGGTTAAGGGCTGAGTATGAGAGGATTTGGTTAGAAGATGGGCCTGTAGGTGTGATGGAAGCCTCATTCTCACTCAATTGTAATTGGCGTGTTTGGTAATTAAATCTAAGATTTTTTACTTGTTGGTTGGCCAGATCTAGGGTTACCTCAAGGTAACACAAAGATCTAAATTGGTCGGTGAAAATCAAGACTAGTTCAGGCTAACACTTAACTCTCAAAAGTACGAAAGAGAAAATTCTTGTTCATTGAATAAACATAACAATAATTGATAAATAAACAAACAAGGCTGAAACTTATATAGAAACCTCTAGGGTTTTGGCCACAATAGATTATCTAGATGTATATCTAGATCTCATCCCAACATACATCAATTCCTAACTTAAAGGAAATAAAATCAAATACCTAACATAAATGAAATAAACTAGGAAATAATCATAAACACACTAAAACTAGACAAATCTCCTAATTAAAAGGAAATAAACCAAGTGAAAAATAAACAAACTTCTTAAAATAATGGAGATGGCTAGCCACCCCTCTAAATGGCGCCTACACCCCTATTTTTTAGGATCTTGTCATCTTCTCATGCAACTTTCTTGTCATCTTATCATCCAACCCCTAAAATCAAGGAATTGACTAATACATGAAACTCCTATAGTTGCACTTGCCTTGGATGCCCAAAGCCTCACCACCCGAGCCATGCATGCTACCCAATGCAACCTTTCTAGCCTCAGCACACCTAGCCCTCTTAGTAGCATTGCGAATGGCTCTTCTCGGATATTCATCAATCCTCCCCTCTTCCTCGGACTCCACTTCTATGAGATAGATTTGCTTACCTTTGCATTTGTGACCCATAGTAAACCTTTTATTGCAATTGAAGCAAAACTCATTCTCTCTTCTTTGTTGCATCTCATCCCAAGATAGTCTCTTCACCCCCACGAGTAAGGGTTTAGATCTACTTGATGCGCCTCCACTAGGACCTCCCGGTAAGAAGTCTTTGCCAAAAGTCATGTTTGCATCACTCTTGGAAACCATTGGGAGTGGTTTCCTCACTTCAAACTGGCTACTCTTTTTTAGATCTTGGAATTGATCTTCCTTGACTCGTGTGACCTCCAAAGCTTGCATCAAGGTTTTTGATTTCCTAAGCTTCACTTCCACCACCAACTTGCTCTTCAATCTGGCCACAAAGGTCCTGATAAGGGCCTTCTCCGACCACCCATGTGCTCTAGTGGACAAATACTCGAACTCTTTTTGGTAATCTCTTAAAGATTCGGTTTGCTTAATCTTTGAAAGTGTTTCATGGTAATCCATATACTCGGTTGGCCTGAATCTCCTCCAAAGCTCCTTGATGAACTTATTCCACTTCAACTCCCTCCTTTGAGCCCATACGTATTCCTCATCCATTACCACCATTGGTTGGCCTCCCCTTCAAGGAAATAAGTGGCATATGACACTTTTACATGGCCCTCCATGTGATATGCTCAAAATATTGCTCGACTCTACTAATCCAAGTGCTCGGGTCATCACCATTGAACTTTAGAAAGTCCATCTTTGGATTGAGAATTTGCCCCCTACGTGCTCCTTTTCTCTCTTCACGATTCCCTTCTTCTCCTTCACTTTCCCCTGTTGATTCCTCATGAGTGCTTGAGGAATCTTGAGAAGATGAATCGGAGTCAGCCACCCTCTCACGGTGTTGGCTTCTTCTAGATCCAATGGAACCCTTGGGACTATGGACTCTTCTCCTATGGTGCTTTCTCTCTCCATTCCTTCTTTGATCTACCAATTGGTGGAGCACCTCCTCAATCTTTCCAAGCCTTTCATTGGTGGCGGTTTGTTGTGACTCCAAATCGGCTTCAATATTCTCAATACGCTCCCTATGAGTTGGTTGTTGTTTGGCCATGGCTTCCTCTTCTTGGGTTTGATCTCTCTTAATGAAAGCACCAATTGATGGAAGGCTCACTCTCACTCACTTGTAATTGGTGTGTTGGGTGATTAGATCTAGGGTTTTTTACTTGTTGGTTGGCTAGATCTAAGGTTACCTCAAGCCAACACAAAGATCCAAATTGGTTGTTGGTGAAAATCAAGACTAGCTTGGGTTAGCACTTAACTCTCAATAGTATTGAAAAGAAAGTTCTCATTCATTGAATAAATATAACAATAATTGATGAATAAACAAGCAAGGCCGAAACTTATTTAAACCGCTAGGTGGTTTCAGCCACAATAGATCTAGATCTCATCTAGATCTAGATCTAGATCTCATCCCAACATATATCAATTCCTAACTCAAAGGAAATAAAATCAAATACCTAACATAAAGGAAATAAACGAGGAAATAATCATAAACACACTAAAACTAGACAAATCTCCTAATTAAAAGGAAATAAACCAAGTAAAAAATAAACAAATTTCCTAAAAGAATGGAGATGGCCGGCCACCCCTCTAGATGGCGCCTCCACCCTATTTTTTAGGATCTTGTCATTTTTTCATGCAACTTTTTTGTCATCTTGTCATTTAATCCCTAAAATTAAGGAATTGACCAACACATAAAACTCCTCTAGTTACACTTGCCTTGGACGCCCAACGCCTCACCACCCGAGTCATACATGCTACACAATGCAACCCTCCTAGCCTCGGCACGCCTAACCCTCCTAGTGGCATTGCAAATGACTTTTCTTGGATCTCCATCAAGGTGTTATGTGCTACCTCATCTAACAGTAGTTGTAATCCTTAAGTTACATGAATGAAGTTTCCTTTAAAAAAAAAATTACTTAACTTAAACTATATCATTACTATTCACAAAATATCTTATTATCATTCACAAAATTTTCATCTCATCTCACTCCTCAAACCTCCCCTAAATCACCGTATTTACCATCATCGTATTTACAATTAGGATTGGAGCTTCCGAGAAATTGTAAAGTTAAAATTGAAAAGGACTGCTGGGCTTGCGTTGGGATGGTTGAAAATTGAATTGTCTAAATTAATGTCTTTATTTTCAGGCTTTGAGCTCTTGGCATTTCACGTGGAAGAGGAAACATTTAAATTAACGTCTCATTCACTTTTATAAAAAAAAGTTATCTCATTTAATTTAATTATTATAATTTTTTTAAATTTACACACAAAATAAAATAAACAATTTAACTTTTTTTTGAATCACAATACAAAAATAACATTAAAATAATATATTTTAATAATATTTTATTTAATTTTCAACTTTAATCTCAATTCATTTCAACTCATCTCATTTTCGAAAACAAATAAGACAAATAAAATATATTAGATATCTTTAAAATATAAATAATGCAATACTTTTATCTATCAAGAAATATCAAATCATGAAAATAATGTATTTTTCACTGATGTTCATTTGGCAGGGTGCTACAATCATCCCTTTGGGGATTTTAACTTTTGATTAAGGGATAGAAAGAGTAGACAATTAGGCTTAATGCATGACAAAACAAGCAAATGTAATAATCCGCTCCAAAATAAAGATAGACCCAAAAAATAAAAATCATCGACCTTCAATATTTGAACATGAACTTTTTTTTTTTTTGTTTTCAAGAAATACTCTTAACTCTACAAAGTGATTAAAGTAATTCTCCATACTTATATGACTTGATCTAATTTATCAAATTGTAAAATTATTTTTATTGTAAAGCAGATCTAACAAATCATATAAAATCATATCAATTTGGGGAATTAATTTTATACAATTCCTTTGTGGTTGTAGCACTCATCTCTCTTTTTTTTTTTTTTCCCAAAATATTTTGCTTATAAAACACCGAGTTTAGAGTAGGATACCATAGAAATAATGAGGTGAACTTTGCTTCGCAATGGATGCAATCCAAATTGCAAATCAGCATAAATATAATATTGTTGGTATGTGCTGTGCCTTGGTAATAATATTCTTTCTCTAATATCTGTGTCATCCCTAACCATCAGTTGGATTTAAGCCAAGACATACATTCTTGGTAGTGCCAACGATCTCGTATCCCGCCTCTGAGGCTCTAACCTCAATACAATATTTTTTTTTCCTTTAAAAGAAACAGCAAAAAATGAATGATGCTTGACTATAATTAATTACCACCTGTTTCTAGCAAAACTTTCTCACTAGCCCGGAAATCCCATTCCCAGCATTCAACCTGAGAACCCCTGATGCATCACATCTTGTTTTTGAACCCTTCAGCCCTGCACCCTTGATTCACCTGATTTCTTCTGGCTACCCAATATTCCATCAATCAGCTTGTCCTTAACCTCAACTGAGTCAGCAACAAATGAAAAGTTCTTTTGAGGTCTTTGCCTCCGTACAGAGTTTCCTGTATAAGTTTCACTGCCAGTTCCAATAGCGGATGAACCAGATGGCTTTGAACCGTCTGTTGAGCAATCAATCATGCCATCAACATTTTCTAACTCGTTCTTTCTATTGTCACCTTCCTTAGTGCTGTACCAGGAATCTAGAATTTGCAGTAGGGAGCTATCTTCCTCGTTCATTCTTTTCCCATGCCTTTCATGTCCAGCTAATAAAGAGGTCTCCCCTTCTGAATCAGAAAAGTCATCATCAGAGATGGAAGGTTCATAATCAGGATATTTTCGCCTTTCTGTTTGTTCTATAGTATTCGTCGTTGACACTGATTCCATTTCATTTTTCATAGAACTTGTATCATCAACAGGCCCTAATTCTTCCCATGGAGAGTCAAAATCATCATTCTTCTTTGTTGAATCAGACAATTCACTATCTGAATTAGCAACTGAATGACTGGCACTATTTTCTTGACTATCAGGAAGGGCAATTTCTAAGCCTGAACTACTTGAGGCTTCACTAGAGGGAAAAATATGAGCGGAGACTATTTTGACTCCAGGCATTATCTGTAACAGGGATACCAACCTTTGATGCCCAAGCTTCCGTAAATCAAGAGGATAACCATACCTCTCAAGGAAAAATTTTCTGAAGGAGCCCATATTATACCCATTTGGATAATTCTTTAATATCTCATTCACGAGCTTCTGACAATCAGCTAATATATCACTTCTAGATCTGACTGAATGTTTCTCGGCAGGTGGAGAAACTTCAGTACGAGGAATATTTTGATATTTTCTTTCTCCATGTTCTGGTGACTGTAATCTTGTGCCCAGAAAGATAGAGCTCAACCCATTTGAACCACGAGCTTGAACCAAAGAGCTCTTTCCAACTGGCCAAGTGAGTTTGAAAGGTGATGTCTGAGAGGGGTGTTCTTCCATCCATTTCATTTCTGATATTAATAAATCTACCAAATGGAGGACGTCACTTTCACTCAGAGATCTAAGAGCTGGAGGCCCTTCCTTTCGTAGATTTTGTGCCATCTGTTCCCTGAAAAGAATCACATATAGCAGAATAATATTAGCATATGCTTCTGATTCCAAGTGCTAAGTTTAAGACACCCACCTTAAACATCAGCAAAGTTGTCAGATCACAGCAATAAAGGCATCAACAGGGTTAGAGAGCTTTTAGGTTTAAAAAGTTTTTTTTCTTTTAATGACGTGAAACTCTACCAATGTGGGACCTTTGGACCCACCCCTAAGAAGTTAATCCTGGTACATGATTACATCGGCCAGAACCGTATATCAGGAATTTGGGGGAACCCCTAGTGTGGAAATGAACCCAAGATTTCTCAGTCTACAACTCATCCAAAGCCTGCCCTTTGACCATTATGCTGGAGCCTGACGGGTATATCAATCAGTTAATATTTGCACTTGAATCATGAAGTGGAAGAACGGCAGAAAAGTTGCAGATGTTCTCTCAATAAAAAGCCAGAAAATGATCAATGAAAACTCTCCCAACCTTGTGGTACTCAGACTGGAGTTCTAAGCCTTCTGCTAAATTTCATTCCATCTAATGTAGTTCAATACAAAACATGTGCATGCAAGATTTTAAGTAGTTCCTCCCCACGATAAATTCTGATGACCAAAAGAAAAAAAAAATAAAAATCATTAAGACAAAAACCTATCCGACAAGTTTCCAACCACTAAATTTTAAATCTATGCTTAAAAAATCAAAAAGCCATAGCATAAAATAAGTTGCAAATAATTCCCAGAGAACCGAGTATCTGATATGTTTAGTCAGATGTGTACTACAATTTGAGATACTTCATTTTTTCTTCTCTCTGATAGTTGATATTACATCAATGATAAGAAAATAAGGAACAGGAGCAAGTATTTACAATACACAAGAACATAAGCCGGATAAAAGGATATCATCAGCGGCATCAGAAAGAAAACAGCATAAAAGATAGAAAATCAATAAAATGCATAAAACCTGGTCCTTGACTGGGAGACAATAACTGAACCACGGACTGTGCCCAGAAAAGATTCCATGTCACTCCAAAAAGAATCCATAGAAAATAAGCTATGCTTTTCAGAACGACTATTTATCCGGTCCAGTTTATCTCTGGGTTGATCATTTAATATATCAGAATTTGGGTTACTTCTCCAAAATTTACACCAATATACCATCTGGTTGATGAAACCTGGACCTGTGCTTGAGTTATTACCATAAGCTTCAGAAACTGTAGCAGTTTTGCTGTCTATAGCCAACCCATTACTGGCAGAAGAATATGGCAGCTGACATATTGGTTTAGCATGAAGGCTTGTTGAGTTCACACATTTGTCAACTTTTGCCATTTTTAAGCCATTAACAGTGGAACCATATTCAGCAGTTTCATGACCTTTTTTGTCGGACATAACACCAGAAGTAGAACATTTTTCTGGATTGCTTTGACTTTTATTCATGGGTCCACCATCAATTCTGCCAAAACATTTTCTCCAAACTCTCTTAAAAAACCCCACTGCAGATGCGGAATCTTGTTCAACCACTAGAGGCAAATGACGGTTCCTCACCTGTTCAGCACCCTTCTCCTCATGTGGAGAGTGCTGTTGCACCTTCTCAACGTTTAATTCAGGGGGAGAAAGCACTGCTGACTTCTCATCCATCACTCCTGTAACAGATCTGCCGAGTGCAGAAGGTTCTTGAATTTTTTTAGGAGGCCCCTTCACATTTGACTCGGGGGATGGAGACAATGATGGCTTCCCATTTACAGCTCCAGCAGCAGATCCCAGCTCACCATCTGACTTTGAAGTTGCTGAGAAGTCCTGGACTCCGTTATTACTTGCAGGTTCTGCAAACAAGGCTGGATTGGACTGAAATGGTTCAGGGGTTTTAGAGGTGATACCATGTACAAGAAATTGGCCATCACCTACAGGCTGAAGCTTTAAAATGTGTGGCATTGATAGAAGAAAGAGGGAAAACTTTTTATACCCATAAAAGTCTCTGTCTATGTTCAAAGTATTTCCCAACTTGGAACGAAGTTCTGTAATGGAAATTCCTTCAGGGTGACTATTCAATATACAGCGAATCAGCTTTGTCATTATCTTTGGTACTGGACGAGGCTTAGAATCTGGACTGGGTTCAGGCAAGTCCTCAGCTTGTGAGGCTGGTTGCTCAGTAACTGAGAAGGGATCTTCAAGAGGCACCTTAGAGTGGCCATACAAAGAACCATAAGGACCATCTGGGGGTTGATTAAAATGCTTCCCAGTAAGGGTTTCCCCTCTAATCAAGGAAGGCCAATGCCACATGATACTTGCAGCACTACAAAGAACACCAGGTGTACTTTCAGGACTTGCAAGCAATATATTGTAGTTGTTCATTCTTAACCTGTGTAAAATGCTAGCAAAGTCCCTGTCACCAGAAATTAAAAAGAGATGTGCTGGTGGAGGATTTTGAGAAACCCAATACATAAGATCTACAAGAAGAGACCTATCAGCGCTGTTCTTTCCACCTGCACCCAAGTATAGAATGATATCCACAAAACATTAAAATTGAACTGAAACTTATGATCAAACAACGGTATATCATCTGCTCAACTACTAAACAATGTACATGAAATGTTAAAACTTAACTGAGAGAAAATATTTGGAAACAACAATCAGTAGTAAGGAAAATTGAAATATTTGAATATATGTAAGCTTTTCAATTGTTGACCAGAAGAAATGAGTGTATAATTACAGAGTGCTAAATATATCATACCGCTATAATATAATAGTAAGTGATGTATTGAATATCATTCAGATTTCAAGATCCAACATACAGATTGATGTTTGTGAATATTCATGTTCATGGTGAAGTCTCCATGTCCAGCTAAATATAGAGAAAAGAGAAAGGAAAAATGAACTTCATTTCAGTTCATTTAGAGAGAGGAAAAAAAAAAAATCTGAGAACATCATGCTCTCATTCAGATCTTATCTTTTGATAAGTATTAACAAATGCTGCTCAAAATTCTGAAGGAAACTTAGCTTCCAATTAGGGCAGCAACAAAACCTCCAACAATTTGCCGCTGAAGAGAAAACCTTAAGACTCATTATATGTTTGTTCATTCTTCAACAGTTTCACAAACACTTCTACAGTACCCACAGGAGTTTAGGCGTGACAGAATAGACGGAAGCCAAGTAGTGTCAACACGAGTCTGTTGATAACTTTACCGCCATATGGATAAATCTGGAACTCTCCTGTGAGCAAGAGTTCTTCAAAGCGCAACAACTTAAGATGTACATCAATTGCTTCAGATATGAATTGTCTCACATCTTGGCTTCCCAAACAACCAATACTTTTGAAGAATTATGTTCAAAAGCACATGATCTGGAAGCCCAGATTTTTTGAAAGAAAGGGAAGAAGGAAGAGGGTAAGGCTGGAACGTCTGCTATGATTGCAATGGTGGAGACAAACAAAGCCAATAAAGCACCTGTATTGCTGTAAGCGCAGGCAAAAGGAAAAGAGAAGGAAAACGTTGAATAAAAATATTATAAAATTAAAATATTGTTAGAATATTATTTTTGTTTTGGGATTTGAAAAAATTGATTTTTTTTTTTTTTTTGTGTTTTGTTTGGAATTTTGATTTTTTATAAGTCATAAAAATTTATTAATCCTCATAATTATGCAAAGCCGAAGTACACAGGTAGTATACAAAAGAAATATACCTAATTACAGCCTAGTAGCAGAGAAAGAAGCATACAAGTCATTAAATTTGTTTGGAAGTTTGAGAAAGTTATAATGATTGGGTAATGATAGATGAAAAAGTTGAATATTTGAAATTGAAAACTGAAAAGTGATTGTGTTTAAGTGGTGTTGGGATGTTGAGATGAGATGAGACCATCTCGACATCCAAATGGGGCCTAAACCTTTGAAAAAAATCTATTGTTTTTTGATCAGTCAGTGAACTACTATTTCATGCAACCTTGATAAGACCACAAATCTTAAAAGCATATACTGCTCAATCAAGTTTTACGAATGTGGAAATTGCAGCCCTCTGCCTCACAAACAAATTGAAAATTTTTACCATCAAACTCAATCTCATGGTCGATGGCTCAGCAATGACAGCATTGTCAGCACCACTAAGATCATAAATAAAATCCTTCATCCCAATGCACCAACCAAAATTTATCAATTTATCATTTAAAACATTAACTCAGCCACGTATAATATCTGATACAAAATTCAATATTATTCCACAAAATTCAACATTATTCCACAAAATTCAACTCAATTACTTCAAAGTTCAAACAACAATCACTAACAGTCCATATTATCAAACTTAAATATGCTCACTAGCTACCGATCTGAAACGTGTAAAAACATCCCCTATGCCAGATAATTAAATAAAAAAGAAGCACGAACCGTTAGGGACGTGAGTGATATTGATCCCAGTCGAGGACAACGCCTCCTGCTTCGCCCTCGAGAGCTGGAAAACGTCCCCAAACGCCGTGATGGTAACGGGACCCTTTATCCCATTGGCCCGAACCGCCGCGGTTATGGAGTGGGCGACCTTGAAGACGTTCACACCATTGGGCAAGTTGCAATTCTCGAAGTCCCACCACACCGAAACTCTCACATTCCGGGACTCCTCGTCGTGGCGTCTCCCCGGATGTACGGAATGGAACGCGTAATGCGAAGAGGATGAGAAATGAGAGATTTTCACAAGTAGTGGAGAAGAATAAGAGGTGAAGAAGAAGAGGGTTCTTGGAGAGAGTGGCGGTCTCATGGTGGTGGGAGGGATGTGAGTAACAGCAAGAGGTAGGGCTAGGGTTTATAATCAGGGTTTCGGGTGTGGGTTGAGGAAGAAAGTCTGTCATTGCATGGTGGCTTCGGAGATTCGAGGAGGGAATTAGGGTTTAAGACGGGCTGTATGCGGAGAAAGGGAGAAGCAGGAGATCCCATATGGAGGTCTCCCTAAAACCCTAGCGCACGTGAGGAACAGGTGCGGTGTCTGTGAATTTTGGGTCCTAATTGGGCCCAAGGACAAAATGGTTTAGAACGGGATCGGCCCAGCCTTCAATGAATTCTTTTTCGGATGACGTCAGATATAAGCTTCAAAGTTATACATCAATTTAAAAAATAAGTTTTCTTATATTATTATTATTATTATTTATAATGGATCAAGCTTTTTTTAAAAAAAAATAATTACATGAAACTTATATGCCTTAAACTTGCATAAATCATTTTTTTATTTTTTATTTATTTATGCAGAACTGAAAGCTCATTTGACTAAGATTTTAGACTACTTAGAAGGCATAGTTGTGGAGTATAATATTATGAAAAATTATGAATTTATAAAATTATTTTTATAATTCTAGATGAAATAAATTGTAGTTTGGAAATAAAACTGAAATTTATTTCCAATGAAATGAGATGAACAGATCAGTTAACGTTTAAATTCATGACGAGATAGTACATTATTGGGTTGGAGGCCTGCTCATAATTACCTAATAAAAGGCGGGTCGGTTCAGATTAGTCTAATAGATTCAGCAGGTGTTCGGGTCACATACACACCCCTAAATCTAAGCAAGCCTATTAGCTTGCACGATTACGCACATGATATCTAGCTTCTGAGTAAGCATTGAGAGCGGTTGATATGTGACAAATGACGATGACGTGCGGAGTATATGGGTTACTTTGATTTAGAGAGTTGGTATTAAATTAGCCAAATGTCAAATTTTGCAAAAATATAAGCAATCTCAACATAAAACTTCTTGTATTGGATTAGGCATTAATGTACAAGTATGGCTTTGAGGTAGCTAACTTATCTATTTGAATTTTATATTATTTTTCACTTAAAACTCTCAGCGCAAAAGATAACGTACTCCCACGACCGGCTTAATATGTTGAAGGGCCTAAGATTTATTAGAAAAAATAAGATTCAATAAATTTATTTTAATTTCATTTTTTACATTTCATTCTTATTTAAGAACTATTCTTCTATTCCTATCATTTTGCAAAATAAAATTACTAATTAAGATTTAACGCCACCTTCCCAATTAATAACATATTTAATCTTTGTTAGAAAAATATTTGTTTAGAGAAAATTTTACCAATTTTGTTTTAGAAGAGGTGCTTTAATTATAACTATTATTGCTAATAACGTTTTATAAATAACCAACGCATTTGGAAAAAAAGTGAGTCCTTACCTATTTAAAAGATTATATAAAGAGAAATGATTTTTATAATTATAGAGTGTGTAAGCGCTGACACTCATTTTGAAAAATTAAATAAATATGAGATCTACATGAAAAATATTAATTTTTTAATAATAGACCATATTCTTTTTCAAAATAAATGCGTGATATTTGCACAACTTATGATTGTATGTAGTATTAATACTCTTATACAAAATCCTTTTATGAACACTTAAAAATTAGATTTGGTTATTTATAATTTATAATTTATATATTATATATTAAAATAATAATGACGAAGAAAAATGATAGTATGTTCTCTCAGTTTGCTCACTCATTTTGACCGCACATGTATTTAATTATTTTTTATTTTTATTTTTTTTGTTAATAGTTAAGGAAGTGACATTAGTGTATTGATATATATATATATTAAAACGTTTAAAGATGTTTAAAAATGAGAAAAAAATACAGAAAAAAAAATTAAAAAAAGTGGGATTTAGCCTAGGGGCACACCCAACTCTTACTGTTGAGCGGCACCCTAGCGATACCACCAATGACAAACGATAGGTTTATTCTTATAAAAGATAATATGTGAAAGAGCAGTATTACATGTACTTATATTTTTACTTACAATACTCATTTTATTAGTTTACTTACAGTTTTTTATTCGCTCTATCAATTACCAAAAAATATGGGATTCCTTCTTGGTTTTCTTAATCGACAATATCAAATGAAATTATTCATTTCGTTGGTGAAAAAAGGGGGATTTTAAATTGGAAAATAGAAATATCAGAATTGTGGGATTCAAAGTTTAATTAATTCAAAACAGAAGTTCAATTACTTGTCCACAGTGACTAAAAGAGTGAACATGTTTACATATTTACTGAGAAAGTTGTATTTTTTGGGTTTGTAAATGGAATGTGATTATAATTTATAAAAACACATATGCACAATATGGGTTTTATAAATATCAAAAGTTAATTCAATTAACTCACTTATTCCTAGAAATAATGATTTCATTTCATTTTGGACCCTTATCATAAGGAAAACTCTAGGCAACCTCGAGGCATCCTCATTGCGGCCTCGAGGCATCCTCACTGCTGTCTCGAGGCCTACGTGGCATAAAAAGAAAACGACGCCTTTTTCTTTTTATCAAAATCCCTTACTGTTCTCTCATTCATCTCCTTCGATTTCCCGTTTTCTCTCATCTAGGGGTGTCAAATCGTGTTAACGGGTCGTGTTCGTGTCGTGTCAAAACATGTATATTATACTATCTAGGTCAATCTTAACCCGACCTGTTAAGTTTATCGTGTCAAAATCTCAAACCTTAACACAACCCATTAACATAACGGGTCGCGTCGTGTCGTGTCAACCCGTTTTGACCCATTAGTGAATATTATGAAATATGTTTTTTTTTTATAAGTAAACAAAGAAATTAAGAAAATATTACGAAATAGGTTAATACGACATAATACGACTCATTACAAACTATTTATGTAAATGGATTGAATAAGCCTGAAATTAACATTTTTAACCTAATTAAATTTAGCATTATTTTATATAAATGTTAAAATCACAATATTTGTAAAAATTATAAAACTAATTATAAGTCCAAAACTACAATCTAAACAATAAAAATATCGAAATTAAAATTCTAACAATTTCATTTTTAGGCATAAGGGTATAATTGTAATTTTAACTTTCTTAACGTGTCATAACAAGTTATAACGGGTCAAAACAGGTTGACCCGTTATCAACTCATTAAGAAATTGTGTCTTAACGGGTTAACCCGTTTTGACCCGAACCCGTTAAGGTTAAATCCTAACCCGCTATTATCGTGTCGTGTTCGTGTTGGGTTAACGAGTCGTGTAACATATTGCCACCCCTACTCTCATCCCTCTCCTTCAATTACTCTATGTTTTCTCTCATCCCTCTCCTTTGATCTCTCTATTCTCTTATCCCATTAGGACCCAGGGAGATAAGCGTTTGTTCTGGCTGCTAGGGAAATGGTCACTCTTGAGAATGGTCTTCTTACCTAGCACTGATCCCCCTTTCAGCTTCATCACCTGCTCTGGCTCCTTGGGTATCCACATTGCTCTCTCCATACTTGCTACACTCCACACAAACACTTACGTAGATTTTCTAAACTTGAAGTTAATTCTAAAGCAAAGCAAGAATATGCCCTCTCTAAGTCTACAGCTTGGGATTCTAAGTTGGGAGCCCACTGTTTTGTAGTATGTGCAGGTAGAGAGTCCCCGCCGAGATCCACTTTCTTTTTCTTTTTCTTTTTCCTCCATCGACGAACGTGATATCTTTACAACAAAATCAAGCTTAAAATGGTTCCATTATTGAAAAGGACAAACTCCACCATTTGGCATCCTCTCTCTCTCAAACATTTCAAATCATGACTCTCTTGGATCTATCTACAAACCAAACGGTAAAACTTGAATACCTTTCTACTCGTATCATCCTCCTTCCTCAAAATTGCCATTATTTCTAGGTCCCACCAAAGATATCAAAACTTTGAAAATGGTCTCTGTATAATGCTAATAAACAAAGCCATGTTTTCACATACACACAAAAGAGAAAAGAGTAATAACCCAAAGCTCTTGTTCTAGTGCGAAATCCATCAAAGAAGAACAACAAACAAGAAAAGATCTCATGTTCTCTTACCCAGAAATGCCAATAAAAGAACCCAGCAAAAATCCAGAAGAAATTTCGGCGATAATGACGGAAAAAGACAGCGACCATGAGGGCGTTTTGTTTCTCTGGTTTTGGTGAGTTTCTTTAAAATGAATTCCCTCCCTCCCCGCGTTTTGTTTCTAATTTTTCAATTTTTTTAATAATGTTATCTTGCCACATCAGCCGTGAGGCCATGGTGGGGATATGGGACGGTTGTCCCTAGCAGTATTGTTATCATAATCCTTCTTGCTTGTAAGGATTTGGTTTGCTCCATGTTTTCTTAGGTTAGGTTTAGGGAATGAGATGAGAATTTTTTGTTTTAGATGAAAGTTTAAAATAATGTTTTTTAATATTATTGTTGTATTGGAATTAAAAAAGTTGAATTAGAATTTAAAAAAGTTAAATTATTTATTATATTTTGTATGAAAATTATACTGATAAACTGAGATGAAATGAGATGAAAATTTTGTATTTGAACTTACTTACCAAACCTAACCACTTTTGTAGTTATGAGAAATACAAACTACACCAACTAAAAAATAATAATATTTTATTATTATGGAGAGAACAACATGAGTTTGATTTTGAATACATTAGCTATCATGTAAAAAGTGACATCTTTAGCCAAAAATTGCATAATCTAATATGCATAAACTCATCACAATGGATACTCAGAAATCCTTTCATTTCAATTATATTACTATAAAGAACAATATAATTATATAGCATGATAAAATTTTACAAAAAGAGCTATGTAATCCAGAGAAAATATGTTAACCCAACCGGCCATGCCAGTTTGATAATGCATGACTAAAGAACAAACTTAGGATGGAAAATAAAATAAAATAAATAATTAATTTCAAGAATAACCCTATTCCTAAAAAATCAACAATTTTACAAAGTTAAAAAACTTCAACTTGGGTTGTTGTAAATTTTAAGATAATCATGATCAAAATTTAGCATAAAATAGTACATGAATATATATATACCAAACAATATTGCTAGGGACAACCGTCCCATATCCCCGCTGCGGCCTTGTGGCTAATGTGGCACAATAATATTATTAAAAAAATGAAAAGCTAGAAACAAAACACAGGTAGGAAGGGAATTCATTTTGAAGAAACTCGCCAAAACCAGAAAAACAAAATGCCCTCGTGGTCGTCATCTTCTTCCATTGTTGTCGCCGACATTTCTTATGGGTTTTTGCTGGGTTCTTTCATTGGTATTTCTGGGTAAGAGAACATGAGCTCTTTTCTTGTTTGTTGTTCTTCTTTGATGGATTTCACACTAGAACAGGAGCTCTGGGTTGTTGCTCTTTTCTCTTTTGTGTGTATGTGAAAACATGGCTTTGTTTATTAGCTTTATACAAAGACCATTTTCAAAGTTTTGATATCTTTGGTGGGATCACCTGGAAATAATGGCAATTTCGAGGAAGGAGAATGATACAAGTAAAAAGGTATTCAAGTTTCAACGTTTGGTTTCTAGATAGATCCAAGAGATGACATGATGTGAAATGTTAGAGAGAGAGAGAGAGAGAGAGAGAGAGAGAGAGAGAGGATGCCAAATGGTGGAGTTTTTCCTTTTCAATAATTGAATCATTTTAAGCTTGATTTTAGATGTAAAGGTATCACGTCTGTCGGTGGAGGAAAAATTAAAAGAAAAAGAAAGTGGATCTCGGCAGGGACTCTCTGCCTGCGCATACTACAAAACAGTGGGCTCCCAACTCACAATCCCAAGCCGTGGA
Source organism: Carya cathayensis (assembly GCA_011037825.1). Classification (NCBI taxonomy): domain Eukaryota; kingdom Viridiplantae; phylum Streptophyta; class Magnoliopsida; order Fagales; family Juglandaceae; genus Carya; species Carya cathayensis. The sequence goes on along the minus strand of QGSO01000383.1, from coordinate 216,676 downwards.
CTTACAAAGAGCACATTCTTGCTTTGATATAGAATTAACTTCAATTTAAGAAAATTTGCGAGAGTGGAGGAGTGTAGAAAGTACGGAGAGAACAATGTTGATACCCAAGGAGCCAGAGCAAGTGATGAAGTTGAGAAGGGGATTCGTGCTGGGTAAGAAGACCATTCTCAAGAGTGACCATTTCCCTGGTAGCCAGAACAAACGCTTGTCTCCCTGGGTCTTGATGGGATGAGAGAACAGAGAGATCGAATGAGAGGGATGAGAGAAAACAGAGAATAATTGAAGGAGAGGGATGAGAGAAAACGAGAAATCGAAGGAGATGAATGAGAGCACAGGGAGGGATTTTGATAAAAAGAAAATGGCGTCGTTTTTTTTTATGCCACTTAGGCCTCAAGGTTGCATGATGGAAGCCTCACTCGCACTCAAGCGTTTAAGGTCGCGTTGGGTAGATGAGTCTAGGGTTACCTCGAGGCAACACCAAGATCGAAATGGTTGAATGATGAGAATCAAGACTAATTCAAGCTAGCACTCAATTATCATAAACAAGTGTTTAAACTTTTATTCAAAATAGCTTAATAATTCAATACAAAGCTGCAAAATATTTAAATACCCTAGGTTTTTGTTAGTCCTCTCCCAATTATTCCCTCTAACAACCTTTTTCAAGATAAAATTCAAAAGCAAACCCAAGAACTCCAAAAATTAAGGGAAACAAATCCAACAAATGAACAAATTGATATTCAAACTTCCTAATTTAAAGACAAATCAAATTCTCAATTTCTTCCAAATTACAATATTAGCCCCTAAAATCAAGGGAATTGTCAATAAACGCGGTCAACATCTAGGTAGCAAGTGGTTGGTCATTCTTGCATCTCCATCAGTCCTTCTCCTTTCAAGACTGACCTTATTATCAAGGTCAAGTTTTGTGGATTGTTTCTTGCTCTTCCTCCCCTAAGTCTTCCTCCTCCTTTGACTCAATCTTAATGAGAAAATTTTGTTTCACCTTGCATTTGTGGCCTATTGTGAACCTCTCATTGCAATTGAAATAAAGCGACTTCTCTCTTCATTGTTGCACTCTTCCCATGATAGCCTTTTCACGCCCATGGGTAGTGGTTTGACTCCATTTGATGCACCTCCACTACGACCTCCCGGTGAAAAGCTCTTACTAAAAGTCTTGTTTGTACCAAACTTGAAAATCATTGGGGATGGTTTCCTTACCTTAGTGGCTATTCTTCCTCAAATCTTAGAGTTGATCCTCCTTAATTCGTGCAACCTCCAAGGCCTGTATCAAGGTTTTTGAATTCTTAAACTTTACCTCCACTGCCAATTCACTCTTCAAGTCTCCCACAAAAGTCCCAATAAGGGCTTTTTCCGACCATCCATGTACCCTTGTAGACAAGTATTCGAACTCTTTTTGATAATCCCTTAGAGATTTGGTTTGCATGATCTTTGAGAAAATCTCATGGTAATCCATATATTCAGTTGGCCCGAACCTCCCTAAGAGCTCCTTGACAAATTTTCGTCATTTCAATTCCCTCTTTTGAGCTCTATAAGTCTTCCTCATTCATTGCTACCATTGGTTAGCCTCCCCCTCAAGGAAGTAGGCGGTATAGGACACCTTAGCATGACCCTCCATGTGATTATGCTCGAAGTATTACTTGGCCCTACTTATCCAAGTGCTCAAGTCATTACCATTGAACTTGGGAAAGTCTATCTTAGATTTGATGGCTTCCCTCCTTGGCCTCATTACGAACACCTCTTTTCTCACTTTGATTTTCTTCTTCCCTTTCCCTTTTCTCGGTTAATTCCTCATCGGAGTTTAAGGAATCTTTATTAGATAAATATGAATCCTCCATCCTCTCATGGTGTTGGCTTCTTCTAGACCCAACAGAATCCTTAGGACTATGGTGTCTCTCGGCCCTTCTTCTATGGCGCCTTCCACCTCCATTCTTGGTACCCTCCTTTGGTTCACCAATTGGTGGAGCACCTCTTCTATTCTTCCAAGTCGTTCATTGGTGGCAGTTTTTTGTGCCTCCAAAGTGGCTTCAAGGTTCTCAATTCCTTCCCTATTCATCGGTTGTCGATCAGCCATGACCTTCCTTCTTGGCTTCCTCTCCAAGGGTTAAACGCCTCTCAATGAAAGAACCAATGATGTAAGCCTCGCTTGCACTCAAGCGTTTAAGGTCTTGTTGGGTGGATGAATCTAGAGTTATCTTGAGGCAACACCAAGATCCGAATGATTGAATGATGAAAATCAAGACTAAAACTAGAACTCAATTTTCGAAAACAAGTGTTTAAAATTTTATTCAAAATAGCATAATAATCCAATACAAAGCTGTAAAATATTTAAATACCCAGGGTTCGGTCAGTCCTCCCCCAATTATTCCCTCTAACAAGCTTTTTCAAGATAATATTCAGAAATAAACCCAACAACTCTAAAAATTAAGGGAAACAAATCCAACAAATGAATAAATCGATAATCAAACTAGATTATTCAACTTCCTAATTTAAAGAGCATTCAAATGCCCAACTTCTTCCAAATCGCATTAGCTCCTAAAATCAAGAGAATTGCCAATAAACTCGGTCAACATCTAGGTAGCAAGTGGTTAGTCCTTCTTGCATTTCCATCAACGGGGATACCTCGTGGTTGCATATAGAGTTTTCCTATACCAAAATAGCATGCAAATGTAATGCACACAATATAATATGTAAGGGAAAATACTTGTTACAAGCGCAAGATGCAATCGGCACACAATCGACGTCATTAATATATATTTTTTTAATTTTTTCTCCTCTCTCTTTCGTTCTCTCTCTATCAATTTTGTCAGTTGCCATTTAGTAAGCGCCTGAGGAGCAAAAGCCATGGCTGACTCAGACTTAAGAGAACAAGCTGAGAGAGAGAGAGAGAGAGAGAGAGAGGAGTTAAGAAGGAAAAAAAATTTAACAGTTTGTAGACTTTCTCTATAAAACTCCTGAATTTACACATTGTAGACACCCAGCAAGTGGATTGTTGCATAGGTCATCTTTCTTATGTGGGTCTTTGGCTTCTTATTAGTGCAAAGTTCCATGAAAGGTCTCGTTGATCGTAGTCTTCAATTCATTTCATGGTTTTCAAATCTTCAAGTGGAGATGTGCAAAGAGATTGGCATCATTCCTTACTCCCTCCCTCATTGAAGACGACAACAAGCTGTGGCAAAGAGAAATTAAGGAGGTTCTTTTTAGAATAATAAAATAGAAGGTGCATTTATAGTTGAATATATTTGCCTTTAGATCCATTTCAAAGGCCAACCGCTTCCATTTATCCATAGAGATCCAGGTTTTAAGGAAAAAAAAAAGATTGAAAAAAAGGAAAAAAAAAAAAAACCCCTTTGATTGAATGCTATGGGATGGTGGAACATCTTAAAACCAACCTGACGTATTTCCACCGAAAAGAAAATCTAACCAGCAGCAGAGAGATGTACAGGACTGAAAAAATATCTAGGAAGACCAAAATATATGTGTGAGAGAGAGAGAGAGAGAGAGAGAGAGAGAGAGAGAGAGAGAAATAGATCAAAGAGAGTTTGTTGGTATTGGGTGGTTTTGGTAAAATGAAGATGATATAGGATGAATCGATGAAAAACAATAGAGACAAGTTCGAGAGAAATAAGATGGGGGGAGAAGATGGCGAGAAAGAAGAAAGCATGGGCGAGAAAGAGATTAGAAAAAAAATAGAGGTAAGAAAGAATAGAAAAAAGAAAAAAAAAGTGGTATGTATTTGTTTTTTTTTTATTTTTAATTTTCCCATACATTCATTTACACCTCACTTATATATGACAACTGTAACTAAGAGTTTTGAATATGTAAGTCTCTCCATTAAGTACGGTATATAGGAGGCATGATAAAAACAACCACCAATTAAGAGAGAGATGATATTCCAGCAATTAAATCCGTGACATTAACGAAGCAGGAGACAACTGCACCCAAATTAAAGCACATTAAAAATGCGTAAATTTTGGGAGAGAACAAAATTATATGAGCCACTTATACATATTTTTGTTCAATTTTTATTATGTACAGTCAATCATGAGTCATTTTTAAGTTTTGTTTTATTTTATTTTATTAATGTAATCAATCAAAATATTTATTTTATATTAAAAAATAAAATCACATTAATAATAAAGAGAGTAAAAAATGATTTCACATAAATTTTTTACTATCCATACATAGTCACTTTTCATGGTAAGTAATAAATTTTTATATTTGAAAAATCTTGCTTTTTTTTTTAATTTACCAATTATGGTTTCTTGATGGCCAATTTTGCTCGGGCGCGTATCCCTGACGTGCCTCTTGTACAAGGTGGCAAAGGCATGAGCTAATTCCTTGAATCTTCCTTGACGTAATTCTATATGGTATGTTTTTGTTTTTGTTTTTTCTTATTTTTAATTTTTCCGTACATTCGTTTACACCTCACTTATATATGACAACTATAATTAAGAGTTTTGAATATGTAAATCTCACCATTAAGTACTGTATATGGGAGGCATGATAAAAACAACCACAAATTAAGAGAGAGATGATATCCTAGCAATTAAATCCGGGACATTAATGAAGCAGGAGACAACTGCAGCCAAATTAAAGCACATTAAAGATGCGCAAATTTTGGGAGAGAACAAAATTATATGATCTCCGCAGAGCCACATATACATACCTTTGTTTGATTTTTATTATGTACAGTCAATCATCAGTCATTTTTACGTTTAGTTTTATTTTATTTTATTGATGTAATCAATCAAAATATTTATTTTATATTAAAAAATAAAATCACATTAATAATAAAGAGAATAAAAAATGATTTCATATAAATTTTTGACTATCCATACATAGTCACTTTTCAAGTTAAGTAATAAATTCTTATATTTGAAAAAACTTGCTTTTCTTGATTTACCAATCATGGTTTCTTGAAAACCAATTTTGCTCGGGCGCGTATCCCTGGCCTGCCTCTTGTACAAAGTGGCAAAGGCATAAGCTAATTTCTTGAATCTTCCTTGACGTAATTCTATGTGGTATGTTTTTATTTTTTTTATTTTTAATTTTTCTGTATATTCGTTTACACCTCACTTATATATGACAACTGTAACTAAGAGTTTTGAATATGTAAGTCTCTCCATTAAGTACGGTATATAGGAGGCATGATAAAAACAACCATCAATTAAGAGAAAGATGATATCCTAGCAATTAAATCCGTGACATTAATGAAGCAGGAGACAACTGCAGCCAAATTAGAGCAAATTAAAGATGCGTAAATTTTGGGAGAGAACAAAATTATATGATCTCTGCAGAGCCACGTATACATACTTTTGTTTGATTTTTATTATGTACAGTCAATCATCAGTCATTTTTACGTTTTGTTTTATTTTATTTTATTAATGTAATCAATCAAAATATTTATTTTATATTAAAAAATAAAATCACATTAATAATAAAGAGAGTAAAAAATGATTTCACATAAATTTTTGACTATCCATACATAGTCACCTTTCATGGTAACTAATAAATTCTTATATTTGAAAAATCTTACTTTTTTTGATTTACCAATCATGGTTTCTTGATGGCCAATTTTGCTCGGGTGCGTATCCCTGGCGTGCCTCTTGTACAAGGTGGCAAAGGCATGAGCTAATTCCTTGAATCTTCCTTGTCGTAATTCTATGCGGTATGTTTTTATTTTTATTTTTTTTTTTAATTTTTTCATACTTTTGTTTACACCTCACTTATATATGACAACTGTAACTAAGAGTTTTGAATATGTAAGTCTCTCAATTAAGTACTATATATAAGAGGCATGATAAAAACAACCACCAATTAAGAGAGAGATGATATCCCATCAATTAAATCTGTGACATTAATGAAGCAGGAGACAACTGCAGCCAAATTAAAGCACATTAAAGATGCGTAAATTTTGGGAGAGAACAAAATTATATGATCTCCGCAGAGCCACGTATATATACTTTTGTTCGATTTTTATTATGTCCAGTCAATCATCAGTCATTTTTACGTTTTGTTTTATTTTATTTTATTAATGTAATCAATCAAAATATTTATTTTATATTAAAAAATAAAATCACATTAATAATAAAGAGAGTAAAAAATGATTTCACATAAATTTTTGAATATCCATACATAGTCACATTTCATGGTAAGTAAGAAATTCTTATATTTGAAAAATCTTGCTTTTTTTGATTTACCAATCATGGTTTCTTGATAGCCAATTTTGCTCGGGCTCGTATCCCTGTCCTGCCTCTTGTATAAGGTGGCAAAGGCATGAGCTAATTCCTTGAATCTTCCTTGTCGTAATTCTATGCGGTATGTTTTTGTTTTTGTTTTTATTTTTAATTTTTCCGTACATTCGTTTACACCTCACTTATATATGACAACTGTAACTAAGAGTTTTGAATATGTATGTCTCTCCATTAATTATTGCATATATGAGGCATGATAAAAACAAGCATCAATTAAGAGAGAGATGATATCCCAGCAATTAAATCCGTGACATTAATGAACCAGGAGACAACTGCAGCCAAATTAAAGCACATTAAAGATGTGTAAATTTTGGAAGAGAACAAAATTATATGATCTCCGCAGAGCCACGTATACATACTTTTGTTCTATTTTTATTATGTACAGTCAATCATCAGTCATTTTTACGTTTTGTTTTATTTTATTTTATTAATGTAATCAATTAAAATATTTATTTTATATTAAAAAATAAAATCACATTAATAATAAAGAGAGTAAAAATTGATTTCACATAAATTTTTGACAATGCATACATAGTCACTTTTCATGGTAAGTAATAAATTCTTATATTTGAAAAATCTTGTTTTATTTTTATTTACCAATCATAGTTTCTTGATAGTCAATTTTGCTCGGACGCGTATCCCTACCTCTTGTACAAGGTGGCAAAAGCATGAGCTAATTCCTTGAATTTTTCTTGACGTAATTCTATGTGGTATGTTTTTATTTTTTTTTATTTTTAATTTTTCCGTACATTCGTTTACACCTCACTTATATATGACAACTATAACTAAGAGTTTTGAATATGTAAGTCTCTCCATTAAGTACTGTATATAGAAGGCATGATAAAAACAACCACCAATTAAGAGAGAGATGATATACCATCAATTAAATCCGTGACATTAATGAAGCATGAGACAACTGCAGCCAAATTAAAGCACATTAAAGATGCATAAATTTTGGGAGAGAACAAAATTATATGATCTCCGCAGAGCCGCGTATACATACCTTTGTTCGATTTTTATTATGTACAGTCAATCATCAGTCATTTTTACGTTTTGTTTTATTTTATTTTATTAATGTAATCAATCAAAATATTTATTTTATATTAAAAAATAAAATCACATTAATAATAAAGAGATTAAAAAATGATTTCACATAAATTTTTGACCATCCATACATAGTCACTTTTCATGATAAGTAATAAATTCTTATATTTGAAAAATCTTACTTTTTTTGATTTACCAATCATGGTTTCTTGATGGCCAATTTTGCTTGGGCGCGTATCCCTGGCCTGCCTCTTGTACAAGGTGGCAAAAGCATGAGCTAATTTTTTGAATCTTCCTTGACGTAAATCTTCCTTGGCATGAGCTTCAACATTTCAAAACATTGGCTTTTATCAAAACTAAAATGCATGCAATCTACTACATATTACATTATTTTGTTATTTACACATTACATTACATTGCAAAATACAAAACTTTATGATATGATTTACAAAATAATTTTGGCATGTAACAACTTCCAATAGATCTGACTGGGAGAGATCCTGCAAATTCTGTAAGCAAAAAGGTCAGTACAAAATTACTCAAATGTAACAATGGGCTAATTCAAAAAAGAGAAAAATACTAAAATGTGCAATGCAATTACAAAATCACAAAATTAGTACAAAATTAAAACAACATTCCCAATATACTTAGTTGCTGGTACCCAAGTCATATATATATATACTAGAGGTAAAGATGTGGATCAGAAAATTAAGGCGAACTTTACAACATTAAGATACAATCGTTTAGCTTATTGGACATTTGCTAGCCTTTATGCTGAATAAGGTAAAAGAGTGTCATTCACTTATTTAACTAGGACCAGTAGATCATCTTTACTAAATCCATTGTCCTGCCTTAATTGGTATTTGGACTGGGTCTTGCTGTAGCTTTCAGCAGCCCACACATCTGATACAATAGGAAGGAAGAAATTAAAGATTGTAGAATGGATATATTTCTTCTGTTTATAAAAACTAGAGAGAGAGAGAGATGTAATGATCAATTGGACCTGTGTAGAATCTATGTACAGTACCATTTTATCTGCACCATTTTATCTGCAGAACTCCTTTTCATTCAAGCACCCAAGTTCTAACCCAATGCAATCAGGTTTCATATATATATATATATAGATGAGGCCTTTATGTATCAAAATTACCATTCAAACTCATCATCATGATATGATGTGCTGTTTAACTTCACCAGAAGAAAGAGAGGAAAAATGGAATCATTTCACAATCTAATGAAGCAATATATATATATCATTGTACAGTTAGTAGAAGGTATGAAGCAGCATATTTTGACCAATTGATAACTAGGGCATTAACCTTAATATATGGAAAGTGCATAAACGTGTAAACTAATATTTCTCAAACTTCCATTTAAAATATATATGTTTATATATTAATATCTCTCATTACCAAAATTGAATAGCTATTTCTCTTCTTTGGTGTTTCAATAAATATTTCTGTATTTTGAAAATGAATATAGTCATTGATTCATTATTTATAACCTCAATAAAGAGGAAACATATCTATGCAAGATTAGTTGGGTGTCCCTTAGCTTGATCACAAGTCATCGAGACCTTCATGGAACGTTTAGAAATTACATGCAAAAATATAAAGAAATGAAATATATATATGTTGGCCATAATATGGTATAGGGATTAACTCACTGTATCGGCAGTTGTATGCTATATTAACCTGTCAATTTCAGTTTGGTGAGTTCAAATTCAACTTGCTTGAACTACTGAGCTATTTCAAGCAAACTCAATTTCTTATTTTTCTTAATTAGTGCGATTTACCAAGTTTGGTACCAAGCTTACAACTCCACAAAGTTGTTCAAAGCGGTCCAGTGATCAAGCCAAAAAAGTATTTTCTATGCTACACAGTGAGATTTCAATTCTGGAAAGTTTTACCAGATATTTAATCAAAAGTATTTTCTTTTTTTAAGTTAGAAATGCAACACATAATTTCCCCAAATGTGCAGCACCACAAAGTTCTTTCTGCATTCAACAACACCTTCTATTGATATTCACTTGCAGAAGATATTCATATTCAAGCTCTGTCATAAATTAACAATATTTAAATTCTTCTCATTGTTTTCAATACCGCTGTAACAAATCTAGCAGGAATTAAAGGGAGGAATTAAAAAAACAAGTCCTATAATTCCTTATATCCAGTCTGCAGCAGCTTGCAATGTCACATGATCACCCCATTTCGTCATTCCTATTTCATAAACCCCAAAAAAGGATGCATATAAGCATGATAAATATTTTAATAGAAAATCAAGTTTACTCTGATTCCTGATGGATTTAGTACAACTAACAGAAATCCTAGCTCTCTTCACATGGGTTTGTTGTGAAATTTCGTGATCTCCATTTCTCATTGTTTTTAGAGTTTTACTTGGTAGCCATGTGTCTCCAGTTTCTACAATTTGTTTCTTAGGTTATTTTATGTACATAGCAACAAACCCAGTCTTTAGATCTAAACCCATTACCCACGGCTCTAGTATTTTGCAGCTAACAGAATACTCCTCAAACATTCAAACAAATCTACATAAAAACACTTGAACATTCAAACATTCTCATAGGAAAAAAAAATAAAAATAAAAAAATAGAGAAAAGAACAGAGGGAAGAAAGAAACATACCCAAACGGAAATACTTTCTAATCCCTTGGATTCGAAAGCACTTCCACCGTTCGGTGAGCCGCCGATCAAAAGGAGATGATGGTGAGCTGTGCGATCAAATTTGGGTTTCAGAAAAGATGAAAGCGCTAGCGCTTGAAGGGAAGAGAGAGAGAGAGAGAGAGAGAGAGAGAGGAAACTGGGGGAGGGAGGCGAAGGAGTTCTCATCGCATAACAGAGATTGAGAGAGAGAGAGGGAGAGAGAGGGGGGGGAATCTGAATTGGGGGGGGGGGCGACAAATGCAGTAATGCTAGGTTTTGTTTTTTGTTTATAACACCCGGGTACTGGTGTGGCAACAAGCTGTGGCAAAGAGAAATTAAGAAGGTTCTTTTTAGAATAATAAAAAAGAAGGTGCATTTATAGTTGAATATATTTGCCTTTAGATCCATTTCAAAGGCCAACCGCTTGCGTTTATCCATAGAGATCCGGGTTTTAAGGAAAAAAAAAGATTGAAAAAAAGAAAAAAAAAAACCCCTTTGATTAAATGTTATGGGATGGTGGGACATCTTAAAACCAACCTGACGTATTTCCACCGAAAAGAAAATCTAACCGGCAGCAGAGAGATGTACAGGATTGAAAAAATATCTAGGAAGACCAAAATATATGAGAGTGAGAGAGAGAGAGGGCGAGAGAAATAGATCAAAGAGAGTTTGTTGGTATTTGTTGGTTTTGGTAAAATGAAGATGATATAGGATGAATCGATGAAGAACAATAGAGACAAGTTCGAGAGAAATAAGATGGGGAAAGAAGATGGCGAGAAAGAAGAACGCATGGGCGAGAAAGAGATTAGAAAAAAAAAATAGAGGTAAGAAAGAATAGAAAAAAGAAAAAAAAAGTGAAAAAAAAGGTATGTTTTTGTTTTTTTTATTTTTTATTTTTCCGTACATTCGTTTACACCTCACTTATATATGACAATTGTAACTAAGAGTTTTGAATATGTAAGTCTCTCCATTAAGTACTGTATATAGGAGGCATGATAAAAACAACCACCAATTAAGAGAGAGATGATATCCCAGCAATTAAATCTGTGACATTAATGAAGCAGAAAACAACTGCAGCCAAATTAAATCACATTAAAGATGCGTAAATTTTGGGAGAGAACAAAATTATATGATCTCCGCAGAGCCACGTATACATACTTTTGTTCGATTTTTATTATGTACAGTCAATCATCAGTCATTTTTACATTTTGTTTTAGTTTATTTTATTAATGTAATCAATCAAAATATTTATTTTATATTAAAAAATAAAATCACATTAATAATAAAGAGAGTAAAAAATGATTTCATATAAATTTTTGACTATCCATACATAGTCATTTTTCATGATAAGTAATAAATTCTTATATTTAAAAAATCTTACTTTTTTTGATTTACCAATCAAGGTTTTTTGATGGCCAATTTTGATTGAACGCGTATCCCTGGCCTGCCTCTTGTACAAGGTGGCAAAGGCATGAGCTAATTCCTTAATCTTCCTTTTGTACAAGGTGGCAAAGGCATGAGCTAATTCCTTAATCTTCCTTGACGTGATCTTGAGACCCTTTTCTCTATAAAACTACGGTGCATGTATGAGATCTTAAAATTTCAGTTTTTCACATCACCAAAAGATGGGGCGCAAAAGAAGAAGCATGGAATTCATAAGCAACGACAAGTCTCGAATGATAACCTATCATAAGAGAAAAAAGGGTTTGGAGAGGAAGCTTTACGAGATCTCCACTCTCTGTGGCATCAAGGTGTGCATGATCATCTACGGTCCTAGACGAATTGGCCATCCCTGCGATATGGCAACCTGGCCGGAAAACGATGAAGAATGCGTCAGAAACTTGGTCAACAAATTCAAGTCCAACACTAGCAGCGCACGTAAGAGAGGAACACAGGATTTGTGCGACTACTTCATTGACCGCAAGAAGAATATTGAAAAAGAGATCTCAAGAAAGCGCACGGAAAATTGCATGAGTAACATGTTCCGGACGTGGGATGAACGTATGGATTATTTCTCTTACGAACAACTAAGGATGGCTCAAGGTTTTCTGGATACGAAGATTGAAGCAGTGCAGAGAAAAATCGACATGTTAAAGGCCGTAGATAACAACTCCTATGCGATGAATATTGATGCAGCATTAGAAATAACGGGCAACTCCAACGTCTTTGGATCAATCCCAAGCGATTTTCCTAACTACACTCAGGGCATGCTTCAAAGGAATAACTTTGGACTAGATCAGGCTAGTAACCTGCTGCCTATGCCTAAATCTTGTGTAAAATCACTGGATGATCATAACGGCCTGCAGTGGCCCGATTTCTATGCATCTTATGATCAGGGTGATCATTCCTCTTTGCTTCCGTTTTGTATTAATCCTTTAGCCGATCCGATGAAGGTCGTCAAGGTCGACGAGGCTTTTTCTTCACATGGAAACATGTCTATTAGTACTAGGATACAGTATTCTCCACCGAACTACCCGATCTATTATGATCTGTCTGTTGGATTGATGGAAAATATATCAGTCAACAACTCCTTGTTGCCTTCAGTGTTCAATTACAATCCCAGCATGCAGCTGATTCCGCCTATTAATGTACAGAACCCCATGATGTAGAGTAATTTACCAGATGATCAAATGCACGGTCCTCCAGCGGATATGAACTCAATCTATACGTAGGTACAACCGGCATCAACGAGTTTGAGATCGATGAAGATGCAGCAGCATGATCATGAATTTGGTTATGATAAGATTAACTTTAACATTAGGGTTCGATCGGATTGGGTTTCAGTGTTATCTCAGATTCCGATTACTTCTTTGAATTTAGTTTTACAACCGGATTGGATATGCATGATTTTATATCAATTTTCATACTTGGTCACAATTATTATTATATATGTAGTTAAATTTCATGGCGGTTAATTAATGTGTTTTGCCAATATGCTTAATTTTGGGTTTATCAATTTTTGTGACTTGCAAAAGCACCAAATATTACGAATTTTGCCTATCGTCTCTCAAATCCGAGACCACCAGCCTGAATGCTGATACCAAGGGATTGGCAGTCATTCGTAACCCATATTTGATGACGGCATTACGTTCTTGCTAATATTTCATTGCTTTTTAGTTATCTGAACTCTAAAACTGATGTTTTGTATCAGACTTCTGTGTATATTAAAGTATTGTTGAGGCTTCTACAAGTTAGTTTTGTAGTTAACGTGGAAGGTTTTCGAGACTCTATCGTAAGGCCTTTCATCGGAGTTTTGGATAAATCTTTTGCATGAGTTACAATGGTTCTGAAGTAATCACACCAGGTTGTCACTCTGGATTAGACTGAATATTGCCAACTTACAGCCAATTGATCTATATGTTGAACCCAACCAGGAGAAGAAATCAATAAAATATTTTTGAGGAAGGGCATCCTCGATCGAATCACTCATTCTTCGGGGTCCAACTCAAAACTAATAAGCTAATCCGATCATATCTATAAAAATACAACGTCAATGAGATCGATAAGTAAATCACGTTTAAACATATATATGTTGATCTTCAATGGTAGATGAAATGATGGTTAGGTTGTGGTCCAAGTTGAACATAATCTGCTTATCATTGGGTCAGCCTGTGGTGTTTGAATTAAACCTTGTATATAGACAGGAAAAATTAAATTCGCTTATTTTCTGGACTCGGAAATTTCGTTTCTGATTTTCTAAGATAAACTCTATTCTCATTAATAGACTTATCCTTGACTAGGTTTCACCGCAAGGATGTCCTGAGCCTGCAGTGGTGTTCCGATCGTGCGTTTCTTGGTTCTGGATCAGTCGATAATTCTTGCATTATATGGGATATGAGCAAAGGTAAGAAAGACCCTAGATTACTGTCATAATGTCTTGATTACAAAATATAATATCAAACTTAAAAAAGGGGTAAATTAGAAGATTCAAGCAGCTTGTAAGTATCAACTTAAAGATGAATGAACCAACTTGATATTTTGGCATTATGGCCAAAAGAAGAGCTTTCAGATTTGTATCATTTAGCATCTTTAGAGAATCATTGAATAATAGGATTAAAGAGGTTTCAAACTTTCTATTGCACATCCTTTATGGCCAGTATTGGGCATGTCAGTTAAAATGCTTTTTTGATTCGTCTCTGTTTTTTCATGTTTCTGTTCTTCAGGTTCTGTCCATCAGATTTTGGATGCCCACTTCCATCATGTTCAAGGTATTACGGAAGACTGCATAAAATCTGCCTAGCATCTCTTTAGTATCAATTCTGCCCAGTCAACAGCTTACTATCCAAGTTTAGCTTCTAGCTCTTACGTATCTTTTCATTTATTGTAAATTATATTCTTGCAAAATTACAGCAAATGTGCAGATGTATTAGTTGCCTAAAATAGGTTCTCTTCTTGTATATATCTCAAATGAAGCACATCCAAATTGACCTTCATTTTGTACGTGATTTGGTTCAAAAGGGCACTCTTAATGTCAAGCATGTTCATACTCAGGATCAGCTTGCGGATCTGCTGACAAAACCTTTGTCTAGGCAGCGTACTGAAATTCTTAGATCCAAGATTGGCCTTACCAATGGCAGTCCTATCTTGCGGGGGCGTATTACGGAAGACTGCATAAAATCTGCCTAGCATCTCTTTAGTATCAATTCTGCCCAGTCAACAGCTTACTATCCAAGTTTGGCTTCTAGCTGTTACGTATCTTTTCATTTATTGTAAATTATATTCTTGCAAAATTACAGCAAATGTGCAGATGTATTAGTTGCCTAAAATAGGTTCTCTTCTTGTATATATCTCGTTTAATAGTTAATGAAAGTGTGGTGGTCTTTCCATTGAAACCGTGTGTATCTTTATTTTCTATACAAGGGGTCGCGTGGGATCCACTGGCCAAGTATGTTGCTTCGCTTAGTTCTGATAGAACTTGCCGTATTTAAGTTAAAAGCTCAAACAAGAACAAAGGCATGGGAAAGATGAATTACGTTTGTCGAATGTCATTACAAAGGCAGAACATTCATCAGTAGATGACTCCAAAGTAAGACTATAGGACATCTTTTGTTTTTTTCCGAGTTGTACAACAAGGCATACATGCTGTAAGCTCATGAATGGTTTCTGGTGCATCCGCATAAACCATCCTTTCCACGATGAAACATTGCCATCTTTCTTCCAAAGATTAGCCTGGTCACCTGATGGATCATTTTTATTTACTTGTGCCTGCAGGTACTAATTTCATTTGTAATATACAATCCAATCTACTGTGGACTTATGTAGACTAGTACTTTTTCTTCAAATGTTGGTTTAAGAATCCTTGATGATAATTTGATGGAATTATAAAGTTGCTGCTTCATGGGATTGTCATTAGCACCTTAGAGTCCCCCCGATCACTCACATGAGCATTGGCACCTAAAATCTAGCATATAAGGCCGTTCATCTGATGCCTTATTTAGGAGATGGTTGTGATATTCTTTATTAAAAACACGGTTTTGCTTTTCTTGGTTGGCAAAGGTGTTATTGTGGCCGAGGTGTAAACATATTAAGCAGACACTCACGTGCCTTTGGTGTCAAAATTTTCAGCCGGCATTAGAAATGGGAGGATTAATCTGGTCTTGTTAACATTTCGATTGTATTTTTGTTCCTGTAACTGCAGACTTTTAGGGCACTAACTGATAGGACTCTTGAATTTGGTTCGAATGGACAATAATGGTTGATCAGCATCTAAAGAACCTAGATGGCACCTCTTCTACTTTACTAGTAAATGGAACATGTGATGCTGTATTGACAGGAACATGGATATCAAAATTCCCATATATTGTGGCCTTTCATAATTTTTACCCATATCTTTCTTAATCGAATCCAATAAGCGAGACAGCGGGAACAGAAGATGAATCATCTTATAAACAGTGTGGTGTGAAGCCATGACTTAATATTTTATTTTCTTCTAGATGATCTCACCCTTTTCTAATTGTGCTCCATTTTAACTTTTATAATAACCTTGACAAAGAGCTGTGCTTTATGACGCTTCCAGAACTTCTGCCTCCCTTCACTGAAGTAAAACATTTTTCATATTTCTTTGTTTGAATACAGCTTACATATTTTCCAGAAATGATCTTTCAATGTAAGATATTTGCTGCACATTTGTATACTGTCTCTTTTGGTACTGCACCTTTGTTGCTTTTTTAAGAGTTATTTGTGCCAAATATTGAGCATGATCTCTTAATGAAGCAAGCTGAATTAACAGCAATCTATGTTTTTCAGCAATTGATAATGAACTCTTTTAAATAATAAAATAATTTTAAAAGGAGACCTTCGGTTTTGCTATCATTTTCTTAAAGTTTCTCACATTCAGGCCCGCTCTACAGCTCCCAGGTGCCAGTATACCAGTCGTAGTGGTCCGGTTCTGTCCAGTAGTTTTTAGCCTTCGGGGGTCAACTCCAGGTACTTTTATGATAGTTAACCTGTTGTTCAAAAAGGATTGCAGCTAGGCCAATATATGATAGTAATCTGAATCATCTTCCGTAGGTTGTGCAGCTGCGCTCTTTAAGCTCCCATATCGCCTCATTTTTGCGGTGGCCACTTTGAATTCTTTATACATATATGATAGAGAGCATTCCTCCTATAGCAATCGTGGCTGGTCTTCACTATGCAGCCATAACAGACATTACATATTAAGTTTTGTACTATTTCCCATTTAATATGCACTAGTGTGCGAATGTTGACAATTCTTTTTTATAATTATAGTTGATATTTTCTGGACATTGAACGACTACCATTACATTACTTTGTGTTCAAAGGTCACCCGATGGCCGTTACTTGGCATTATCCAGTTATCCTCCCAAGACGGTTACTCTACTATACTAGAATTTGAACATGATGAAATGGGATCGCTCATCTCTTTATCAGGTTGTTGTCCGTGGTTTTTATTTTTGAATCACTCGTTTGCCAATCCTTTGTTTCCCCTCAACTGCTTAGTTCCTTTGATTTTAGTTCTTGTTTGATCTGCTTTAGAAGGAAAGAAAGTCATGGTTGATCAGAACCAGGGGCCTGTTCAGAAGCCAGAGGATATGGTAATCGATGCAACTAGGAGAGATTTTATTATTGCAGAAGATAGCACGAAATCAGAAGCAGGGGAGAATGAAAGGAAACTGGCATCACCAAGCTCAAAAACTACTATCTCAAGTAAACAAGCTAAGAGGCGGATTTCTCCCTTGGCAATTGATCCTTGATACCAATGCAGAGTCAACACGATATATGGAACAATGATCTGGTTTATATTGTCTAAAAAAGACCCCTTCCCTTTCCATTTTATTTTTCAGGGGCTAGTGTTTTGTGGATCACTGTATTTTATGGAGCTCCAATGGTACACGCAACACAGTTACCTTATAGGACAATTTTTTTTTTCAAGTCCTCTTTGCAATAGGTAAGTGATGGCCCAAGCATTTTAAGTCTAATTATTCTAAACTAATTCATATCACTAATAAAATAAACATTTTTAATGAAATAAATAAGCCTAAGGCATTCAATCACATAAACATAATAATAGGATTGGAGGAACGCCACAAAAATTGTAATTTACTTTTGATAAGTTTAAAAGTTCATTCAAGAATAAGAGAAGATAAACTCAATTCACAATGAAAATAATTCATCAAATTTCTTAAACTTGTTAAGATGAGACTACAAAGAGTATTTAAACCAAAGCTCAATTAAAATGCTAAGTCAAAATAATGTCATTTCTTTCAAAAATATCCCTAAGTGAATAGTATCGCGGCTACAGTAACTCGACTATAGTAACTTAAGAAGCCTCTTGAAACCCTGATTCAACAAAATAAAATATATGTAGGCCAAGCATCCTCAAGCTTAATTATTCTATACTAATTCTTATAACTAATAAAATAAGCCGATTTTTTAAATGAGTTCTTCAACAGGTTTAGATTTTTCCATTGGCTTGATTTTAACTTTCTTGGGTGAGTCTTCAAATTAACTGTGGGTTCAAAGAATTTCATTCATGCGGTTCAATAAGTTTTACTCCTTCATACATTCTAGTTTCATTTCGGAACCCCATATACAAATGGGTTACAGAAGACACATTATAAGATTCCATATTCACCTCATTTAAATTGTAAGATTTGATTAGTAAGATTGAAATTTTAAAATTTTTCTTTCAAATTAAATTATGTCATGTAAGCATTTGATTAGATGTATACTGTCTTATAAATAAATGAATGACTCGAGGTGAGTTGCTCAACTGTGGATGCCAGATTTTGAAATCTATAGATGCCACGATGTGAGGGTATTGGACATACAATTTATGTGCTTCCAAAATACAGTAGCTGAACTTTAAAAGACAAAAGAATGGGCAGAGATGGATGATCAAAGGTTGTGCCAGACATAATCATTGTCAGGTAGTGGTTTGGACCCGACCAAGAGGAAGCTGGGTAAAGCTGAATGTTGATGGGAGTATGAGAGAGGCATTGAGGAAAGCTGGGGCTGGTGGTTTAATTCGGGATTCTTCAGGTAATCTAATTCTTGCTTTTGCTGTACCCCTTGAATTTGGCACTAATAATTTTGCAGAATTTATGTCGTTATTACATGGAGTGAGACACTTGAATAGATTGGGGTTCAGAAATGTGGAAATAGAGATGGATTCCAAAGTTGTAGTTAATTGGGTCCTAGGACGAAATTGTCCTCTTTGGTATTTAGAAGACTACTGGATTGAGCTCATGGACCTTCTTTGTAATATCAATTTCAACCTTCGACATGTTTACAGGCAAGGAAATAGTCCGGCAGATTTCTTAGCAAAACTGGCATCTGAGGATTGTGAGGTTATCTGGGATTCTTTGAATATGATCCCTTCTTTATTAAGGGGGCTGATTAGAACTGATAAACTAAGTCTTCCGTATATCAGAGTATGATTGTTATGGTGTTTGGGTTTTGGGTGATTTGTAAACCTCCAAGTGTTTAGTTGTTTCCACGGTTTTCCTCCGCCATAAGTGAGGGTTTTAATAAACTTGGGCCGGGGCTACTATGTGGGTGGCTACCGACTCTTAAAAAAAAAAAGAAAAAAAAAGGTTTTACAACAAAATATTCTATCTAAAATAATGCTACACTTCATTTTAAATTTTGTTATTTTTAGTCAATATGGTATGTTTTAAGTGATTTTGTATATAACCAGAGTGATTAGAAATCCAAAGCCAAGAAAAATAACATCATTTCTTCCACCTCCGATATGTGACTCTCTCTGATTTCTCTGTTTAATCTCTCCCACCCCGTAACTTTCTTCGGTTCTCTCTCTGTTTTCTCTCTCCATCGCTCATTTCGCTCTCTCTGTGTTGTAGGGTAACTCATTTGACCAGTGGAGGTAGTGGCTTTCATAGTCTCTGTTTCGAAGTGCCGCCGAGGACGTCTCCAATGCCTTAGATAGCGTCGTTTTGCTCTAAATTTGATGGACCATCGCACGAAATTAGGTATAGTATTTTCGAGTTTCCGTCCTGTATTTTGAATTGTACCGTTGTGACATGAACTACTGGTGTTAGTTTGCAGTAGTTTTATTGATGTTTGTGTTGGACTTGTGATTTTTTGGGCTATGTGGTTGTGATTGGAATTCTTATGTGAAGTTTGGGAATGGATTTGTGGCATTGGATTGTGAATTGGTGTAGTGGTCGAGTGCCCGTGTGAAATGTTGGAATAAAATGTATAGTGGTTTGTGGTGGTTGTGCCTGGTGATGTGTTGAGATACAACGGGTATTGGCGACGTGGTAGATGTGCCGTGCGGAGGGTTAGGATAAAATTTGTAATGTGATTTGACATTGTGTTCAGTGGTGGGATATGTGTGAATGCCTCAAATGGGCGAGGTTCGGGAAGTTATACTTTTTGTGGTTGGGAGTTGAGTAGC
This sequence comes from Carya cathayensis, assembly GCA_011037825.1. Classification (NCBI taxonomy): domain Eukaryota; kingdom Viridiplantae; phylum Streptophyta; class Magnoliopsida; order Fagales; family Juglandaceae; genus Carya; species Carya cathayensis. Next base: position 196,821 of record QGSO01000383.1, on the reverse strand, counting down.
AACTGGGTTGGAGGAATTGGAACCACATAATTTGTTGTCATGGAGTTGTTTAGTAATGTTGTTTATCTTAGATGTGACAGGTTAATTGTATTAATTTATAGTGTGCCTCAAAGTCCCGCCAATTTTTTGTGTGACCGTTCGAATTTAACAACTTGAAAAATGTCTAACATGACTGTGTTTTCCTTGTCTTCCCTTATGAGAAAATGTGCTCTACTCCCTGCAATTTCCCAAGCCAAGCAAACTCATGCCCAAATCCTCTTTCATGGCTTCCTTACCAACGTTACCCTTCAAACTGATCTCTTACTGGCCTATTCTAAATGTGGTTCTCTCCAAGACGCTCGCCGAGTCTTCGACAATATGTCTGAGAGGAATATGCATTCTTGGAACATCTTGCTCGCTTCATATGCGAATAATTTTCTTTATTCGGATGTTATTCATGTTTTCCTTGAGTTTCTTAAAATGGGTGTTCGACCTGATCATTATACCTTTCCTCCGGTATTTAAGGCATGTGCTGGAATCGGAGATGCTTATCTGGGTAAGATGCTTCATGGTTGGGTGGTTAGGCTTGGATTTGAGCAATACGTTGTTGTGGGAAGTTCAGTTTTGGATTTTCATTTAAAATGTGGGAATTTAGTTGATGCAAGGTGTGTATTTTCAAATATGTCGTCTAAAGATTCTGCTGTTTGGAATTCGATGATTTCTGGTTCTGGTAGGGCTGGCTTTTATGTGGATGCTTTAAATTATTTCAGAGGCATGCTTAATGAAGGGAAAAAGATGGACTCTATGATGATTCCTAGCATTTTGAATGCTTGTGGAGGAGACGGAGACTTGATAAAAGGGAAGGAAATTCATGGGCAAGTAGTTAAAAGTTTCATATTTGACGGAGATGTTGCAATTGGTAATTCATTGATTGATATGTATGCAAAGTGTGGATGCTTGCATGACTCAGAAAAGGTTTTCTGGAACATGCGTGGGCTGAATTTGATAACTTGGACCACAATGATATCTTGTTATGGTGTTCATGGGAAAGGAGAGGACTCGCTGGCTTTGTATAAGAAAATGAGAGATTGTGGGTTTAAACCTAACTGTGTCACACTAACAGCAGTTCTGTCTAGTTGCAGCCACTCAGGTCTTATTGATCAGGGCCGGAGCATTTTCGACTCAATAAATTTTGATTATGGGTTGGAACCCAGTGTAGAGCACTATGCTTGTATGGTGGATCTTTTAGGTCGATTTGGGTATCTAGAGGAGGCGCTTGCATTGGTTAAAAATATGAAGCTGGCGACAACAGCAAGTGTTTGGGGTGCCCTACTTGCGGGTTGCATGATGCACAAGAATGTTGAAATTGGAGAAATTGCAGCACTTCAGCTCTTTGAATTGGAGCCTAGAAATTCTAGCAACTACATAGCTTTGTGTAGTATCTATGATTCTCTTAGCATATGGGATGGTGTGTCACTAATCAGAGCAAAGATGAGGAAATTGGGTTTGGTTAAAACTCCTGGTTGTAGCTGGATAACCATTCAAGGAAAAATCCATAAGTTCTATCAAGGGGACCATTCTCATCCTCAAAGTCTGGAGTTACACGAAATGTTAGATAGGATAATACAGGTATCAGTATGACCTGGTGATTGTGGACTGGGAAACTGCCTCTGAGTACAACCGTAGGTTGCTAATTCAGTGTTCTTTGCAACATGACTATTACCATATTTTCACGTCTCTACCTGTTATTGGGGTTGGGAATACAACCAAATCTTTTTTGTTGCATAATTCACTGCTGGAGGCTTCATTCAATTTATGCAAACACAACTTGCACGTCAACATGGTCCAAGAATACAAATATACAAGCTATCAGACCATCTGTACATTGAAAGTTGGCTAGGCTTTGGACTTTCAGACCCCTCCTTTCAAGGCAAACTCCTTAACCTGCCCATAGATACCATATTATTATTTTAAGAAAAATCCTTTACCTTTTAGGGCATTCATTCTTTCACAGCTTATTTGCTTGAATGTCAGGTCTTGTCCTGCCAATTTCTTACCTTCTGGCAAGCGGCTTGTACTACTTCACATTCCTGACGGTATGTTTCCCATCATTTAAGTAAATGTTTCATTTGAACTTATACAACTCATTCTGCTACCTGATTCAGTATTATAATATAAATCTCTGTTAAACATGAATCTGGCTGAATGGTGTAGTCCCAGTATGATTTTCTAGGGAAAATTTTCCTTTAGACGGAAAATTTGGCACATCTTATCAGGTTTTCAAACTAATAGGATGCCACCACATTTGTGAAATCTTAAATCAGGGAAGCTTATCTTTGACTGCTAATTGCTAAATTCATGGCAAGGTTAGTTATTCATGCCAGAATATGCGGACAGATTGATTGCTACATGACAACACACTAGTTTATGATACACACATAATTATTTGTATTTTCACCTATCTTAATTATATAGGTGAGCTGTTGTGGAGACATCACTAAATTCATCTTATAGATACCAGACATGCTGCGAAATTGAAAATAGTAATGCATATGGATATTCTATACATGCTTGGAGTTCACAAGGGAAACCCCCATCATAAATACTACCAACCTTACGTTGCCTTGTGCGCTTTGTTTATCTTCTAGATCCATCTTTTTTTATTTTTTCATGAAATATTACTCAATGTAGAAAGGTAAACTTGCTACCCACCATACTTACAGCCAAGCAGTATTCCTTACATATAAATATATATACATGGATCTATCTGCATACATAATATATATTTGTACATACGTACGTACATATGTACTTACGTGCCTACGTATTTGTAAACACACAAAAAGGATACAAGGGTATAGTTCAACAACCTTAACACCTTTTATTCCAACAAAAAACTTACAAATTTGGGTAAGAACGATAAATTTCCAATTATTATCTTATGAAAAATTGATCGTATAGAAGTGATTACTAATCAATTTGTTGCTTCGCTGGTTCATTTGGATGGCATTATTCAGGCGTTTTGCTCAAGATGGTAATGAATAGACCCAGAAGAGGATGCTGCCGCTTTAATAGCTTGAAGATGATCCTGTGCAGATTTAAAATGTTGACCATCCCTCATTTTTCATTTTTCATGATCTCTTCCTTAATGGGCATGTCCTCTTTGATCAGTTGAACCTTAACTCGCTTGCCATGTGGGCCCGGTATGATGGCTTCCTGGACCTTTCTATGTTCTTCAGTAATTATTATCTCAGTTTTCCAATAGTTCCGTTCTTAATGAAGCAGCACAGAACAACTGAAAGAAATGCAAGAAAGAATGGACCACCAAGTGAGACGAAGACAACTACAATAATAGTTGGATGGTGTCCTGGTGGAGGTGGAATAAGAGGTGGTGATGGAGAGATATGATGAGGTGGTGGTGTCATGGTTGGTGAAGGAGGTGAGATTGAAAGATGGGGCAGTTTTGCTGCTGGAGGTTGGTGGGTAGAAAGAATTATGGGGTGGTGTTGCCCGTTGTGGTGCAATGGGGCCATGGGATGGGATTGCTTATGGAGGGGATGGCTTACCATGAGATGGTGCTGCCTTTGGAGTAGAGGGAAAGTTAGGGGGTGGGTCCACTTTTGGAGGTATTGGAGAATTATGGAGAGTCGGTACTTTGGGAGGGAATGGAGGGTATTGGTGGGGAAATGGTGAGGAAAAAATAGAAATAAGTACTCTTCAAATTTGTAAGAGCCATTTCAATGTTTATGCAAGTATAGAATTGTGCTAGTATTGGGGAATGGGCAACTTGGCATGTACTCTGCCTATTCGCAGGCCTGATTAACTGTTTTGAATATCTTTCAATAACTTTGACTCCCATGCAAGGATTTTGCAGAAGTGTCATTGAATGTATCGAGAAATATTTCTTGGTTTAATTTATTTAATTTTCCCTTTCCATAGATTTGCTAACCCATTTGTAAGCCTCTTGGTAAGAAACCATACAGTTGGATCTACTCTTTGTTTTTATCCCCCGTATTTATTTGGTTTGAAGTGTTTTTAATGGTTCTCCACCCTCTCTCCCTTTGTATCTTGGTTGAATTGACTTGTATAAAGGGAAAATACTCAATGAGGCGTCATAGCAGCGAGTAAAACTAAAAGTTTTATACCTCAAACAATCAAGTATTGGTGCATTATTTCCGAACAGTTGGTTCAATTCCTAAGATTTATGAGATTCAAGTGATACGAAATTCAATTAAAAAGTGAGCGGAAGTACTCAACCATGGATAAATCGTACAAAATACTCCATTTAACTTCTGATCCTTGCACATTGATAGAAAGGCACAAAGATGGAATTCACATTGAAGGAATTTTTGGGTCACTATCATTCTATCATGCTAAACCGTCATGGACCATGCAAAACTCATGCAAATGATCTTTGATGACAAAAACTCTAATCAATATTGTGAAAAAACTTACCCTCTTGTTCTAGCCGATGAAATTGCAATTAGCAAAGGAGCATTCCAATACTTGCATACTAATACCATAAAAAATGAGTATCTTACAACTATCTTATAACTTTATATTAGATGGGATCGAACCAGTGAAAATCGCCTTACTTTCACTTTTTATCGTCAAATCTTGAACCTCCAATGCAATAGAAGCAAGAGAAGTCATCAAGATTGGATTTGAATTGACTCGAATTAGTGAATGAGCCTAGAGCAAGTGAGATCGAACTTGATCAAACAAATGAAATCAGATAAGTTGGAGATGGAATTTAAGTCGATCCTATTCCATGTAAGGGGGTGGTTGTATTGGTGGAGCAACAACGTTGGTGAGGTAGTGAAGATCTTTACAAGATGACATGGAGATAAAATAGTCCGAAATATGACTTCATGCCTCTAGTCATTTTATAATCCAACCACTTGATTTTCCTATTGACCACCCTAACGTACAATTTTCTCTTTGTTGACTACCAGTTTTTGCCTTTACATGATTATCATGCTTCCTAAATAAACAGCATTTTAATATTTATGTATTGTACATGCAGCTTGCAGTCTTTGTACATTTATAATGTAATTTTAGTACATTTTTTGTTTCCTGGAATATGTTGTAACTTCGTAGGATATCCGATTTAGTTCTTACACCATTTTTGTTTAATTCCATGATTGAGTGAACTGTGTTTTCAATTTACACAAGGTCACTGTAAACACCAGAAGAGAGAAAAGGACACTAGGAATACCCTTTTGACATCGACTTTTTTCCAGTGCTGGTAATATTCTATTCAGTGAAATTGACCTTCACTTTTCTTGACTAGCATTTGAACCTTTGATTGGGTCAAAAAGCGTTGCGTCAATGGAAAGGATGGGCTGACATTGAAAGGATGGGTTGATGACTGCCTGTTTGGCGTTTCGATTGTTCAGACGTTTGTAGCAGACCATAACTTCTAACAACCTTTGCATGAATTTTACAACTTCGAAGCCAATTTCCAATCCAAATAATAGTATCATGGACTGGAAACTCAACATGGATTGCCTATAAATGGAAAAGAAAATGAGTCTACATTCATATGAAATGCATATAAATCAATAGGATGAAAGGCGATAACGTCTACAGTACCCAGAGTAAAGAAATTGGTCTAAAGCACTTTTACCCATGAAAAGCCTATTTATTGACACATCCGACACGTTATATCGTATCAATAAACATTAAAAAAAATCATAATTGTCAATTTACAAAAAGACGTTAAGAAAATAGGTGAGGAAATTGCAGGAGGCCTGCAAGTAAAAGACTCGTCGATCGGTCTAATTTGCGTCGCCCCAGTGCCTCAACATGTTCTTCCAGTTACAATAATTGTCTATGCATTTCTTTACACGTTGATCTCTTACTTTAATCCTCCAATGCCCATCCGTGTAGTTTGCTTTCTCGGCTTGCCTACGGTCCCATTCTAGCTGTGCCTTTTGCGTCGATCTCAACAGACAAAACTGCTGCAACAGAACTGGCATTGCATCATGCACTGTCCACCATTTTTGGTGAGCGACATCACTTGCAAACTCTTGTAATCTATCAACATTCCAATTACAATCGTAGTCACGGAAGCACATCCATGGTTTCACCCCCAGATAGTGAAGAACATAGATAATTGGAGGCTCAGCGCCAAAGAGCCTCGTTTTCATTTGCTTAACTTCTTCCTCGTCACCAACCCAGAAATTCTTCAAGAAATTCATGTGTCTTGGAATCCTATGCCACCATGTGAAGATCTCGTTTAAGTATCCTTGGTCCCCCCCATTATAGGACTCAATCTCATTAATGTGATCCATCAAAAGCTGGAAAGTGCAATTTGAAGGCTCAACTACCATTACACCAGAGTTAAAAAGTGTGCCATTGTTCCCCGTTGCAGATATTTCTGGCATCCCAAATAAGAAATCGATGTTTCTGAGCATAAGCAAATCAGCATCGATGAATATGATCTTGTCATAATCTGTTAACTGCCATAACCGGAACTTGCTGTAATTCCATTCGTTATAGGCATCTTTCTCAGCTTTTGGGTTCCTGATCCTCTGGATTGTCTTAATCTTCCAGCCTGCAGCTTCAAGTCCACTCCTGTGGTATGCACTAATTGTCTCGTCCACAAGGATAACAAGGTCTCTTGTGGAGCCAGACATGCGGATGCTCTGGGCAGCAGCAATGGCTCCACAAACATAAACATCAGCTGAATGCAGAATCGTTGCATATGCTTCTCGATGCATGTTTTTTGAGTAAACCAGATCTGCATTTCTAAGTGTTATATCTAGATTTTACAAAACAAATTTATGACTTGATAAATCTACTTTAAAATAATAAATTTTTTTTTTTTTTATCTTTCGTAACATCGTTAAGAAAAAAATTAATACTACTAGATTAGCACTTACCACTGCCCCTGAAAGGAAGTGCAAGTTCGCAAGAGCCAACTGGGAGCTGGGCTTTTTGTCTTAGCGCATTCAAGTCTGGTTTGTATAACCATGAATTGCCTTCACGTGAAACAAGTTCCTTGCAAGAAAACAGACTTGGTTGTGGGAAGCACTTGGTAATAAAAAGCAAATGCACAGGATACAAGCCTTTGAAAGAGGCTGCTAGATCAGCAGCTGCAAGCTGCAAATGCAAACGAGCCACATCTCTGGACCAATTCCCCTCGTTCCGACATGGAAGCTTAACAGCTATAAGATCGAGTCGTATTCCGGGGGGTTTAAGCTTTGGTAGAGATGGACAAATTGGAGCTTCAGATTCTTCTTCCTCGTCTATCCACTCTGGGTATAAGGAATCCCATGTCACATTTTTTGCTGCATGGTCCAGGTGCAGATCAACGCTTTTGGCATCAGGAATGAGCTGCTTCCAATGATTGATTTCACGCTCATTGAAGTTCAAAAGACCAATTCCCCAATTTTCACTAGTCTCAGACACCTTCTCAAGAACTGTCGTGATGTCATCCCAAGCAATGTCTAGATTTGATAGATAACGAGGATCTGGACCGCCCCATATCCACCTGTCAACAAAACTTGGCTTGCATTACTTAATTTTTTGCTATACTCAGTGAATAACTCCACTCTATATGCTACACAGGTTGTATTTGAATTTCGTGATGGAATGTATTCTACTCTACACAACTATTGCGTTTGAAAAATGCTGTTTATAAGTCTTGTCCTTTGCCAAGGGGAAAAGAACTGGAAAAGTTGTCACACAGCAAAACTTCAGATATCAGTAACAGCACATTCAGGAGTAGAACATTACATACCCAGAGCCAGAATGTGGTAGTTGATTGCTATTGTAAGCCTCTGGAGAGTATAGGAATGCTACAAGTGTTCCAGATACGATAATTATGAGCGCAAGCTTAAGCAGAGCAAACTTGCATCTTGAATTTCTATCTTGAATGGATATATGGAAAGGCTTGGCTTTGCTTTTTTGAAATCTTCTCTTATAAACTTCTTCACTGTTCCAAGTTAGAAATTTAATTACAAAACTAGTAAACAAAACAAAAAGATTAGTTCATAAAGAAGAACGAAAAAAAAATATTTTGATGAAAAAATGCATCAAGAAAAGCAAACTTTATTTGTTGTTTGCTTCTAGTAGATATGTGTTGCTTGTATTGTATGTACTACTTTTGTGCTCATCATCTAATGTATCATTTCTGCAAAATGTTACTTTCTGGAAGAAATCACAAATGTCCTGTTTCTAGCTAATTTTTAGATTCTTGAAATGAGACAGTGCATCTGTTATTACACAACTTTTAAGATACATTCCCAGCCTAATATTTAGAACCTGATCTTCAAAGGAGAGAAGAGAGTACTTAGATCCAAAGAAAGAAAAATGTTTCCAAGCTTATAATGCGATTGTACTTGTACATAGTGCCCTGCTGCGGCCACATCAAGTTTTCTGTAATCATTGAATCCAACTCGTATTCACGAACCTAATGAAGTGATCTAAGAAGAAAATAATGACATAAAACTTGAAGTTCCATGCTTACAGTAGCCAAATTTCTTATATCAATGTAAATAATGCATATTTCAAGCAAATAAAAAACTTACACTGATGCAGATAAACGATGTCGAGCCTCGAAAGCACCACCGGAAGCACCCTTTGCTCCTCTCATACTGATCTATTGCAAAAAGAACATTGCAACATCTGTGCACGAATAATTGGAAGAAAACTATTAACTTAAAAAAATGATAAATCAAGAAATGCTTAATGGTTTTACAAGGAGTTGCTTGTTAACACTTGGTTGTTCATAATAGCATACAAACAGCGATCATACTTGAGACCAAGAAGCCCAGAAACCAAATCCTTCCATTCAGATGTCAGAGCTATGAATCATTTATGCAACAGAGAGTCAGAATGCATTTGAACGAGAGAGAGCATGTACCGGACCGTATCAGGAACTTTGCAGAATAAGATGATAGTTGAGGGAGGTTGAGAGCGTAGCAAGGCAGCAGAGCAATATAGACAGACTAACGACCAATTGAATTTTCTATCCATTCTAGAATTTTGGTTTTCTTAAATTTATATTTGTTGTTTCTCAGCTACTTTTTCCATGTCTTTTTTTCTTCCCAGTTTTTTTTTTTTGCTCGATATTTCTTCATGGTTGTCAAAAAAGGTAGTCAAATGGAATGCCAAGTATATTTTCCCCCTTGTATTCCTTTGTTACGTACTTAAGCCCTGTTTGGACCGAAGGAATTCAAGGTCTTAACTTTGTTTTGCAAGTTCCCTTGAGATAAAGATCCACTACTTTCACTGAAGTCAGTACATTGCCATAGATGGAGTGCATCATTATATATAAAAGAAATGACAAGATCCTTTGGGCACAAAGATCTGTCTCTCTTGCTGGTCATATTAATTATGACAAATACTTGTGGATTGGATTTGGTAATACAAAGTTATTTTCTTTAATCTATTATTTCTTTAATTTTTCTGACAGATCTGTAAATATCAATGCTTTTGTAGTGCCAAGAAATGAATTAGAACTTGTACTCAACGTCACAATTTATACCTCATGTTGGCATCACTGATGGGTACCCTTAAACAAAGAAAACGTCTTTTACAGAAACTCTTCGAGGATATTGATCAGCCGATGTTTTGTACAATAAACTCGTTATTTTTTATCTGCCTCTGAACATGAGAGATAGAGAGAGAGAGCACACATGAATGCACACACACTCACACTTCCTTCCCTTGAAAAACCAGTCTCTTTGTTTCTACGTTATGAATCGAATGTTTTATTTTCAAGGTAAGCCGTAAGTAGTACGTATTGTCCTTTTCTTTTGTTTTCTGTTGTTGATCTTAATGAAGAAACAGATGCTGCTATTTCAAGAATTCATGAGCACCTAATTCACAGCCCAATTAAAGACGATTGATTGATAATTCTATAAGTTTATGTGCTTTCATTATTGTTTCAATTTTCTTAATGCAGAAGGAACACTAATTATCAAAAGTGATATAGGTTTAACGTCCCTTTCAACAACCATGCCTGCCACCACACTCCTCAAAACCCCAATAAGAAGTTAACTGAGACAAGGGTTTATCAAATAATGACTGATCAATTAGTACTGAAATTGCATGCCAAAATGGACACCCACTTCATGTATTTGGTCCTACTGTTGATGATGATGCCAACAAGTATAAACCATACAGTACCGCCAAAAAAATCTGGAGAAATCAAAGGCATATATATATATACATATAGAGAGAGAGAGAGAGAGAGAGAGAGAGAGAGAGAGAGACGCGAGGTCGTTTCCATATTGTATTAGAAGCAAAGCAACCGAAAGGGCAGCGGCTAATTGGTCATGCAATGAACAGAGCCATCCTGACGTGTCGCGTGCCTTTGACCAATAGATCAGAAAGATCGAGCAGAAAGGCAAAGTTGTTTAGTTAACATTTGGTTAATTAACTAGGAAATCTCACCATATCATCGAGCTTGAGTACTGATGAAGAAGAAGAAGAAGAATAGTTTTTTTCTTTTTTGTATATATAATACGAACCGATTATTCTACCCGCTCTTTGTTTGCCTTTTAATTTAAAATGAGTACAATTTACATTTTTATTTATATTTTTATTTTCGGATTTCTTGATTTTCTTTGTATCAATAATGACATATGGAAAAATAAATTTTTTATAAATTTTTATTAAATACATTTAGTATTTCTCATTTAAAATTAATGTATCCATTATCTGCCTAATAATATCAGGCCGATACAAACGGATGGGTCGGATAAACCGGGTACAAGGGCCCACCTAAGTGTTCTAGAGATGACCCATTGCAATCATTTCCACTCTATGTTGTTAGTGCAAACGGATAGACCAAGCAGGCCTGGTATACAGACCCACCCAATGGCTCTAGCTATGATCAATAGTAGTCATTTAGGATCCATTTAAATATTTAGAATATATTAATATATCTGTAAATAATAGTGAAATATTTTAAGTTAAGATATTTTATTAGATTTTGAAAAATTAGAGATAAAAATTTGAAGAAATATATTATAATTTAAAAAATTGTTTGAATATAATTTTTATTTTAAAATTTGAAAATATAGTATTATTTTTTATATTTTATTTGAGAGTTTGGAAAATTTATATTGATTATATAATGATTAGATAAAAAAAATTAAATACGTAGAATTAAAAGTATTTTATATTTAAAAGATGTAAAAATATTTTATAATAATTGTGTTGGGAAACGAATCCTTACTGTCGAAAGTATAGAAATGGATGGGCCTGGTAGGTTGGGCTCATGGACACAGCCAGTAGCTATAGTTATTATCAATGGCAGTTACTGTCACCATATGTTGTTACATTTAAAGCCATATAATTTCCCATGCGGTAATAACAAATTGGGTGAGAGTGAAGGTGAACTCATGTTTGATGAAACCATCTTTTTTATTTGAATGATTAAGAGAGACAAGAAACCGTACGTTTACAATGTCCAATGATCTCTAATCTTTATGTTTGCCTAGGGATCGAGGCAAACGTGGAAGACACGTGTTTTAACGATAATAATAAAATAATAAAAGTAATACAAAAATGATAATGATATTTACAGTAATATAATATATAAGCATTGGTCACCTATTTTGATAATGATAGAATTATTATCCTCTTAGTACTTATTTATTATTCTTTTTGTATTTTTTTTAATTTTTTATTTTACTTAATGATTAAGAAAGTGACTATTAGTAAAATTATAAATTTTTTTATTTTTTTCTTAATGATTAAGGATGTTAAAAAAATAATTAAAATAAAATGATAAAAAATAAAAAAAACTTCGAATACACTATAAGTAGTAAATGGATAGTAAAATGATAGTAACTCTATTACTATCTTTTATTTAAAAAAAAAATTTTTTGTTACATACACAAAGAGATTATAAAAAGTAAACCTTCAAATTGATACGGTTTTATGAAATCCATTAAATCTATTTTATAATAAAAATAATTTTACAATCTAACGTACTACATCAATAATCCCTTTATGACTAAAATATTTTTCTTAAAACAAAAAAATAAATATAAGATTTACATTAAAAAAAATTTAAAATTTTAATAATAAATTTCATTTTTAAAAAAAAAAAAATACACATCACTTACACAATCCATAATTACATCTAACATTCCGAAATACATCAACACCCATCCACATTTTTTTTTTTTGGGTATCGAAAACAATATCCGTCCAAATCTTAAGTAGGGTCTCTTTGTTGTATGCATCATCCATGGATGCCACATGGCATCCAGCTGGACGAATAAAATCTAATTCTGTTGTTAACTGCAGCAGTAGACACATTAAGCCACTATTTTGCGCCACTTGTTTTCCAAATGCCTCTGGTTTTTTATCAGTCTGACCTGCTACTATATAAGTTGTCTTATCATATGTTCTCATCTAATTTTTTATGCATGTGGGCCGACGTCAGGTTTTGGATATACTTGAAACATAAAGCATATATGGATTCTTGGATCACACAACTAATCTACGAACCTTGAAAACGGAAAACAGTCATGTAGAGTTTTTTTTTTTTTTTTTAATTGATTATTATTATTTATGACCCCTCAAATTGTCATAAATAATTATTAAATTGTTTAAAAAATGAATGCATATATTCTCATCCTAGTGCATATATATTGTCTCTTTAAAAATTGATGAGAAAAAATACTTATAATTGTGAGTGGGTAAGTCTCGTATGATCACTGAAAGAAAATGAATAAATATAAAATATATATGAAAAAAAAATTAATTTTTTAGTAGTAGACTCTACCATTTTTCATAATGACTGTACAGCATTTGCATGCTTCAAGACTGTATGTAACATTCTCAAAATTGATATTCAATAAATAATATTAATAATATATTTTACGATACGTGATGATCAACGTGATCATGAATGCTACATCATCTATACATGATCTCTTATCATAAGTGTTTTTTCAAATTTGAGACCCCACCTGAGAAGCTCCACAGGAGAGGAAGAAATCGGTGGAAGATGATATATGAAATTGAAAACAAATAATTTACAGAAGCCTCAAAAGATGTGTTGGTTTAAATAATCAAAGATAGGGAGTGGTAGATCAAATAATGGGTTGGTGAAAAATGTAAGAGTAACGCCTTTAAGATTTTAAAAAATATGATATTAATGTCTTCACTATATATATATATATTTTTTTATAACTAAAATGAGTAAGAGGACCTAGACAACAAGACATAGTAGCAGCTTACCTACTGCAGATTGGACAAGAGGAATCTAGACGACGAGAAGCTGCAGATGCTATCTCAAGTTGGGTTAATCAATCCTACTAGAGAATTCAATAAATCATTACGTGGCTAATACCAATGGTAAATCCATATTCAGGCTTGAGTTTAAACCTAGTACATGCCAAATTATTTGAGAACAACTTAAAAGACTTTTTATTTATTTATATATATATAGAGGTGTTTCGAACCCAAATTTTTCATTTAGAGAACCAGGTCATATGCCATCAGACTATCAGACTCTTGACAACTTAAAAGACGGTTGAATTATCACCCCTTGAGTTGAAATTGCATATTAAGTGCAAGTACAGAGTTTTTCTATTGATAACGACTAATTCACTATAAATATCATTTCTTTATATATAAATTTGATGCCGCTCCTTGTAATAAGCAATTAAAATAAAAGTGGTCAGTTTTTATTATATTGCATGTTTCTATGTTATCTTGTTGTTAACATAGACCTCATGCAATTCATAGATGTGTAGAGTTTCCCTCTACTCTAATATTTATATTTTAGAAAAATATTTAATAATATATATTTTTTTAACTTTTATCCTATTATGTTGATATGTCATTATGCATCAACTCTTAAATTTTTATTTTTTTTTATTTTTATAAAAGAACTCTATAGACAATATGATATTAGTACATAATAATTATTTTTTTAAGGAAAAATGTCATCATTTATTTATCAGAAAAACTTACATCTATGACCAGATACATTTTGGGATGCCTTCCATATCAAACATGACATCATAAACCAAAATAATACATTTGGAGCTACACCAGTAGACTATTTCCTTTTGTGACTAGTTTGGTCTTCACTATTGCTAATATCCTCTACAAACAAACGTCCAATAGACAATACTCTCTGTCTAAACAGAGACTCAATCTCACCCTTCATAAAAAGAGAAAACTTAACCTCTATAGACAAGCATCCGAGAGACAATTTTTTTTTTTAAATTAACAATAAGGAAACAAAAAAGAAAAGCAGTAAGATAGATATGAAAAATAACGGATTACTGTTTGGATCAACTCCAGTAGACTTCAGAATTTATGATTGCTCGTGAAGTCAATATACTTGTCTCTTTCCAGCCATAAAGGTTATATCTGAAAAGTCTAGTGATGGCAAATCGGGTGGTCAAGCACATGTTTCAAGAAGAGCTACCGGAAGAGATGGCGGGTGAGGACCACACGTAGATGTGGGCAGCACTTAAGAACCATGTGCGATGATTTTTGCAAAACTACCACTTTCCTACAAACGGTTTTGACCTGTGAATTTGCTTGTGCCATGCGTGTTTCTCGAGAGTTGTCAGAAAGTTGTGATCTATCTTTTACGACCTTGAAGAAAGTAAAATAGAACTAAATAAAAAAAATCTTGATATACCAGGTGGGTGAATGGAGCATTGAATGAAGGAGAGGGAGGAGGAAGCTGAAACCTCCTACCCCTCCAACGAAAATCATATAGAATCCTTAATTTTCTAAGAGAGAGAGAGAGTGGGGAAGGAGGCACGTAGGGTTTTTTCAAAAGGATGAGACAAGCCTCATCAACTTTCTTGACATCAAATAGAATTTATCATTATATAATCTTAGTGATCCCAGTAAAGTTTGACTTGTAATGCCCATTATTCTTTGGGGTAATCATCCTGAAGGAAGAAAATATGTAATATATATATATATAGGTATAATGACACCATTTCCCTATTATTATTTTGTCAAAAACTTGACTATCACCACCTAACTATGGATGCACTACCACGGATAAGAAAGCCCATGCACGCTTGATCCATGCATAAATTTTTTCAAAATGAAAATAAAATTTATTAATGCACTTGCCACTCAATGCAAATGCTTATTTTTTAATAAATCTCGCAAAACAAATCTAGAGTAAAACACAATAAAATAATAAAAGTTATGTTTGGATAAAAAAATATATTTGGATATGAATTTCAAATCAATCATCATTAGAATAATGCTAGATATATACAGTCATGTATTATGCAAGCGTCACTTACTTTTTTTAAAAATGAATAGAATCTACCTTTAAAAAATTAATTTTTTTATGTGTGTTTCATATTTAATGGTAGATTATATTTATTTTCAAAAGAAGTGCACAGTACTTACACAATACATGACTGTACGTAGCATTGGTTGATTATTTCTCAAGTATATACCCGTAACAAAGTTTGATCTATCTCATGTAGAATGACCAGCCAAACCTGCATGTGCGTTGACAATCTATCAGGGAAAAAATAAGAAAAGGTGGACGGTAAAAAACTGTCAATGAATCTTTCCAATGAAAGAAGATTGGATGCATATCTATATTAGGAGAGACAGTAACCGCGTCTGAGAAAATAAAAGGAAAATACTATAGACATAAAATGATTTCACACATTGGGAGTGTGCCATGTCTTCCCCTATTTTTGTTCCCCTTCCTTTCTCTTCCCCCAATTTTTTTTTTCTCCCCTTCCCCAGGTGCCCTATCTCCCGTGTTGTGCACCACGATGCTCAGGGGCATCGCTCCGAGAATAGAAAACGCTGGCTGTCCACACTATGGCCACTAGCACCCCTACTGCGCCTCGGTGTAACTGGGCCAAGGAGTTGACAGCCACTGCTACGCCCGTGCAGCATCCCCGTGGCTAGGCAGCTAGGAAGTCGAGGACCATCTTCACCGTGGCCAGGCGGTTTTGATATCGCATGCTCGTCGCCGCACGCTCCACAGTTTCGTCATGCCCTGCTCTGCTGCCTCTCTCTAATCTCTCTTTCTCTCTCTCACTCTTATGCTCATCTCCTCACCGCACCACCATGATTCAATGTCGCATGCTCGCCATTGTCGATCCACAGCTCCGTCGTGCTCTGCTTTGCCGCGCGGTCTCTGTTTTGAGTGTGGTGGCCGATGGAGGGAAATGAATGAGGGGAGAGAGAGAGAGAGAGAGAGAGAGAGAGAGAGAGAGAGAGAGGAGACATGATACATTACTAGTGTTGTTTTTTGCTTTGTTTTAAGTCCCACATCGGTGAGATTTAATTCAACAAGTATAGGCCTCAAGTATAAATAAGAGGCTTAGCCTCTTAGTTTAAGTGCACCAGTTGAAAGCTTATCTAGTAACTTTTGACTTTAGTTAAATTCCTCTATTAACATTTTAAGTGTAAAAAGGGAAGAGCTGTAAAGTTAAAGTTTTACTAGTGAGGTAGCTTTCTGGGTGTGTTTAGGGTGAGGAGAAAAATTGTGTGATTGTAACAATTTTTCACATAGTGAATTTTCTTCTCTGGGTCTGGTGGTTTTTTCTCCTGTTTTGGAGTTTCCACGTAAATTTCTTGTGTTGTTATTATTTCTCTATTTTTCTTATTATTCCTGCAAAGGGTAGATCCTGTGGGGGTGAATATGTCGATCCGAAAATAATTTTCAAAACATTAAACTTCACCTCTAAACTTAGTATATAAATTTAGCCAATCATGTTCATCACAAGTGCTATAGAAATTAAATAAACATTCTTCATGATAAAACTAAAATAAAACACAAGCTAACAATGAAAACAACTTAGATTATAAAATAAAAATGAAGAGAAACTTGAGCCGAAAAAACTCCCCTCCGTTTCAGTCCGTCTGAAACTCCTCCCTTCGTTCCTCTCAGCTCCCACCTGGTTTCCGTAATCGTCAACGTCCTGTCTATCCTGTTAGTCCCAAGCTTCCCAAGAGCCAGCCGAAAATCTTCTCTGTTCGTCTGAAGCCCTTTCTCTCTTTGTCCAACACCCACAGCTCCTCAAAGAGCCAGCCGAAGTCTCCCAGTTAGTGCAAACGAAAAATGGCTCCTGCTGCTCTGTTTCTTTGCTCTAAAAATAGAGCTGAAAGTGCACTCCAAACGTAAAATCCTCTTCCTTTTTACGTGAAATCCCTGCTACTCTTTGTAAAAACCAGCAGCTCCTCAGTCCGTCCGAAACCTTCTAAAATGCCAGACGAAGCTCTCTCTCAGTTCATCTCCTACCTCTCTACTCACATAACCCCCTTTCCCTTCCACCTCCCAGCCAAGTCTCACTCCAGCCAGGAGGGGCTTCCCCCCTCCTCTTCTCTCAACTCCCTCTGCTTCTTTTAAATCCTCAATTATAAATAAGAGGCTTAACCTCTTAGTTTAAGTGCACCAGTCAAATGCTTAGCTAGTAACTTTTGACTCTAGTTAAATTTCTCTGTTGTCCATTTTTGTAAAATGGGAAGATGTGTGAGTTAAAGTTTTATTAGTGGGGAAAGCTTTGTGGGTGTGATTGGGATGAGGAGAGAAATTGGTATCAGAGCCACTAGGTTCTTTTTGTGGGGTGGAGTTTTGGTGTGGTAGTGTGGATACGTATAGTCTAAGGAGGTTCTGTCTAGGAGATTGGAAATTTTAAGTGTGTCCATTGTGACCCTCCAATCTTTTCTGGGAACTTACTTAGTGAGGTACTATTCATTTCTACAGTAAAAATTCATCAAGGCAAAATTAGGAATGAGATGGAGAAATTGGTTTACACAAGGTGTGGAAGAGCAGATCAACTCCTGAAGTCAGCAGTGATACTAGCAACTGGTGAAACGGCTAGTACAAGGAGCTGGTTCGGCAAGTGGCTCCAAGTCAGTAAATGGAGATACTGGTATTGATGCTAACGTTGTGTCTCTCTCCATGGAAAAAGGGACATGTTCGTCCTCATGGCATGCCGTTAATTCCCAAAGTTGTCATGATAGAGGATGTGTTAATGTTAACAGGTCCACAAGTTTGCACACAGGCATTGGTTTGGCATTGATGCAGGGTGTGTGGTGGAAATTCATGTCAATGGCTGATGAACTTCCAGGAAAGCCAAACGTGGAAGTTACACCATAATTTTCAGCAAGATTGTTTTTCGACATGGGCCGAAGTGAAATGCTTGGAATTGATTTATTCTGAGTGGATATGCTTTTATGGTGAAGCATGATAGCGGAAGTTATGAAGATCTTCATTGAGGTGGAGCTTGGCTGTGGGACTAGTCAAAGTCGCAAGGTGGAGATTGTTGTTTTTTGCTCCTTCAATTAGTCCCACATCGATGGGATTAAATGAAAGGGGCCTAGGCCTCAATTATAAATAAGAGGCTTAGCCTTTTAGTTTAAGTGTACCAGTTGAAAGCTTATCTAGTAACTTTTGACTTTAGTTAAATTCCTCTATTAACCTTTTAAGTGTAAAAAGGGAAGAGCTGTAAAGTTAAAGTTTTACTAGTGGGGTAGCTTTCTGGGTGTGTTTGGGGTAAGGAGAAAAATTGTGTGATTGTAACAATTTTTCACATAGTGAATTTTCTTCTCTGGGTCTGGTGGTTTTTTCTTCTGTTTTGGAGTTTCCACGTAAATTTCTTGTGTTGTTATTATTTCTCTATTTTTCTTGTTATTCCTACAAAGGGTAGATCCTGTGGGGGACTTAAACTAAGAGGCTAAGCCTCTTATTTATAACTTTAGGATTAGCCCCTCTTTTACTCACCCACCGGTGTGGGACTAAGAATAAAGCAAAAAACAACAATCTCCACCTTGCGAATTTGACTAGTCCCACAGCCAAGCTCCACCTCAATGAAGATCTTCATAACTTCCGCTATCATGCTTCACCGTAAAAGCATACCCACTCAGAATAAACCAATTCCAAACATTTCACTTCGGCCCATGTCGAAAACCAACCTTGCTGAAAATTATGGTGTAACTTCCACGTTTGGCTTTCCTGGAAGTTCATCAGCCATCGACATGAATTTCCACCACACACCCTGCATCAATGCCAAACCAATGCCTGTGTGCAAACTTGTGGACCTGCTAACATTAACACATCTTCTATCATGACAACTTTGGGAATTAACGGCATGCCATGAGGACGAACATGTCCCTTTTTCCATGGAGAGAGACACAACGTTAACATTAATACCAGTATCTCCATTTACTGACTTGGAGCCACTTGCCGAACCAGCTCCTTGTACTAGCCGTTTCACCAGTTGCTAGTATCACTGCTGACTTCAGGGGTTGATCTGCTCTTCCACACCTTGTGTAAACCAATTTCTCTATCTCATTCCTAACTTCGCCTTGATGAATTTTTACTGTAGAAATGAATAGTACCTCACTAAGTAAGTTCCCAAGAAAGATTGGAGAGTCACAATGGACACACTTAAAATTTCCAATCTCCTAGACAGAACCTCCTTAGACTATACGTATCCACACTACCACACCAAAGACTCCACCCCACAAAAAGAACCTAGTGGCTCTGATACCAATTGTTGGAAATTTGGACCTCCCAAATTCACCCCCACAGGATCTACATTTGCAGGAATAACAAGAAAAATAGAGAAATAATAACAACACAAGAAATTTACGTGGAAACTCCAAAACAGGAGAAAAAACCACCAGACCCAGAGAAGAAAATTCACTATGTAAAAAATTGTTACAATCACACAATTTTTCTCCTCACCCCAAACACACCCAGAAAGCTACCCCACTAGTAAAACTTTAACTTTACAGCTCTTCCCTTTTTACACTTAAAAGTTAATAGAGGAATTTAACTAAACTCAAAAGTTACTAGATAAGCTTTCAACTGGTGCACTTAAACTAAGAGGCTAAGCCTCTTATTTATACTTGAAGCATATGCTTGTTGAATTAAATCTCACCGATGTGGGACTTAAAACAAAGCAAAAAACAACAACTAGTTTGCCACATCAGTATGTGAAATCCCTTTGTGTATCTAGCAGCTCCCAAAATAAAAATCTCAAAGAGTGCATATATATAGAAGATCTTCATTGAGATATATTTTTCTACATCAATCTGCAGTCAGATTTGACACAGGTGAGACGTCTCAAGAATTAGGCTATCTCCATAATCAAATACCACACTGCTCATGTGAATCATGCCTAATAACGAGACCTCTGTATCCTGCAACAACAATCTTCCAAGTCCTAATCTCTATACCTATTTGCAGCCAAATATAGACTTCCCAGGAGGCAGATCAAACGATTTCTAAGTACATGTATATGAGTTTTGGTGAAAGATATCAAATTCTTCAAATGGCAAAACTATTTATTGGAGGATTACACGTTTATTAGATGCAAACATGGCCACAATGATGCACATTATCATATTCCGTCTCCATAAAGCTTCAACATTTATTGAATATCTAAGAATATAAGATTTTTAAGGTAATAAGAGTCATAGAGAGAAGCACATGCACTTAGTGCACGTTAACATAACTAAAGTTAAATAATAAGGAAATGACAGGAAAAAAAAAAAAAAAAAACAGGAAAAATATATGGCAGAAAGATTGAATTGCGATTGGTACATCCCTCGCCTCGGTACAAAAAAGGACCTAAATTGCCAAATACATCGACAGAAATACCAGAAAATAAGAAGGGAACAAAATTGGGCAGCCTCTCTGCCAATATTAGAAGTCGGCAACCAAAATTTCAGCAGCAATTTATGCTCATCCCAGAAAACTGAATAGACAAGGCCGAACCGCCACCCAAATTTCTCTGCCTATTAGGTTTGGCCCTTGGAGGTGAGGGTGTCCAGTTGCTATACTCATCTGTAACACTAATACCTTTTGCTTTGCTCTTGTCTGCAGAGACTTTGTTAGTGCTGCCCGAAAGCCATTTGGACTGCATGTAAGTGGTAGTCCTCCATGGGGGGATGTGGAGGCCCCTCTCTCTAAGGGACTGTTTAGCAGCTGAGCATAGAAGAGAGATTATACTGTTAAGCTTGTCCTCAGTCCCAACAAAGATCTGTGGGAGTGTTTCTGTTAGCTCCTTGTATGTTGTTGTAGGCCTTGCTAACTCAAACTGTGACTTGAAATCCATGTCCACAAAAAACTTCATTGAATTACCACTCTCATCATCTTCCATTATAATATCGATGTATTCATAATCACCTTTAAAACCCAAAAAGAAAAAGTGAGAGTTTTAACTCATGCTTGCAACTTAGGGATTTCCCTTACAGCATAATTAAGGAAATTGGAAGATACGTATAGGCATTTAAGTTCTTGTGATTGAAAAAAAAAAAGCCTTAAATTCTTGTGATAAAAAGGTGGATGGATCAGACTTGGAGGGGACGGGAAGTATGGAATTTGAGGTAAATAATAATAAATTGGGAGAGAGACCCACCAGCAGGGCATCCCAAGGAAGTGATCCAAGAAGTCTGACAAAGTGAAGCCTTATAACCATCCCTTTTGAGCCTCATGACAAGCCACTTTTTCAGACTGCTGGTTTTATCAGCATCTCTTTTGCTTCTCATATGCCTCAACACACTCTCAAGGATCTCAACCTCGGCTTGTGTCCCACTCCCAAGAATCTCCTGAAACCAGACAAAATAACAAAATCACACACTCTCTCTCCATAACTTACACACGCACACAAAAGAAAACCGAAAGCAAGACCAAAAGATCATATTCAAAATAACAGATTATAAACTTGCTGGGCTGGAACCATGGAAGCATCATGTATGTGGGTCAAAAAACATACCTGTAAAGCGAGATACTGGGTGCGATGGTTTAGAGGACGACACTTCGAGGAATCAGAAAAGATAATGGGTGATGGCGATTCTGATTCTATAAACTCCTCTACCATCTGAACCAGTCTTTCATCTTCGAAGCTACTCATCTCTCTCCCACACTCTTGTCTCTAGAAATGGAGCCTAAGCTTTTATTTATATTGGGAGTAGTAAACAAGATAGATAAGTATGAGTTGGGGTATGGAGAACATGGTTTATTGGGTCCTTGGGGGGCCTTCCATGTATGGCAGACTGTGCTATGGCGGTGGGAATAACAGCTATATATATGGTGACAGATGAGATCATGAATGGAGCTAAGTAGTCTGATATACGTGCATACATCGGCATGGTAAATAAGATTAATAGTATAAGCATGAGAGGGTGTAAAGTGATGGCAGGGTATATTAACGGAGAATATACTATTTCTGTACTGCAAAAATGACAATCTTCGCACCAAAAGGCCGTCGGTTCAGTTCCAGAAGCCACTTGAAAGATTCAGGTTAATGTTCGGTGACATGATGATATCCAAGGGCTGGAAATCTGGCCTGCTTGGGCCTAGTCTTTACAAAATCTAATCCAGTAGGACTGACTCGGACCTCCATTGACTACTGATGTGTAATAACGTTGGATTGGAGAGTTTAATTAATTTCAAACAGTGTCGAACGGACGTATATTGTATGACTCAATGTATGGATCTATCTCTCTCCTACTTCAAGCCCTTGAATTTATTACTCATTTTAGATCTTAAATGATTTTAGATCTCTCCCAATTAAAACCTTGATCCGATCCTTAAATGGATTTAGATTAGTAAAAGATATAAATTATTTTAAATATTTTGATAATTTTTGTATGTAAAATAATAGTATTTAATATCTTTCGTTAGCATTATAATAATTTTTATATGGGTTTATCTCTCATTTAAATCTTAAGGTTTATAAGAGAATCCTCATGCTGCATAAATAGGAAATTAGAGCAATCCTTTCTAATTTCATTATATTTCGACATCTAGATTTTATTATCCATATAATTAAAAGTTACTATACCAATATTTGTTTAATGACATGGTACTATGGTACAATTTTACTTTAATCCGAATATAAAAATAAAGAAAAATACACTATTCACCCTTTAAAGTCACGTTTGAAAAAGGCTTTCTTTTATGATTTAAAATGGCAATTGAGATATTGGACTAATTTGGATCTATTATTATTTATTATTTTATTATTATTATTTAATATGTTATTATTATTTCTAGAATATCTGAGACCACTTAACTATAAAATTGGTTAGATAAAATTTATTTCATATTTAATAATTTTTTTTAAAAAAAATATACTCAAACAAAACCTAGCTATGCATATATAGCTTTATGGCATGAAAAGAGTGATTTTCTTCTAATTATACAAGGGCACTTTCATATTGGAAGTGAAATGAAGAATGTGACGAGACTTTGTTCATTTGGCGTTGGTTTTGGTTAGAGCACTAGCATTGGTTTCTCTATGCATATTTAAAATCACAACTTTTAAAGATTGATTTTACATATAAAGAAAAACTCTCATATTGGATTATGCATTTTTGAACCAAATAATAATAATAATAAATTTTATTTTTTTATTTTTTCTTAAAATTATTATTTTTATATATTTTACAATTAACAAAATGTGCTCAAAAATACAAATTCCATATATCTAAATATTACCAATTTTATATATCAAAATGACCACTTTTATCAATAAATATTAATACTAAAAAAACACTTTGTATCATCAACTTAATATAAATTTAATATATCAAAATCATCTTAATACAAATTTCACAAAATTGATTTTAATGGGTAGGAGAGAGAAAAAATAGTAAAATAATGTTTGAAGAGTGAATTGTGTGTCTTCAAACTTGAATAAACACTATTTATAGTTATGCAAAATTTTAAAGATACATAATCCAATGTAGACCAATTTAGATGGATATTATGTAACTATGAAGATGAATAAAAAGATGCATAGGCCATTACCAATGCTCTTAGTGGAACTGGTCGTATTCAACCATCATTGAATTTCCAGGAAGTAAGTCAGGACGTACGTTGGATGCAACTTATACTTTTTCCTTTAGTTTCAATTTTTTACTACGATACAAATAGTGTCGACATACCGTGTGCCGATGCCCATAGAATGTTCTACTTGTCTATTGCTGATTAATCATACGTAAAATAAGGCATTCTTTTGGATTGCAAGCAAGCAAAGATCTATTTATTTTTAATGCCAGTTTGCATTGAAATTGAGTAAAAATCTCATGCAATGCTTGAAATGAAAAAAATAAAACATGGCAATTGACCAAGGGGCCGGTGGTTTGGATTCAGTTATAAGATAAAAGATAAAAATTGAATATTGTTACAATATTATTTAATAATATTATTTATGTTTTGAGATTTGAAAAAATTACATTGGTTTTTATATTTTGTGAGAAAATTTGATAAAGTTGTAATAATGAGATAAGATGAGATAAAATGTGATGAAATGCTTTCCGAATCCAAATAAGACCTTAAAAATTCGACTTCACCACAATTGGTTTTGACAAAAAATGAGTAATCTGAAGACTGAAGAATTGCCATGGTAATAAAGTGATTAGTGTTGGGTTTGTGGAGCCTGGTTCGTTGGTGTGTCGGTCCGATTTGATTATACAACCCGATAATGATGCATTATGATCTTTTGGTAGATTTTCAAGGAGGCTTGGCCATGTTAGCTTCTGTTAAGGTTGTTGCTTCCTGAAAATTTTTTGGCATTGTTTGCGATTAGAGGAAGTGCTAATAAAAAGTTCGCTCAATGTTGCAATAGGTCACTCTAGCAAAATTCAGGTAAAGAGTTTGCCCGACAGGTCGTTCAAACTAATGCCGAGCAGAGAGTTCGCTCAAAACATGCTCAACACTTTGCTTGAGTGAATAATTTAAAAAAATGGAAATTAGGTTTACGCCATGTGACATTATAAATATGTACTTAATGAATAATATATGCGTCTTGAGTGTTCCAAATAATGAGATTTCACTCCAAAGTGTATTTTGTGATTTCTTAGTACAATAAAATCCTATGTAGCTTTGTAGATGTAAACACATTACTGAACTATGTTAATTTTATTTTGTGTGATTGATTTGTTTGCATTTGCTATTGCTTTGTGTGTCATCATTTTGACAACGAAGGGGTAGATTGTTATCGTCTAATGAGTGGACTGCAGATCAATTGCACTTAGAGGCTGTAACTAATAAAGGGGCACTGCAAACAATTCTTTTGGCGGATTTTCACTTCTATTACCTTAATGTTTTTCAATCAGAGAAAGCACCTGGAGAACATACGTTTTGAAGATAAAAGGCCAATGAAGTCGACAATATTACATTTTAGGGCCATGTTTAGAACTCGAGCATGGATTAATGAGAGCCATATAAATTGGTCCAATGACGGCACTTTTGTCTTCTGCTCTCTTTTTGAAGATCGGTGAGGATTACTGGAGGTTGTTATGATGTGGTGCGTGTGGTTTGCAAATGCTTGAAAGGTGGGCAGATTGAGGGTTTTCCGACTTGGAGAAAATGAAAAACAAGTGAAAAATCCGTAGACAGTTAAACAAGAGGGAGATAGGTATATATGGAGGAGAAGGGGGGGGAAGAGGGAGAGATCAGGACAACCCCTCCTAATTTTCTTTAACAGAGAGAAGCGAGATTTGTTGAAGTGGCTTCTTGGCAAAGGTCTATTAATTTGCACCTTAAGTTTTCAAGTCTTGCAAAATCAGAATACTGAGGTGATGGCAAACATTCCAACAAGAGTTGCCGATCAGATCATGAGGCATGTTAAATAAAGTGAAATGTGATAGTTGAGATTGATTCATTCACCATAGCCATATCTTTGTGGGATTTGATCTCATGTAGTGGCTGCTCATACATATCTAATCACGCAATATTCCAAGGAATCGAAAGACGATCTGTTTGCCTCGACCATTTGGTGAATATTGTAAAGCCATGCATGGCTTTTTACCCTGCAAATTTCCTAATTCCGTGTTACAATTAGAAGCAACAGGATATCATGCTGATAGTCTGGATATCCGCATGGTATTCACCAAAGGACTCTCCGTGATAGTGATACATTCATCTCCTTACGGTTCTTTTCTTTATGGAGATGGGATATTCTCTTCTCCACCATAGGCTGTGCTACAACCCTATTGCTAGTTCTGACAGATCCTTTACCTAAATTGTATGCTCTAGTGGGAGTTTTCAGTACTTGGATCGAATTGCTGGACTTTCCACTACGTCCTGTCTGCATAGACTCGTACGAATTTCGGACATTTTGCTTCTTCTATATGTAGTTATCTTTTAGCTATTTTTGTATAACAATACAACTTGGCATACCCTTTTGCAGTTTGCCACTAAAAATCTGTGAATGAACAGATTAGCTCATGATCTGCACTTAAGGGTGAATGAGTTGAAGGATTCATGAATTGAATTGAGTTAATAAACAGCTTCAATTCAAGACTGGTTAATACCCAGCCATAGGAGAACCAGCCCATTATCAACAATTTTCTATTTATTTATTTTTTCTTTTTTAATTTTTCAAATTAAAAAATACCTACAATATTTCAATTAGCTTCCTCTATCAAATGTGTCATGTTAATAAATATGGGTCAGGATGACATAGTTTAAGATGAACAACAACAACAACATTATTCCTTGAGATTTCTATTTTCTAATGCATTTTTTTTTAATTTTGCCAGATAATCTTTTGAACATCAACCCTAGTTGTTAGGGGATTCGAACCCTCAACCATAGACCCAATGGTTGCTAGGAACTATAGGTGGTGCTATTCGGCCAGAAAGCCATAATTGGCAACCTGCATCAATTAACCGCACAAAATGCTTGATACACAGTGTAAAGGATATGTCCTACCACTGAATGTGATCATCAACCTGCAACTCACTGTGAGGGTGGCACTATATACTTGTGACAACTCTGATAAGTCAGTAATAAGTGATAGATAACAATTCAAGAATACGAAATCACGGTTCAAGAATTACCTCTTACCCATATATATAGGTGTAGAGGTTCATTGAAAAATTTCATAAATAGATTAACTTTATGCGATGCTTAGCCTTTAGGGGGCTTATACTGATGTATCATAATTATCTAATCGCCACGTCATGAATATTCATAGGCTGGGGATTCATCCCTTCTAATAAGCCAGGCGGCTAGGTATGTATTAAACAACATGACTTCTTTGAGTAGTTATCCTTTTAAGGATAGTGGGCCTTGAGCTCTGATCTAGGCCATGCTGATATTAAACCCAATATATTCACGCAGACCCCTAATTTGAACAGTACGTTTACTATTGACATAAACGGTATATTTACTGTTCAAAATCCATTAATGGCGACCTTGGAACCACAAACTCTTATAGAGGGGTAGCTGCTGGTCTAGAATAATTCCTTGAACCAACTGATTCGGTCGTGGAAATGGGGTGTTGTTCAATAGGCCCAGGCCCAAGCCCAAGCAAAGAAAAAAGTCGGATCACAAAAGCCGAAATCAAAAGTAGTGCCCAAAGGGCCCGAAGACTGTCTTTAGTCCTAGAGATCTGTTTAAACGACGTAAATCCAGGTGAACTTGAGCCCAAAGTTCCTTGTCACCTCATAGACTGTGTTAGGGAAGTTAGCTTCATTTTTATTTAATATTTTATTATTATTTTATACCTACTTTTTATTATTATTTATTACTATTTAATATTTTATTATTAATTTTTCATTATAATTTTATTAATATTTAGTATTCACAAATCATCTTAAATCATTTTACTACCCAAACGTAACCTAAAATATAGCCACAAAAAATTCAATAAATAAATTTATAAATTGACATTTTTATGTTATTCGTTAAATTTATTTTACAATAAAATATAATTTTAAAATATAACAAATTACATCAAATGAGTAATGTTAGATATAATTATAGATTTATGTAAGCGTCATATATTATTTGAAAAATATTAGGATTCAGTATTAAAAAATTAATTTTTTTCATGTGAATATTATATTTATTCATTTTTTTCAAAATGTGTGACGGCGCTTGCGTATTCTATAACTGTAAATATAATTTTCTATACATATTTCTTTTTTCAAAAAAAAAAAAGCGTTCAATGTGATTTTTTTATTTTTTATTTGGTATGGATTCCATTTTGTTTAGAAGCTCATGCAAAGTTCCACGTTCTAACTCTTGTATAAATAATTTTTCAATTTACATAGATTACAATAATCCCACTTAGTAGGAGGTGGGCAATGGATGAAAAGTTTTCTTATTCTCTAATTATGAATTAAGAGTTAAGAGGCAGCAGGGATGATGCCATTGCTTGCTTAATGTACTCATAATCATGAACATATTATCATAACAATCACTACTCAAAAAGAGATAAGGCAACTTCAGAGTTTTCCGCAGGTTGAGGAAGACAGGGATTTTTATTTTAGGTTACTGTCGGTTACCTTTATGTAATCAGTGCAGTAGTTAGTAGTTTGTAAGGGGTCCCACAAATGTAGTTCAACCAACTTATCGGTTGCCACACTAAAGGATTTACGTGAGGTAGGTCCCAGCCTCGATATTCCGACAACAATACACTTTGCACGGTAGGACGGGTTTATGTAATTTAGAAATAATAATTATAATTATAAATATGTAAGTTTTGTATAATTATTTTTAAAAAATTATATAAATATAAAATTTATTAAAAAAAAATTATTTTTTAATAGTAGATTTTATTTTTTTTTAAATGACTATATAACGTTTGCATATTTTATGACTATATATAATATTATTTAAATATTATAATAAATAAATTTTATTTTATATATCTATAATATACAAAAACCGACCACACCAGTCGTCACTGATTCAAACTGATCATCAAAGTAAAAAAATCAGTCGAAATTGACAGAGAACCAATCTGCTAATGACGAAAAAATGTAAAAACCAGCATCAACCACTTTGATCCCGAGTTGAACCTTGATTTGAACCTAGATTCAACCCTGGACCGAACCGACAATTATATATATATATATATTATATCGTATATAATGGTGTCGTTTTAGACCTCACGTTTATAAAAATAATTATATAAAATTGTGTGGTTTGATTTAATTAAGCCAAACAATGTCATTTCGACTTAGGGTTTAATAACCTCGCTATAACAGTCCGCTAGAAATTCAATGGTGGAATTTCTATAGACATTAGAAATCTCGTAAAAACCCCATAAGTTTTCACGAATCGGCTAATCGCAAAGGTTTTAGCCTACCAATATAGTCAGTGTTATCACTCACTATGATGCCAGAAATGAGATTTTATTTGTTTGAGGTAGTTAGAAGTGTCAGATTACGTTATAGTTTACGCCACTAGACTCAGTTGAATATTTAGATTTTTCAGTACTAAGTTTATTATGCACTTTTTCGGAGTGAATAGTAACCTCGATAAGCGTACTAAGTGCAGTGTTTCAAAATCACAGTGTGGAATGTCCAAATTAGGTTAGAGAAGTTTTATTTGGACACTTGGCAAGATTTAACCACACATAATGAATAGTATTAGATCTTGCACAAAGAGAAACCATTAGATGGAATTGTGAAGGAAATCAAGGTGTGAGATCACGCCACCTAAACAAAACTTTTTCATCTGATCAACCAAATTGAGCTAGATTAAAGAGGGTTTCAACCCTATTGAAACCCTAAATGGTTGGAATCTATTTGAAACCCAAAACTTGGTTGAAACCGAAACCCTAAAGGTTTCCCCAAACCCTAAAGTTGGCCTTCAAACCCTTTTGATCCAATTTCTAGCATTGTGTTTAATCACTTGATTAAATCACTTCACATGCTATTAATTTCTCAAATTCTTATTATGACATCTTTATCCAACATTTTAAACCTTAGAAATTTGATTGGGCCAAGAAAAATTGGATTTGGGCTTGATAGCATCTCAAACCCTAACCAAACCCCCTTTAAACCCCAAATTGAAGCCCACTTGGTTGAGGCCCACTAAAGCCCACGAATTTGGCCACCTTGGCAAAGCTTCTTGGAGAAATTTCCCCCCCACTTGTCAGACCATTCATTGCATCAAGTTGCACTCAATAATATGGAGAACCCACCCCATCAAGTCCCATGTCTCATAGCTCTTGTAGGTTGTCCTTTGCCCCCCACTATCCTCTACTTTGTGTCACATGTCTACACCTCCACTCAATGATCATTAAGGTCCAAATATTCCCCCTACAGAAGTCTTGAGTCGTGCAAGACACAGTTACTTCAATTTAATCATTTCTTCACCCCGTTCTTAGAGAGAAACCCAAAAGAGCTCTCTCGGGTAGATTTCTGGGTCTTTTTGCGTGGAGCTTTTCAACCCTTTGTAAGTATTTTCACACGATAACTCCTTCATAAAAGTTGTTCCTCTTTGAGTCTAGTTTCCGTAGATGTATTTTTCGTATCATTCCATGGTCATTTGGTCGGTCAAAAGTATTTTTAACCATGGAAAGGTCATTCTGGGCGTGAATCTGGAGAGTGTGTTATGTTTTGGAGTTTTTGACCAAGCTAATGGACATATCTTGGTCCGAAAATTTTATGGAGTGTTCTTAGAATGTGTTTAAGAGTTTTCATTGAGGTTTTGTTGCATGAATAAAGATTTTGATGATAGATTTTATTAGATCTAGAAACATGAAAACTGGAAGTGGCAAAACAGTTTTTATTTGGATAAAGTTTGAATATTTCGAGGTTTGATCTTACTCTAAAGGCTTTGATATTTTTATATGATGATCCTAAGTCTCTTATTTTCATGTTAGGATGTTATTTTGGAGATATTTAGTATTAGTTTCAAAGATATGATTTTTCTATGCAAGAGAATTTCGGTTAGGCCTAAGATTTGATGTTTTTAGGTTAGATCCATGTTTTATTGAGTTTTAGCCATGTGATTTTAATTTTGATGGTTGGATATTCTTTAGGACACGTTTATAAACCATGTGATGCTTTATTTCAAAGATCTCACCTTCTTAAGCCATTGATCAAGAGATTTATCAAAACTAGTTGAGGAAAAAGTTTCTGTTTTTGGACTAAGTGTAAAACCAAAAACTCCAAGTGTTATTTTGTGATTTTGGTGAATTTAGTTTGATGATTTAAAGCATGGTTGATGTTAGGATGATGTTATGAATATGTTAGAAGTAAGATTTGATTTTTGAAATTCTTGAAGATGTTTTGATTTAAGGTCAAAGCTTGTGATTCAAGTGCCTGGATCTTTTTACAAAAAAATTTGGTGTTGATTATTAGCTTTTTCTAAATGGATGTTTTAAGTATGATTTTAAACTTAGGATTGGAAGATGTTTGTTGCAAAATTTTGGTTTAAGCATGAGTTTTGAAGTTGGAAGGAATTGCAACAAAAATCAAGAGAAATGACCTATGAATGTTTCGGCCATAGTGTGTTTTCCATAGTTGTGTTTTGTTTTAAATTTTTCTGAGTTAATATTTGAGTTTAGGACAAAATTTACATGAGGAATGTAAATTTTGGAAAATTTTGAAGTTAGGATATGAAATCCTTAAGTTATGGGTAAAATGGTCGTTTTCCCACATGTAGAGGGTAAAATGATAATTTTACTCTAAGTTAACTTGTTTTCATGTTTCTAATTGTTAGCAATTAAATTTCTAACTTTTGGAATGACCTCTTACAGTTCCTCGTATTTCGTGCTTTTTTCTCGTAGAACGCGACGATCGAGGTAAGTTAGCTTCTAACTTACTATCAGTTTATTGTGTATGTGTGATGGGTAAGAGAATTACAATTTATGTATGTATGTTATCATATATACCATGTCATGCAATGTCACTACATGTTTATCTGTTACGCATGATTCATTCTCTCATGAATATTTATCTGTTACACAATCTTTTCTGTCATACAATGTTGTATGTTATAAGTATGCCATGTTAAGTATGCCATATGATACATGTATGCCATGAAATGTTTATGATTAAATCATATTGTGCCATTTACAAGTATACGCCATGTTAGAAAAGTATATGATATTAAATAATATCTCATGCATTAAGAAATATAAGTCATGTTAAGGATGACACGGATCTAAGCGTGTTCATCACAGGTTATGTTATGCGGTGCCACGGACTCAAGCGTGATTCACCTTATGTAAAGTTCATATAAGTTTCAGATTATGTTCAAGTTAAGAATACGTGGATCCACAACAACTGTGGAGTACGTATTATATTTTATGTTACGTGTATTCATGGGGCCACAACAACTGTGGAGCATGAAGTATGGGGCCACAACAACTGTGGAGCATACACTACATGAGACACAGCAATTGTGACATGTAGAATACGTGGGGCCACAACAACTGTGGAGTACGTATTATGTTTTATGTTACTTGAATACGTGGGGCCACAACAACTGTGGAGTACGTATTAATGCACGTTATTAATCAAGACAATTGAATAAGATTCCAAGTTTATGTTAAGTCAAGTTTCAGATCAAATACATGATAAGTCAAGTTTCAGATCAAGTTCATGTTATGTTATGCTCACATACATGTTATGTTCATGTTCATGTTATGTTCCAAGTTCATGTTCACATCATGTTATGTTCACGTTTATGTTATGTTTTAAGCTCAAGTTCATATCATTTTAAGTCAAGTTCAGTTCACGTTTAAGTTCTGGTTATGTCATGCTATATGTCAAGTTATGCTATGCTTATGTATGACTTTACTTATGCATTTATGTTTTTACTGCCATGCATGCATCTTTAACTTGTGTGGGAGTTTTATGTTAACTTGCTGAAATTTGTAATCAAATCTCACTGTGGTGGTCCCAACTACCATTCCCCCCGAATGGTAGATCTTGTTACAGGACCGAAAGAGAATTGGAATCTGACCAACTGAATACGGTCGACTAGGCCACGGTGCGATGTTGATGATCACAACCATTTTGGACTAGTGTGGTGATCACGGCTATTTAGTATGCCTTTATGTATGAAATATGTTTCAAGTATTTGGGATATTTTTAATTTGGTGCATAGTATTGCTAAAGAAAAAGAAAATTTAAATTATCCGCTGCGAATTTTGCATAATGCTAGATGCATGTTAGGAACATTGCATCTTATATGTCATGAACGGGGGCAGGTAACCTTGTGTTGCATGTCCCGACGCTTCAAATATCCGTTCAATCCCAAGTAGAATTTGGGGACGTCACACTCGCCCCCTCTCCTCCCCTCCCTCTTCTTTCTTTTGAATCTCTCTTCTTTCTCACCCACAACCCCATAGCCCGTTGCTCCCCTCTTCCTTCACAGCACCACCAATGAAAAATTGAAGAATCGATTGAAATTACGCTTACACCAAAGCTGCTGACTTGCTCCCCTTAATCGGTTGGTTTAGTTGGTTCTAAACATGTGAGAAATCCATTAATTTGGCGTCGATAATAACGTCAGTTTTCACCCTAGATTCTCTTCTTCTTCGAGTGTGAATTTAAACAAAGTTGAGAAGTAATTTATTAAAATTTAATCATTAAGTTAAGACAACTAATTAGAGATTTCAATTCAAACAAATAAAATTACCTGAGGAAAATAACTGATTTTTAAAAGTAAAAAAAAAAAAAAAAAAAAGAGGAAAATAATATTTTAAAAGTACACACATTTAAAAAAAAAATAAAAAAATAAAACAAAACAAAAACAAAAACGAAGAAATAGACATTCTTTTTGGGTTGTTTTTTAAGTCAATGAAATTGCCTAGATTCGTCCACGCTGGTTGAAAGGTTGAATATTCATTAGCTAGCCAGCAAGTTCCAACTTTCCTCTTTACCTTTCCCTTCCCTCTCTCTACCTCTCCCACTTCCCCAATCTAAATAGAAAAACCTCACCCTCTCCCCTTTTTAGTTCCATATACACGATCCAGTCGAATTGCCCCTCGAGAGGATGAACCCGCTCGACCCAAGATATTCGCCGGAAACTCCCAAGAAAGAGCTTCAGCTCCAGGGCCCCCGCCCTCCTCCTCTCAGGGTCAGCAAAGACTCCCACAAGATCAAGAAGCCTCCCCCACACCCACAACCCAAACCGCCGCTCAATCCCTTCCGCCCCCAACAACAGCCGCTGCAGCCTGTGATTATCTACGCCGTCTCTCCCAAGGTCATCCACGCCACCGTCTCTGACTTCATGTCCATCGTCCAGCGTCTCACGGGCCCGTCTTCGTCTTCGTCTAGAGTGGGAGATCTCTCGCCCGCGGCTAGGATCGCCTCTATCGAGAAGACCAGCCCGCCGGAGAGAAACAGAGACAGAGCCGGCAGCGCTGCCGCAGCGATGGGTGTAGACCCTATAGTGGACGGAGAGGGGGTAGTAGAACTGGGTCAAGCTCATCCGGGGATATTATCGCCGGCGCCGATGACTTTGCCTCCTATTCCGGACGGTTTCTTCTCACCCACAAATGAGTCGCAGGGCTTCCCTCCGTTCCACGAGCTGATGAGCCCGTTTTGGCGTAATGGATTCTTCGCGCCAAGCCCATCGGGGTTGCTCTCGGCTCCTTTGATTTCTCCATCTCCTTCTTCACTGGAATTCTTGTCCGACTTTTTGAACTTCTAGGCTCAGCCGCGTGCCGCCGTGCTACGTTAGGAAGAGAAACAAAAGGCCTGGAAATTCTCAAAAGAAAGTGGTGAAGTTTTTGTATTGACTGACTTTTGGTGGAAGAAAGCTGTTCGCCATAACCTTTTTTTTTTGGTTCTCCTTGCCATTTTTACTGAAAAGTTAAGGTCTCTACTCTTCCAACAATGCAGCAGGCTGCAGCAGCTACTAGTTTGTCTGAGTAAATCTTAGGGAGTGTGTCATCTATTTTTTGTCTGTAATTTTGATATTATTGTATTGATATAAGTGAGGTAGTTGTGCGGTTGGGCCTGCATTTAATGATTGATAGGCCATTCACTTCAATTCTTTGTACTTTTGCAACACTTTTCTTGTTTTTTTTTTTCTCGCATCTTGCTTTCTTTCCGTTTGTTTTCCTTTTTATTTTGTGTGTATGGGGATAAATATCACGTGGCAAAAGATTTTGGTGTCATGACACAAATATGTTTGATTTTTTTTAATAACTGTTATTTTTATAAAAAAATTATATAAAAATAAATTTACAAATCGATATAATTTACATGATTTATTAAATTTATTTTATAATAAAAATAATTTTATAATATTACGTATTGTATCAATTTATAAATTTATTTTAATATAATTTTTTTTATAATTAAAATATTTCTAATAAATAATTGAGTGGGTCGGTCTTTTCCTGAATATCTATAACCAATGTGATTGCAGATTCTTCCTTTGATGGGATCCCATTAAAAACTATCCACTGTGGACGCCACTATTTTTTAGGCATCTCGATGATGATTTTCTTGTATTAAAGGTCAAAGGAACCATTAGAGAAAGGAGGTATTTATGTTGTCGTGGCACCAATCTGAGGTGGTGGAGAAGGGGGTACAATTTGATAAATAAAATTTAAAAAAAAAAAACCAAATTTTGTTAAAAGAATGATAGTAAATAAGATAAAAGTAATAAAAAAAAGACATAATGTTATTTATTTTAGAATACTGCTACATTTATAAAAAGAATTATATAAAATAATTTCACAAATTGACGTAATTTCATTTGATTTGTTATATTTATTTTATAATTAAAGTAATTTTATAATCTAAACAAAATCAAGCCACATTATTTTATAAGATTACTTTTATGTAATTTTTTTGTTACCAAAGTATTTTATTTCATTTTATAATATCTTATCTCAACCGTACATGGTATGTTAAGTGATTGTCGTTTAATTGATTAATATACTATTTTAAAAAAAGGGGTTGATTTAGTTAAGTAAATTATTTTTTCTTATATAATCATTATAAATTTTTTTAACTTTTCATATAAAATATAATAAATAATTCAACTATTTTAAATCTTAAAATAAAATTAATATTAAAAAATTATATTAATATAATATTTTATTCAACTTTTAATAAAACATTTCATTTGATCTGTACTGCATGACCAAAAATCAATCCATGTGAGTAAGGATGACAAAATATAACTTGGAGAGTAACATTGTAATGCAATCATGCTTCTTCATTAAAAATAAATTTTATTTAATGAAAGTACCTTTCATTTTATATAAAGTTATAAAGTAGTCAATGAAATTGCCTCAACTTTAGTCCCTTCGCCTCCCTAAAAGATATAGAATAGCGATTAAAAACCCACAGATAGCGTTTTTCTTCGAGATAAAAAAAAGAAAATGTCAATTGCTTTGTGAGGATAAGACTGATAATTAAGAGGTAGTCTCGTGTTGACGTAAAGTACCATAGTACTTATGAAACTCAAACGGTGGTTAAGAAATTACATCTTACTCTCTCTTAACATTGTTCGCAGTTATTAAAAAAATATAGTATTTAAGATAAATTATTTATGATGAAATTGATTATTTACCATAATTTTAAATACCATTCTATTTTGACCATTCCGTTTGGAATTTTTCATTCCAATGTAGTGTCCAATATACTAAACCTTTTTGCTTCAAATTCCAGAGCTTTCTTGTCATTCCGGTCAAATTTTGGTCATTTCGACCGGAATTGACATATTGGGCCTTGTTATGTTTCAGTCTATTTTTTTTTAATTTTTTTGTATTTAGATGATATTTTTATAAATTTTAAATTTAAATAATATTTAATTAGTTTTAAAATATAAAATATATTTATATAATTTTGATTTTTTTATAACTTCAAATATGTTCCCTCATTCTTTTTTTTTTTAATTTTTAAATATCATTATTCTAAATAATTTTTCTATTCTGTTGTTTATTTTTCTTTATTTCTATCTCTCAACTCAAATTTGTGATTTTTTAAACTTATATTTATTTTATAAATTTTTAATTCTTCTATATATATACACATGTACATTGTATACACTTATATATATATATATATATTTATTCTATTAATTGATCATTTATATATATTTAATTCTTTAAAAAATATTAATATTAAAATATTTTATTTCAATATCTTAACCTATACGGCAACTAATATTCAAAACTGTACTCATTACACAAGTCTATACGTATTTTCAACTCGATATGACATCATGCTAACGTAGTTTTCATAGATACCTATTTATTTGGAAGGTCATAGGGTGCTTGAATTTACTTTTAAAAGTCAGAAAAGGATTCTGCCGTGTGATTATCGGTCCAAGTCAATTTTTTCGACGTTTCTGGGAACTTTATCAAACAAAATGAATTAGATTCAGAAGCGTTAGCATTATTTTGGAAATTTGCGATTAAATTCATTGATTCAATCCTCACGACTCACGGGTCTCGAGTGCCATTTCAATGAAACGATGAAAGCTAACACGAAATAATGTTAATGTTACAACTAAATATTTAATACTTAGTTACAAATAGATTGTGATATAGTTGTTATTATATTGTTTGTCTTTCTGTAATCATCTTCTCGTGTATTCTTAGGTGTCGTTTGAATAGTAAATTAAGATTGAGTTAAAAGTTGAATAAAATATTAATAAAAAATTATTTTTTTAATATTATTATTATTTACAATTTGAAAAAGTTGAATTGTTTATTATATTTTATATGAAAATTTAAAAAATATATAATAATAAAATTAGATAAGATGAAACGAGATACTTTCCCTATCCAAACCAGGTCTTAAATAATTCTCAAATAAATTAAACATAAAATAGAAATTTTCATTTGTTTCCAAGTAAAAAAAAATATATTATTAAAAAGAATAAAATAGGATGAATAACACTTCTAGGCAATCTGCCTTGTTTGTTTACACAAAACCAAAAATCTAATCTCATCTCATCTCAACTCATCATTACACATTTTTCAAATCCCCATACAAAATATAATAAACAATTTCACTTTTTCAAATCTTAATACAAAATTAATATTACAAAATTATATTATAACAATATTTTATTCATTACTATTTAAAACATCTCATCTCATCTTATTTCATCTGTGTAACCAAACGGGACCTAAAATTAGGAAAATGTTAGTATACTACTTGAGTTTGCTCCCTCATTTTAACTTCTCATGTATTTAATTATTTTTTTATTTAATAATTAAGAAATGACTTTTAATGTATTTGTGTATTTTTTTAAAATATTTAAATATATTAAAAAATTAAAAAAATAAAAAGCTAAATTTATATTAAGCGACAAGCCCAACTGTCATTGCTTGCCGGCAGTCTAGCATTACTCAATTGGCTGAATAAAACCAAGTTGGCTAGCCATGGCCCATTTGTAATATTCTAAATGCTGACGTAATATTATTGACACGATAGATATTGATATGCATGTCAATATCGACGCTGTTATCCCGGTTGTTACAGCTGAGGTATAACTAGAATTTTCTAAGGAAATAAAGGAAGGTATTCATTCACCATCCATGAGAGGTGAAACTTCATAGTTTCTAGATGCTATAGCTGCATGCTTCCAGACGGCCAGGGTAGATCACCAGACCAGAAAACTCTTACAGCCTGACGGGAAGCCCATAGTTATGGAATGTCCGGATTGTTCCATAGCATCCAGCAGTCACAATCACCAAACCCCACGTGTTTGATATAGCCCTGTGTTTCTGGGCATTACTGTGGTGCTGATCCTGAGATTCTTCTTCCGAAACTGGTACATCCCACAGAGGAAGTTTCTCTTCCGGCCAAGTTGCATAACCCCTGCATGAGCCATCCATAGAGAACCAATTTCCCCGGCTCGAAAACCGCTCCGAATCTGTGAACCTAGAAGTGACCCCTTGGTCCAGTGCCTGTGAACTCCTCTGTCCTGCTCCACTGCCCGACCAAGGTATTGCAACCGTCACACCTTCGGAGAAGAAATATTCACAAGAACGCACGGATTTTGTTCGTTTCGATGTTGGGATGCACATCCCTTCATAGTTCCAGAGATAAACACGAGAGTCCTCTCCATTTGAGACTATATGCGTCCCACTCGAAGTGAAGGAAGCTGACATCTGACTTCCTGACTTTGGAAGACCTGTTTGAAATCAGTAGTAAATATTTTTAAGACAACTTCATCCAAGAATGCGAAATTTACATGAATATAAAGGTAAATGCAGGTAACCTCATATTTTGTTCACAAGTCTAGAGTGATTTTATGGATGAAATGCATATAAAGAAGAGCATAAGTATTAATTTAACCCAAAAATAGAGAACTGTGCACTAAGGCATGTGTAAAGAATATCCAAGTTAAGAATATATAGCTGTAAAGGCTTATGGGAAAGCTTTGTCGTATTATGCAAGATCAATCATCTGCATGTACATAAAGGTATTCAAATTATGTGCATGTGCAGGACGATTTGCAAAGAATAGGGTGTGTGAATTCATTCACGCTCATATGCATGTGGATGAGTGCACACAAAAAGACTACATAGAAACTATCTCCGCACTTCATGCATGGCCAACTGAGGTAAGGCATCAAACTATATATAGGTATGGTTCTCAAACTCCTAGGAACAGCAGTGCATATGAAATTCGCATTCTTTATATATGATTAATTTCTCCAATTAAAGGAAACCTCATCTAGTTCTAACATGGATCTCAAACTTCACTGATACAGCTTTCTGAACTCGGATAAAGAAACAATACTCGAGCATCACAGACGGTTGAGTCAGATCTGAAGTGTGCAATGCTGCATCAACATTTGATTCACAAGACCCCTTTAACAACCACAAAATCTAGATGTCCCTCATATAACATGGAAACTCGCTACAGTGAGCATAGCATGAGGAGAGGAAAAAAGTGCCTAATAACAAGGACCTGATTGTGGGTATTGAAAACTGCTTCAATGACACAAATCACTTGGAACAGACTACTAAGCGTAACTCATAACTCTATAAGTGACTCTTTTTTTACAAGAAATAACTCTATCGATATAACATGAAAAAGATGAATCATATGAGAAGGTTTCGGATATATGATATTTTAAAAGGCAAGATATAGGGCTAAATAAGGAAACACAATTAAATAATTATAATGTATAGAATAAGATAGGGAAGTTTCGAATACATAAGCAAAGGACCATAAGTCCAATTGCAGAATTTTAGTCCTACTACAGCTGCAGATTCATCCACAGGATGATTGCAAAAACATGATCAGTCAGTCAATGTAGGGTTGATATTGCAACACACAGGAATTCAGTTCATAGTTATATTCTATCTAAGGCTGTAAGTAAAACCTAGAATATAATGGAAAGAAGAATTGATAAAAACAGATTTTCACACCAACAATCTCAACTCAATGATATAAAGTCAGCTCTACCTCTGTATTTCTGGACAAGATCAATGCCATCATATACTCGGAGCTTGGAGTCTTCTGATGTTATGATAACTCTTTGAGATCTTTCTTGGCAAAACTGCAGGGAAGAATATGCACAAGGTAAACAAAATTTGTCACAGCCAGTATAATTTTAATTACAGCAAGAGTAAAGCAGACCTGAATGCCAGTGATCTTGTTAGCTGAGGTCTTCTTTCTACCTTGAATACGTATCTGTGCATCAAGTTTTAAATGTTTGCCTATACAATCATAAGATCGAATTAGGCACTCCAGGAGGGAATTAGAAAGATTCAACATATACTATTGGCACCACCTAGCATAAAGATGTACCTGATGCATCGTAGAATTGGCAAGTGCCTCTAATAGAACCAACTATGAAACCCTGATTGCAGAGCAACATGAAACATGATTATTGTCATGAGCTTCAAAAGGCATAATTTAGTAACAGTTTATATGCATGAAGATCAAGATATTCAGATCATACTTTCCCATCTGGCTTGTAACATATAGCAGTTATTACATCTCGCACATCAGCCCAGTCAACGACACGCTTTTCAGATACCCGCCAAAGTCGAATTTTTCCATCTATGGAGCCACTGATGAAGTAATTTTCATCAACAGGATTGAACTGAATGCACGTCACTGGTTACAAAGGGAGAGAGAGAACTATATTAATATTGCTTCACACAATAATGCAAAGGAAATGAAGAACTAATAAATCTAGGATTATATATAAATGCTGGACAGAATATTCGTTTGATCTGTTATCATAATGGTTACAAGATTAAAAAGAATCAGTTGTCTCATATTTACCATAATCATTGTGACGGAAAACATTTAAACATTGTTTGCAACCCAATCTCCACAGACGGACAGTTTTATCCGTGGATGATGAAAGAAGACACTGTAGCAAAACATTTGGATTAGCTTCAAACATATTACAGGTTTATATGAAAATATAATCATGCAAAACAACTGCCAAGAAACTCACATTCGAATGGGACCAAGACAGGTCTAACACATCACTAGAATGGCCATGAAATTCTTGTAGTGGTGACTCTTCAATGTGAAAAACCTTATCAGGAATGTCAATGGAGGCATGGCTCGTGCTTTTTCCTCCAAAAGTGGACTTGCCACCTTTCACTTTTATACCATAACTATCTTTAGCCGTCATATAATTATCAGAGGCATCTTCTGATGTAACGCACCGAATACGTACAACCCCATCTTCGCCACCACTTGCAAGGTACCGGCCATCTGGACTAAACTTCATTGTCCAAATTAAGCCATTGTGTGCAGGAATCTCTTGCCCATTGTAAAGAGCAGTAAACTCCATGTACCTCTTCTTATTCTGCCACACCTTCATTCTGTTTAT
Organism: Carya cathayensis; assembly: GCA_011037825.1. Lineage (NCBI taxonomy): Eukaryota > Viridiplantae > Streptophyta > Magnoliopsida > Fagales > Juglandaceae > Carya > Carya cathayensis. The sequence goes on along the minus strand of QGSO01000383.1, from coordinate 155,357 downwards.
CTTAGGTGTTTCAGAATTTGGTTTTGATACTTTTGTTACAAATGTATCTCCTCCACCCTTACTCTTGCCGACAAAGTGTTTTAACCAATTTTTCAATCTCCTTTTACCCACATCTAAGCGGCTATATTCTTCTGAACACGCACGCACATCACTCTCTACATATTCCTGAGCAGGACTAGAAAGCCCAGCATCTTCCCCATCGAGAACTGATCCCCTCTCTCCTCTACAACAAACCAAATTTTCCTTTGCTAGATCAGTAGATGAAATACAAGAGCTTGAGACTGCTCCACTACATTGCTTAAGCCTCTCCAATCCCATCAGCTCTTGGGAGGCAGCAACGTCCATTCCATTCTCCTCAGCACAAATCTTAGGAGAAGCAAGCTCAGATAAACCCATTCCACGTAAAAATTTCTCCCGCCTTTCCTTAACGCTTACTGGTGCATTCATCCAGACACCATATTCTAAATGTATAGAACCTAACGCTTCATCTGCAACTGAATCTACAGACGAACAGCAATCTGTCGAGTCAAAGAACACGTCAATTTCTCCCTCATCAGAGCTCAGCATGTCTTGTACTTGAGGCCAATATTCCACATCCAAAACCACCTTGCTCACACTCCCTACAGGCAATTAAGCAATAGTTGGAGTACTTAAATATCCACTGAAGCCCCAATTCACGGACCGAGTTTTTCTCGCTAATTATGCAAGCAATATGCAACCACAGCTTGTAATTCCACTATAAATATGTGATTACAAGCACGAGTAAGTACAAAGAACCAACGAACAAACCAAGAGACCACCAATGACAACCGTTTTTCACATGTTCTAATGCTCTAGTATATGGCTTCCGGTGTTAAGATATTAGTAAAATAACAATATCAACACCCAAAACGCGGAAATGCTAGAATAATCAAATACAGGGAACAAAGATCAAAGCTTCAAGGTTCGAAGACTGTACCTCGGCTTCAATGCAAAGCAGCAGTGAAATTCAACTCTACGACCGACACTCCCTAAAATTGTGGCCAATGCAACACCTCAAGGTCAATTCCACAACTTTGAGCATATACAAAACAAACCCAATACTCTTCAAGTGCTCTGTATTGGGAGGTCGGCATAGAGGTATTAAGAGAGATTGGCGGAGGAAGGAAAGGTGTGGACAGAGAAGGAAGTGCAAAAGATTAAAATAAAGTCTGTGACAAGTGTCAATTAGAGGCCTTATAAAGGACCTCGAGATCTGGGTTTTGGAGTGAGATTGAAAGCGCCTGCGAGACTAGAAGCCAGCGCGGTGCTCTGCAACGACTCTACTGCTGCCTTTTAGGTTCTAAGCCCACCAACCTATGTAACATAAAAGAAATTCATTAATACCCGATGCCCAGTTGAAAAGGTTAAATACAAACTTAAATTTCATAAGCCCATAACACAAAAGTTTATTGAAAACCAAAAGAGACAACTTGATCAGTAATCAATTCACGCATACAAATCTTAAAGATCCAAGTGACAATTTCTTTTTTTATATATCTACCTAAAGTTCAGAAGACCCAGGAAAGGAATCGAAAAAATAAATCGAAGTTTTAAGGCCCAGTTGAGGAAATGTAAAAATAAAGGTTAGTTTTTATAAATCCAACAGGAAAACATCTAAAATTAGAACGAAATTTACAAACACAATTGAGCATGTAGAAACAAGACTACAAGATGAGAACCTCAAATCGAAAAAAAAGAAAAAAAAAAACTCGGCTCAAGTTAAAATTACTAAAGAAATTTTGTTTATTGCTCTTACCATAAATCTGCATCTTCGGGGAGTAGAATAAAGAGTTGTAATTGGCTCAGAAAAAGAAGAGGGAAGGACTGAAGCAGTGTAGTAGTCATAATGAGGTGGGAAGCTTACGGTTGGCTCTGATGAAATTTTATGAAGCTTTTAATTTCTAAGAAGCATTCACGGCAATCGAAACGAAATAACTAACATAAAGGAGAAAACGAACCAGCGACAGCGTGTGAGCGAAACAAGTCCACTGTTACTATTTATATTCGATACTAATAGACTAGCCAGCCAGAGGGCCCAGAACTACAGCTACTGTTGTTACCATTTTGAAACAAAGTAACAGAGAGAAGGAAGAGAGAGAGCGCTAATGTGGTAGGGTGGACATTTGTCTTTGGGCAATAGGTCTTAATTGTGGGAGTAATTGTTTTAGCTGGGCGCTCTCTCTCTCTCACTGGGCAGAGGGGAATCAGTTCTTGTATCAATATTTCTTGGGTTTTGTGTTTTGGGTATATTTTTTGGCTTAAAAAACTAGAGACTGTAAACCAATCTCTGGTTCTGACTTTCTCCTCTATGGGCTTGTTTTTGTTTTGTTTTGCATTTCATTACTGTGTTGTTAGAGAACAGTTTCCCTGATTTTCGGGGCTTTTGTTGGAAAATAACCCCAAAGACAACAGTGTGAAAGATCGCTTTCAATAACTTTCGCCCTTGGGTTCTGGAATTTGTATTCACACACACAGAGATCGAGAGGCATGGATTAGATCATGTAGCTAGTAGTAGCCCTTTTCCATCACTTAGCAACTTTCGTCTGCCTTCAGACAGATCCTCTCACATCCAATCCCGTTTAGCTCCTTTCTGTAAAAAGGGTTTCTTTCACAGAAAAAGGTAAAAAATTTGAAAACAGGTTTGTCTTGTTTCGGTAAAATTCTTCAAAAGCGATATAAATGCCATACAAATCACTGCATTATTGAAGACCTGATAGAAGATAAACTCACGTGACCCCAAGTCATCAACGGAGAAGACAGAGAACCCTCTGACGACATCAGGGGTGGTATCTTTACCATTGAAACGAAATGAGAGCTCAGCACGACGCCATCTCTCTCTCTCTCTCTCTCTCTCTAGTACTCAAATTGCAGAGTACTTGCTGTCTGATGTCGGAGATCTCCTTTGGGACCTGTTTTTGTTTTGGTTTTCTTAGAACTCCTTAGTACGGACAGTTCAATGTTAATGAGCGTGGTTGAAACGCGGGAAACGAGGGTCTGCTTGTACGGAGTGAGTGCGTTTTCGTTACGCAGACATGAAAGAGAGAGATAGAGAGAGAGAGAGGCGAAAAAAGAGAATGATAAGATGGATCATAAGTCTACCGTATCATTAATTATCAATTCTTACTGTGTATATAAATCTGAGTAATCAGGGTTTTCCGTTTTTTTTTTTTTTTTTGGATAAAAGGACATTTTTATAAAAAAATTTCTTTATATTATATCATCATCTTATTTATATCTTATTAAATAAAATATAACATATTTATTATTATTAAATGATAATTTATTATATACTTCTTTATTATCAAATAGTGATAAATACATTTTATCATATATATAGTAAGATATAAGTGACATAGTAGTATAGTGTATATTATTATTCTTTTATTTAAAATATAAATTATAAAAAAATTGTGTTTACCATTTTTTATATATTTTGTTGGCACCAGTGTCACACTCAAACCAAGAAAAAAAAAACTCAAACTTTTGTTAAAACATGACAGCGTTAAGGGAGGTATTTTGAATAATAAATTGAGATGAAATAAGTTGAAATAAAAATTAAAAATAAAATAAAATATTATTAAAATATTATTTTTTAGTATTATTATTGTTTTAAAAATTCAAAAAACTAAATAATTTATTATATTTTATGTAGAAATTTAAGAATAAAACAATTCAAAAAACTAAATAATTTATTATATTTTATATAGAAATTTAAGAAAATTATAATGGTTAGATAAGATGAATTTATATGAATCTGGAAGACTTTTGTATCCAAATCGGCCTTATTATTATATTTACATGGCTCAAGCGGGACAAATGAGCCTTATTATATTTAATGTCATCTATATGCTATTTTGGATATTAATATTTCAACAACAATATTAAATATTATATGTCCCGCTTCATATGTTTATTGTTCTTCCACTTTAGGAGAGAATTTGATCCTACAATCATGATTCAAATGTTGATCTCAACCGTTGACTTCATACCATTTTGATGGGATACCATCTAAAGCATATTGCTCATTGATGAACTTGCTGAGGAAAATCGTCACGAAAGAAGTGGAATGATGTTGAATTGTGGCAAGTAAGAGAAAGAGAAGAACATTTCAAATTTGTTATGAATGCTAAAATCTCGTTAAAGTCGTGTTTCACGAGTAGTACTAGTACTTATGTATATATCAATGCAAATATATTTTTCGTTAACGTTATGTGTTTGGACTTGAATCTAGTGGTCGCTTTAACCCATGTGAATCTAAATGCATGAGAAAATTATATATGGAAGAGGTGTAACACCGGATAATCATTAATCTTATTTAACGTTAATCCGCCTCACATGTGAGCAAGACTCATTTTTAATGAGTGGATCCAAGGTTTGAACTCAAGACCTCTACACTAATACTATATAAAATCAACACTTGCCCTAAAATGTTAAGTTGAAGGGAATATGTAGATTTAATTATTGTATTATATTCTTAATATTATGATCTATCAATATTAACAGATTTTGCATTTATCCCAGCAGAAACTATATATGTAGTTTTTGTTCTGAGCTGGGGATAAATCACTGAGCCCATTTCAACTAATCTAGCCATGATCATACCTCAAGTACTATATATTGCTTGTTTGACATATTAATTATTACGAAATCACACGCATATAGTTTACCATCGATGATATTCGACATTAATGACTTACAAAGCAATTAAGGAAAAGAAGAGGCAAAATGTAACCAACATTCTCATCTAGAATCCAAGATTTGTCCTTTGAAGTCTTGTATGAAAACAAACAAACATATATAAGAGTCCCGCACAAGAGAGATCATGACTACTGAGATCAGATGCACATGAGCAAGAGTGTAACAATTAGACAAACATTTCTAATCCCACAACTGCAGTACATCTCGTGAAATGAATGTGCAGAACTAAACGAAAACTCGGTTAATTATATAAAATCATAATGCATAACAAAATAAGAGGTAAGCGTACGTGATCGATGTTGGGCGACTAGGAATCAGAGACACTCGTCCATGAATATCAGATTCATCAAACAAATGCTAGGATTTGGAGACTAACCTCAAAGAGCGGTAGCCTTAATTTGGTTGGCAAACAAAAACACCCGAACCCTGCAAGTAGAGCCAGTCCCCAGTACTATGATTGTGCCCGATATGTGAGAGAGAGAGAGAGAGAGAGAGAGAGAGAGAGAGATCGAAGGGGGCCGGTATGAATTAAGAATAAAGCAGTGATCAACTCGATCGTAGAAAATATATGTATATTGTCAATAATTTTAGTAGATATAGAGCTTTTTGAGCCACCTAAGCACTAATTAAGCACCATAGAAAAACGCAAGCGGCATTAGTAGCAGCTAGCATATCTCGGGTCAATCTTCCCTCGATTTCCTCTCAATAAAAGCCAAAAGGTGCACGCTCATTATTTTTCATACTAGCAGTTGATTAGCCTCGCGATCGTCCCGGCGTGTGCGCGCATGAAGCTGTAGCGCGGCCTGCATGCACAATTAAACTAATTTAGCGGTAGACGCATTTAACTATAGCTTTTAAATAACATGAAAAGGAAGTCTAGATTATACCCATATGCATGCATGCAATTAAGCTCATACACATCCACACACATAGTGCTTTGATGCTAACGATAATTAAAATATATAATGCTTCTTAGATTTTATTGAAGACAAGATTTTAATTACTAGCTATATATAGAGCCATGCATATTAATTAAACTAGATGTTCAATGACTAAGTAGCTCTCAAGGAATTCCTATAAACTTTGTTGCCTTTAAAAGGAAGTACATAACTATATATTAAACATGCTTTCATCATGTCTGTGAACGATATTGCAAGTAGTCGGTGCTTATGAAGAAGATAACATACACATAAATATGGAAAATACTTTAGTTATAAAGGGATTACATAAAAGTAAACACACAAACTTATATATCTTAATATGATGCGTTAGTTACTTTTATTATGACTATATATATAATATATATATGATTTAAAAACAAGACCCCACACTCACATGCCCTCTGGTTACTATCATTGGAGTTTTGACTTTTGCATTTAGCACATTCTCCCACGTCGTCCCCCACCCATTTACTAATTAGCACAGACCGCCCAAGTGCAGCATATATGCTTATCTCATTCCCCTTCCTAGAGTGGACCGTGCACGCATTGAGGACCTTAGAAATTTTGATGCCTCTGATTTGATATTCATTCTTTCCACACACACACACATAAATATATATCAATTGCTAATCCAATGGTGGCATAATTCAGTCTCTTGATGGAGATCATGATTATCTCAGTGGACGTCGATCCATACGAGATTAACTCCTAATTAATTCATCATTAGAGATCATTATACATATATATATATATATATATATATATATATATACACACACGCACATATTCTCGAGACACGGACGATTGCCCATTACTTAAATCATCATTTTGACATAATCATGATTTCTTTTCATGATGAGCATTGTCTTTTGCAATTTAAACGTGTAAAATTATTTGAGAAAAAATCTCTTAATATACCATCGCCTCAAAATTTTGGAAAGAAAAGATTTAAACAAAGATTTGATTGCACCAAAAAAATCCCAGCCGAATTTATGTTGGCCTACCTCTTACGCAAAATCTTTGGTGGGAATGCATCTTCAAATCCCTATGGATCCAGCTTTGTCCTCCACGAACTGTCACGCGGATTTTTTTTTTTTTTTCTAAATCTGAAAGATACTTTAGTACTCTCCTATATAGCACGTAGAGGATTTGTGTGTTCTCTCTACACAAATACTCATAAGTATATATTCAAAAAAATCATAGAATTCAAAGAATATGTTAATTGGAAGTACTGGGATTTTTTTTTTTTTTTAAAGGGATTGGATTGAAAAAATTGATTTTTCTATAAATGAAACCGCATTGATTAACTAGATAACTAGTTTTGAGTTGAAATTTCCAAAACCGAAATTGGTCAAGTTCGGGTCAGGTCGGAAATGTCACTTCTCAAACCGGGTCGGACTAGGTGAACAGCCTAATGATCATAACCTTATGCAAACCAAGATTTATTAAACATTCCACGGCTCAATATATATTTTTTCAAAACATCATGAAAACATTAATGTGGTACCACAATTATTATATATAAATGCTGTGAAGTCCAAAATCTCACGTGTTTATCTATCTCAATACTCCAAACTCTATAGTTTGATTAATAGTTTATCTAAAAGATTCAAACCCCCGTTTTGAAAAGCTCCTCAAAGAATATCGATCCATCCCTAGCTCCCAGGGTTAGAAGCCATTTTCTTTCCTTGGAAATGCTGTTGAAACGATGCAGGCATACCAATTAAGGGCTTTATGATGTGACACGTTGATCGAGGACGTAAAACTAGTACTAATTGGGACAAAAGGGGACGTGATTTCCGCAAGTGATATATTAATGAATTGTGTATACTACTGAAAGATACACTGCTATATTCAATACACATGTGCTTTGCATTTCTTCCTGTAATTGACCATATAGGCTTAAATTCAAAAACAAAATTTAAATTCGATGTAATGGGCGTACGTGGCATCTACATATTGGTTCATGATTGTCTCAAGGTATGTATACATACATACATACATACATACATATATATATAATTCAGCTTGGGTAGTAATATTCGATTGCTCCAAAAAGTTTTTGGAAAATGCTTCTTTAAAATAAGAAGATCATAAGTGGCCACTTTGCAAGTACATATAAGTTAGTAGCCGTTTGGTTTCAAAGATGAGAACGACTCGTAAAGATCAGAAACACTTTTTCATCCAAGCACTTATTTTAAAATCACTTATTAATTAATCTAAAATCATCTCATCTCATCTTAACTTAATAATCTCATTACTATTTATAAATCATCTTAACTCATCTCATCTCATTTCGCTATCCAAACGAGCTATTAGTGTTTTATATTAATATTGATTAAAAAAAGAAGAAGAAGAAATGAAGAATTAATATTTTCTATCTTTTGTCCATGTTGTTTTATTTTGTTTTCCCCTTTAATTTTACCCCTATGAAGTATGGTCATGTATATATATGTATTCTTCCATTAAATTAATATTACAGATTTAGTGAATGGTTTTGCAGAGCAGAGAAGATTGAAATGGCCCAATATCTACGTCGTTAGTTGCAGATTATTCAGTCTCTGTAATTTGATCTCAAGTTGGTTTATTTTTTTACTAAAATTCTGCGATCGCAATGAGAAGTAGTACTGAAAAAGTTGTTAGTTCTGTACGTATTGATGGACCAAATTTCAGTACTGCTCGAAACAACAATAGACTCCTGTGAGTACAAATTACAGTGCTCGATGTACGTACGCACCAACGGATGTTGTTTATTTCTTTATTTTCTGGTTTCCACCTGTTTCCAGTACTCTGTGCTGACAGTGTTGCGACATTTATGCGCTACAAAGTTACAAACTATGCGATCGATTAAGACTAACGCTAAGTACAGTCATACAGTGCATAAGTGGTATATAATTGTGTTGTAAAAGAGTATAGTTTATTGTTAAAAAATTATTATTTTTAAATATGTCTGGTATTTATTCACTTTTTTTTTTAAAATGATTATGATGTGCTTGTGCATTCTACAACTGTAAATATCATTTCTCCTCGATTAAAGTTCATTTTAGGCAATGAGATAAAATGAGATGAAATTAAATTAAATTATTTGTAAATAGTAGTAAAATGATTTGATTTAATATGTTTTATGAGGTTTTGAAAAATGAGAAAGAAAAAATTGAAAAGCAATATTATAAAGTTAAAATATTATCATAATATAATTTTTCAATATAATTTTTGTTTTGAGATTTAAAAAAATGAATTATTTTTTGTATTTTGTTTGAAAGTTTAGAAAATTTGTAATGATTAAATAATTATTATATGAAAATTTTGAATATTTAAAATTTAAAAGCATTTGTATTCATGGCATTTAGATATTTAGATACAATAGGATGAGATGAGATGAATTAGGAGAACTTGACTATTCAAATTACCAGGCCTAAGGTAATCTTTAAAGTTCAAAAGTGAGATGTCAATTAATAAAAGAAAAATAATACATAAAATGGGCTCTATGCTATTTATTCATATATTTTCATTTAAAATGGTCAATTTCTTTTACAAGTTCTTTGTTAGAAGTTGACCATTCCGAGTGACAATGACTTATAATTAACAATTTAACACTCAAAATTCCTGAGGGGACAAACATTTAGATCTCGTTTGATTATGCAGTTCATATAAGATTTTTTATTGAAAGTTGAATAAATATTGTTATAACATATTTTTTTTAATATTATTTTTGTTTTAAAATTTGAAAAAATTATATTGTTTATTATATTTTATGCGTGATTCTAAAAAAATTATAATAATTATATAAAATGAAATAGTTTAATTTTGTATAACTATCACTCATATTATATATATTCAGTTTTGAGAATATAGGCTAAACTTTGTTACACAAATGATAAATACACGGGAGGCTTTTACATGAACAGTGTGGTGAACAGTTCCTCAACTCTCTCCCCCGATAATGGTGATCTTAAAAAAACACTATATTTTGACAGAAACTTGAAAAAAATGGAGAATAATAAGAAAAAAAAAAAACAAAAAGTAGGCTGTGGTTTAATACAGTCTACAACTGAGTAGTCATTATATTACTGTCTAATCTGGCCTGTGCTAAAAATTAAAATCTGTTCTGGGTTAGTGCAGAACAGATCCTCAATATACATCGTCCCGTCTCTCCGTTGATCGACAAAAATCATGTATTCTAGTTCGAATGCAGCTTGTATAATCGTATGGCCGCGTACAAAGTACAAAGAGCCTCTAATTAGGTAGGGTTGATTTGGTTGTCGACCAATATATATCATATCACGAAGAAAGGATGGACAAAAGAGAAAAAGAATATAAATATACCTTCATTGTGTTTCTCATGCATTCAAAAGCTTTTCAATGTGGATGCGGCATAAATTAGAAGATTAAGTCCAGCATGAGAGATAAGAGCCCGTCTCGTTAGCCAAGGAGACTGCCTGTATACCATACAAGGATCCTCAAAACCCTGTCAAATATTGATCATGGCCCTCCCTGCCTTTTTAATTTAGGCTCCTTGTGAGGCTGCAGGCAACTCATCCTTGGCTACAAAACAAGACTCTTTATCCTCATGCAAGACCTATCTTCCTGATCTTAACTTGTAAATAAATCGTCTTTCTCCAATGGGATGCACTTGTACACTGTTCTTGACCCTATTTATAGGTAGCTAGCTTATGAGCATTTTGCAATATTGGATTCAGATGTGACATGTAAACTAATCAAACATATCCGGGCCATCAATCTTGATGATCCAATCATCTAGATTCTTGTCGTGGAATATATTCGGGGATTTGCATGGCCCAATGTTAGCCACTCGATGGCTATTGGTAATGATGATAGATAAAATTCCAAACTCCCAAAAATGCCTATCATCTCTGAACTAAAAAAAGCTTTGCTCACATGTCACTCTGTTATTGCTCAGATGTGATAGTGTGACCATTATCCATTTCCAAAGGGTCCTGGGAAAATGGGATACATGTCATTTTGTGTTCGCATCTTTTCTGCAAATTACTCTTTGTTCATTCATGGTTGCAACCTGTCTCAAACCAGTGGATGAGAATAAGGGTTTTGACATTTGCTTATAATTTACTGGGGAAGAAACAGGAGAATGCATGGGTTCTCTTGATCAATTTGGGTTGTTGACAAAACCCCTACTGACACTGGATTGAGCCACCCTCTGGTTTTTTCTTCTTTGCTATCTCATTAATATTCCAATTCCAATAATATCAATCCACATCTCACCTCACTAACCAAAAAAAGAAATACTACTGTCTCTTGCAGTGTGGGTCTTCATCCATGAGGCATGTGTCATTTCATGATTGTTGGATGAAGGCCGGGTATGATTGTAGTCCTCATGACTGGATGTTAATCTGATAGATATGAATTCTTGAAGATTTAGGTTATTTCAACGCATAAAGCAGCCATATATATGTCAAACACTACAAATTAAGAAGCTTCTTCTTAAAGAAAGAATAAAGACAGATACTTCCCAAATCTGTCTTCTTTCTCCAAAGCTTCGATGGAATGAGAAAAAAAGTACACTACATGGAAGGGGTACTGGACGCATGTCAAAGTATATATCTTTCTGTCATCTGTACGCTATTGACTCCATGCATGTTGATTCAAATTTAATACGGTTTCGCCTTTAAATTGTTCCATGCATGTTGATTCAAAGAATAGGGTTCTAGCTAGATGCTTTTATCAATATGGGACTCCTCTTTCCCGGGAAATCCACTTAAATTTTCACTTCCATTATTCGACAGCCTGTTTTGTGCAACATTTTATTTGGAATTAGTTGGTCCAACCTGCAAAATCCGTGAGCATGCATAAGAATAAAGGGAAGCGCCTTCTTGAAGTTCCTCTTGTCATCGAAGAAGTTGACGAGATGCGTGTAATTATATATAGACTTTGTCTTATCCTTTTATTCACTAATTTTGTAATTTTTGTCCTTGAAAAAGAATGTTATTAAAAAGAAAATAAAAGAAAAAATGTATCATAAGACTGGAGAGAAGCAGTCTTAAAGAGATCACTAACAATTGCAAACAAATACCATTAACAGCACCTTACATTTTCTTGGTTTTCGAGTCCACTTGGATGATTTAAGAAAAGCTCAAGCCACTTCTATATCCATCTGTACGTACTCTCAAAATTGCGATTGAATTCCCATAAAAATTGGAGTCCAATCCAAGATATTACAATCTTCCTCTTTAATTCCCAACGTTTCTCGTTAAGTTATTGCATCCAGGGGCGGAACCACTAAGGGGTTTGGGAGCTTTGGCCCCCCCTAAATTATTGTTTTGTAACTGGGCTTTCAAACCAGATTTTCTGGTTTCGTCCCTGATTGCATCCTAGATGATACGGCTCGAGTCTAATACTTACTCATGTCAGAACTTTTTTTTTTTTTTTTTAGGAAAACTTCATACATAATCAGACTAAATGATTACAGCTTTGAGCATCAAGCCAAAAATACTGTAAACAGAAAGAGGGGACTGATCCCATCCACAAATCAGTATCAGAAATAGACCACGCATGCTTAGCAAGTTAATAGAGCACATAGTGACTCAGCATCCAAAGAAGCTTATGCAACAAACTCTCAACAGAATTGCACAATAGACGTGCTAGAATAAAGTAGAAGATTCTTGAATATATCTGTAACCGAATACAGGACTTTTATTATTATTTTCTTTATGTAAATGAGTCTGAAATATATGATAAACATGCCTATAAATACTGCACTGTTGTGGTTGTATTCGGAATGGAAAAGCAATAGTAATACAATGATGAGTTTTACATAGACTTTACTTTCGTTAAAGCATTTTATCGAATAGGTGAAAAGCTCTGCTTTTCATTACTTCATCATGGTATCACAGAGCCCTTAGGACCCCCGTCCCTTTTCTTTTCTTTTCTTTTTTTGTTTCTTCTCCGATCCACCATGGCAAAACTTCCTCCACCCAATCCCAATCTCACTGCCTCCGCTGCCCATACCATCACTATCAAACTTTCTACCACAAACTTTATTCTCTGGAAATCCCAGATCATACCATTTCTCAAAGGCAATCAACTATTTTCCTTTGTCGATGGTTCCTGCTGTAAACCCTCCCCCACTCTCAATGATGCCCCCAATCCTGAGCATGATAAGTGGATTCTTCATGATCAATTGCTTATTTCTGCTCTTTCTGCCACTCTTACTGATGGCATTCTTGCACAAATCAGGGACTGCTCCACCTCGCATGAGGTTTGGACAACTCTTCAAGGTCTTTACTCTTCCCACTCCGATGCCCATCTTATGCAAACACATCTTCAGTTAGCAACTCTTAAGAAGGGAAGTGACTCCATTACCGAGTATTTTAATAAAGTCAAAGCTCTCTCTTCTTCCCTCTCTGCTACTGTTTGTCCCATTTCTTCTAGAGAATTCAATGTTTATCTCCTGGCTGGCCTTGGATCGAATTACGAATCCTTGGTCACGTCCATCTCCACCCGACCTGATTCTTTATCCTCCTCTCAAATTTTCAGCTATCTACTTAACCACGAGTCATGTCTGGCTCATCAAACTCAGTCTTTACTCTCTGGTACCTCACTTTCTGCCCACTCCACCTCTGCTCGCCCTTCTTTCTCACCTTTCTCTCCAAACCGAGGCCGTGGTCGTGGCTTTCGGCGTGGACGAGGAGGAGGTCGAGCCCCTCCATCTCCAAACTCTTTTCTAATGCTTCCTCTAATCGTCTTGTCTGTCAGGTCTGTTATAAAATTGGTCATACTGCTATGGTCTGTCACCATCGCTTTGATCATGCTCATCAGTCACCTCCACCACCATCCTTCTCGGCAAATAACACTACCTACACTCAAACACCCACTTATCCGACCAGTTGGTTCCCTGATACAGTAGCTACTAATCATTTTACAGCCGATTTCTCCACCTTAAATTTGGACTCCCATCAGTATCAAGGCACTGACCAAGTATGCATCGGAGATGGTTCATCGCTTCCAATTCATCAGTCTGGCACTGGAATTCTTCCCACCCCAAATGGCAAATTTCTTCTTCGTCATTTATTACATGTTCCATCAATTTCACGCAATTTATTATCTGTTCGTCAGTTTTGTCATGACAATAATATCTTCTTTGAGTTTAATTCATCTGGTTTTCTTGTGAAGGATTTGCGCACGCAGACGGTTCTTCTTCAAGGACCCATTAAGGATGGCTTATATGTGCTTCCTGCTGATGCTCGGGCCATGTCCTCTTCTCCCAAACATGCTCTTATTGGTGAACGCACTTCTCCTCAAATCTGGCACGCTCGTTTCGGTCATCCGTCTTCACGTATTACTGCCTTTACCATTCAGCAATTTCAGCTTCCTGTTACTACTACTAAAAATAATATGACACCATGTGCTGCCTGTCTCCAAGCAAAAGCCCATGCTCTCCCACACCCTCCATCACCATCTCAATCCTCCCAACCTTTTCAACTTTTATTTTTAGTTGTTTGGGGACCAGCGCCTGTGCTCTCCTCTAATGGTTTTCGTTATTATTTGTCAATTGTCGATGACTTTAGTAAATACATCTGGTTTTTTCCCCTTCATGCTAAATCTGATGTACCTACTATTTTTTTTTTTTTGGCTTTTGTTAAATATATAACAAATACCTTTTCTTCTAAAATTATTGCCATCCAAACGGATTGGGGTGGTGAATTCCGCCCGCTTCCAAAAATTTTACAACATTTTGGTATTTCTCATCACATCACATGTCCATATTCACATTCTCAAAATGGCAGTGTTGAACGGCGTCACGGTCATATTGTAGAAACTGGACTATTCTTACTCGCTAAGTCCTCTGTTCCTACTAAATTTTGGGTTAATGCTTTTCAAACCGCTGTTTTTCTTATTAATCGAATGCCCACTCCAATTTTACAAAATCAGTCACCCTTTCAAATTCTTTTTACTCAAACTCCTGACTATTCCTTTTTCCGTGTTTTTGGCTCAGCTTGTTGGCCTAATTTACGTCCTTTTAATAAACATAAAATGGATATGCGTTCTCAACTTTGTGTCTTCCTTGGTTACACATCTGACCATAAAGGATACAATTGTTTTCATATTCCAACTGGTAGAATTTATGTCTCGCGTGATGTGCGTTTTGATGAAACTAATTTTCCCTTTTCTAATAGCACTGGTTCCCTAGCATCTATACATTTGGCCCCACCTGATCCTACTTTTCTAAACCTCTCCTCTGTTCGGCCCGATACCTCCTCTTTCCCTCCATCTATTATTCCCACATCATCTGGTCCCACTCCAGCCCACCAACCCAATCCTCCTATACCCAGCCTACCAACTGAGCCTCCACTCTCGTGTGAAACACTCATACCCAGCTCCGAAATATTGTCTTCCTCCTCAGACCCAAATCCCCCTTCTACTTCGGTAGCGCCAACACCTATCTCCACAACTCATACTTCCTTCTCTTCCCAGATTGATTCTTTACCTCTCTCTCTTGACTCCAGCTCCCAACTTCTACCTAGATTGGTCTCCTCCTTACCTCCCTCTTCTACTGAGCATCGGTCCAATACCCATTCTATGCTCACCCGATCCAAGACAAATACCCATCGACCAAAACAAAGATCTGATGGCACTATACCCTGGCCATCTACTCATCCTTCTTCTCATCTCACCGAAGCTACATCTATTCCTGAGAAACCCTCCACATACACTGAGGCCTCCAAATTCCCTGCTTGGCGTGCTGCCATGGCCAGTGAATTTGAGGCCCTCCTTCACAATCAAACGTGGACCCTGGTTCCTCCTCATCCTTCTCAAAATATTCTTGGTTCAAAATGGGTACTCAAGACCAAGAGACATGCTGATGGTACTCTAGAGCGTCGGAAAGCTCGTTTGGTTGCTAAAGGGTTCCATCAGCAGCCTGGCCTTGACTACTCTGAGACTTTCAGCCCAGTGGTGAAACCTATCACCATCCGTTTATTACTCTCCATTGCAGTTTCTCGGCACTGGCCCTTGCACCAGCTCGATGTACAGAACGCCTTCCTCCATGGTGACTTAGAGGAGGACGTCTTCATGCAGCAACCAGTTGGGTTTGTTAATTCTGACTTCCCTCAGTATGAATGTAAACTCAAAAAATCCATTTATGGGCTTAAACAAGCCCCACGAGCTTGGTTTTCAAAACTGAGTTCACAATTACTTGCTTTGGGTTTTCATGCATCTGTCTCTGATTCTTCCTTGTTCATTTTTAACTCTAGTTCTGCAACTGTCTATGTACTCATTTACGTAGATGATATCATAGTTACAGCCTCTGATCCTATGCTTGTCACTGAGTTTATTACAGCTCTTCGAAATACCTTTCCTGTCAAAGACTTAGGCCCCCTACATTATTTTCTAGGCATACAAGTCACTCGTAACCCAACTGGTTTATTTCTCTCTCAGTCTCGATATATCTCTGACTTACTATCAAAAAATAATATGGACAACTGTAAACCAGTGTCTACCCCCATGGCTACCTCGACAAAGCTGAGTGCTCTTGATGGATCCACTTTTGAGGATCCACAGCTTTATCGTAGTGTCGTAGGCAGTCTTCAGTACCTTGCTTTTACTCGTCCTGATATTTCTTTCGCTGTCAACAAAGTTTGCCAATTTATGCATTGTCCCCGCACTTCTCATTGGCAGGCTGTTAAACGAATACTTCGGTATCTTCGTTTAACTGCTGCCTTTGCTCTTCATTTTTCTCCAGTTTCTTCTCCTAAGCTTTTAGCCTTCTCCGATGCTGATTGGGCTGGTTGTCCGGATGATCGGAAGTCCACCGGTGGTTTCTGTATCTTCTTTGGTTCTCATTTAATTGCATGGGGTTCCAAAAAGCAACCCACGATTACACGTTCTTCAACTGAAGCTGAATACAAGTCTGTTGCCAATACTGCTTGTGAATTATTATGGCTCCAATCCCTTCTTAAAGAATTAGGAATTTGTCTTGCTGATCCTCCTACTCTGCTAAGTGATAATATGGGTGCTACTTATCTTTTTGTGAATCCTATTTTGCATTCTAGAACAAAGCATGTGGACCTTGATTTCCATTTTGTGAGGGACCGTGTGGCAGCCAAAACACTCAATGTGTCATTTATCTCTAGCCATGATCAATTGGCTGATATTCTTACAAAGCCCTTATCTACAGCTCGTTTCTCATTGCGGCGTTCAAGTCTCACCATACTTCCTATGTCGCTTGAAGCAAGGGGGGATAATAGAGCACATAGTGACTCAGCATCCGAAGAAGCTTCTGCAACAAACTCTCAACAGAATTGCACAATAGACGTGCTAGAATAAAGTAGAAGATTCTTGGATATATCTGTAACTGAATACAGGACTTTTATTATTATTTTCTTTATGTAAATGAGTCTGAAATATAGGATAAACATGCCTATAAATACTGAACTGTTGTGGTTGTATTCGGAATGGAAAAAGCAATAGTAATACAATGATGAGTTTTACACAGACTTTTCTTTCGTTAAAGCATTTTTTCGAATAGGTGTAAAGCTCTGTTTTTCATTACTTCATCACAAGTGCATGAGCCACTTGATTTCCACTTCTGAGGACATGCTGGACGTGATGCTCTTCAAAACAGTTGAGTAAATTCCTGACTTCCATCAACAAGTTACCTTGAAGAGATAATGATTCTTGGCTAGCAGTTAAGGCTTCTACCATCAGTAAACTATCACTTTCTAGAACAATTTTGGATATGCCCAAATGCAAGATAAACTGCAAGCCCCGGAACATGGCAAGCAGTTCTGCAGAATCTGGATCATGCAGTTCATGTTCAGCCTTACTCACCGCTAGCACCACCTCACCCTTCCCATCCCTGAGTACTGCGCCCACCCTTGCTTTTTTAAGATCATAAAATAGAGCAGCGTCTACATTAAGTTTATAAGACTTGAGTCAGAATTGAGTCAGATACCACTTGTAATAATCACTAAATTATTATTTTGTAACTGGGCTTCCAAACCAGATTTCCTGGTTTCGTCCCTGATTGCATCCTATAGATGATACGGTTGGAGTTTAACACTTACTCATGTCAGAATTGAGTCAGATACCACTTGTAATAATCGAAGAAATTATGACATGTTATATATGGAGCCATACGGTCAAAGTTACAATGGGAGTTTCTTAAAATAATTGTAAAGAATTTGAACTTTTCCCTCCTAACTAACGTAGGATTTAATTGGCCACAATTCCATATATAATACATAATATTATTACTATATTTTTTAAAGAAGAAGCTAGCTATTGAATGCATTGTCAATTGAGACAAATATCATGGCCCAAACTTATGGTCTATGTCCTGGATGCTGGATGCGTCTGCACCATAGGACTTGTCGATGATAGTCTATCCGGCCAAAGTTATTGCTTTACTCTGCATCCCGCGTATATATGTTGTTCCCTTCACAACCCTTTTCTTTTGTTTAAGATTGTCTATGGATGTGAAGTGATCTCAAATTATCTGAATTAGTTTACGAATGGTAATATTTTGTAAGTCTTATTAAGATGTGTTTAAATGTATGAAATAGGTTGACATGTTTAACTTTGCATGAGAAATTGAGAAAGTAGTGGGTCAATTAATGATTGGTTTGACATCCAAACGTAGCCGAAGGCATCGTTTGCTTACACATATGAGATGAGATGAGAAATTTATAAATAGGAGTGAGATAATTTATAAATAATAGTAAAATAGTTTAAGTTAAGATTTTTAAGGCCTTTTGAGAAATGAGAAAAAAAATTGAATAAAAAAATTATAAAGTTAAAATAGGGTTATAATATAATTTTTATTTTGTGATTTGAAAATGTTAAATTATTATTATTATTATTATTTTGTTAGAAGTTTGGGAAAGTTATAATGATTAGGTAGTGATTGGATAAAAATTTTGAAAAAGTTAAAATTTGAAATTGAAAAATATTAGTGTTTAAATGATATTTTAATGTTGAGATGAGATGAGTTGAGACAGTTTGAAATATTTGTAAAACCACAGAGACCTAACTCTCTCATCTAAAAGAAAAATATAATAAAGGGATATTTTCTTTCCATTATGTTTATTGACAGGGTATATTTAAAATAATTATTTAGTTTTAAATAATAAATATATACAATCATACGATTGAAAAAACAATAAATATAATTACTTACGGTAAAAAAAATATTAGGATAATAATACTTTATTCAACTTCCATCTAATCTTATCTCAACTTAACTCGCTGTTCAAAATCGCTTCTCAATTCAGTTCTTTTCAATTTGTTTTTAAACAGAACCAATTAAACACTTTTATTTGATTCAAGCAATACAAGAGATTATGATGGTAAAATATCATATGGCAAAAGCCAAAACCTCGAAAATGAAGTGGGAACATGCACGCTGCTCCGACATGAGTACTTTTATTTTCAAATTTTCCAAATCCTTATTAAGTGACTACTGTTTAAAAAAAAAACCATATACTTGTTTACCACGAAAATGTGATGCATGAATGTATTTATGATTTTGAGAACTGCTACATATACAAAGAAATTATATAAAAAGAAATTAAAAAATTGACGTGATTTCATGTGATCTGTTAGATATACTTTACAATAAAAATAACTTTACAATATGACGTAATGCATCAAATCATATCAGTTTAAAATTTTATTTTTGTATAATTATTTTGTATTTAAAATATTTCTTTATTATTTTTGGTATCGGAAGGTTTTCTTGAAAATATCTGAGACTTTTGACAACACTTTTAAAGGTGAGTTTTTATGGGATTTTGAAACTGGTATGATGTATCAAGATTTTGGTTGGGTTGACTATTGAGAACGTTTGCCATATAAATTCTTATGAGATTTAAAAAAAAAATAAAAAAATTTCTAAAAGCTGTTTTATTTTTCTCTTTTTACAAAATCAAGCAGTTATAATGAAAACGTTTTCTCCGTTTTTATTTTTCTCTTATTTTTCTGTTTTATTTTGGTTGTGAATAGTCTTTCGTTGTAATAAATTAGTTACAAAAATCTATTTTTCTTGTAGTGAAGATAATATACTATAATTAAAATAATGTTTTTTATTTATTTATAAATTTAAAAAATGCTTGAATTGAAAATATGACAAGTTTGAGAATTTTTTTATTTTTTATTTTCCTTGCCAAACATAACTGATCTAGCCTCTCTGTGTCACCGTTTTCTATTTTCATGGCTTCTATCCGAACTCCAAATTAAGAAACCAAATGAGTTTGTACGGACATCAATAAATATTATAACGTTCATTTTATATATCTATCTTTCTCCTGTTCAGACAATTAGAGCTTATTTAGATAGTGAGATGAGATAAAATAGTTTTATATTAAAGTTGAATAAAATATTATTAAAATATTATTTTTTAAATTATTATTATTTTAAGATTTGAAAAAACTGAATTGAAATTTAAAAAAATTAAATTAGATATTATATTTTATATAAAAATTTTAAAAAAATTATTATAATAAAATAAGATAATTTCTGAATACAATGGGCCTCATTCTGTATGAGATATTTTTCCCCTTTGGATGGTGTAGTTTTGCTTTCTCCTTTTAACCCACACTGTTCTCAGCCGAATCCTCAAAATTAAAGCATCGTACGTAGGCCGAGGTTGACCGGTACTTCACAATCCCCTCGACTAGTCCATTTTGCTGAAAAAGGTCCGTGTTTGATCGGCCCAAGAACTGCTTAAACATCACAATCCACTTAACAATCATTTTTTTGTCACTACTTTTAAGCAATAAAATTTTATTTTATTTATTTTATGAATGAAACTATAAAAAGGGTTATTATTGTTCCCATGCATGCACTTGCCACATTTTTTTTTTCTTTTTAGTGCAAAAAAATTAATTAAATAGTAACACCAGTCACATTTTTTTAAAAACAATTCACCTGCATATTTTCTTTTAATATTTCATGAGGATATCACATTTGAAATGTACTTATACGACTTCACTGAAATGCACGGGAATTAAACATTTTAGACTTGTATATATCATTATTCATAATCAAATGTGCAGCAATTGAGGTAACCTATAATTGATTCAAGATCGAGATGGTAATTAAATAGTCCTTAGTGATATTATTTTCTAGTCATGATTATTCTTGTATAGTTTCATTTCTTCGAATAATACTAATTAGTATTTACGGTATTCAAGAGATTATGGATCGAGATAAACAAATAAAATAGATTGATTGAGTTACATTGTTTTCATATACTAATTTTCTATTTACATACTAAGATATATATATTTTCTTGAAAGTCTTAAATTAATTTGATAGTCATTTATAAATAATTAAAAAATATTCTTAGAGCACTTCTTAAGAAGACCCATTAGTTAAATATTAAAAAAAAAAAATCATTGTTGGTTTTCCTTTCTTCTAGAACTATATATCAAAAAGATATTTGGGTCTCAGTTCTTTCTTCTTCTTGTTTTAATAAAAAAAACCATGGTGGTGCGCAAGGCAGGCCACTAATTTATAGGTATTAACTTAAAAGTATAATGGATTATAAAGCTCTGCAAGTCTTTTCGTTTCTCTAATGCATGGTGACATACATCATGGTAAGGTATTCTCTCTATATTAATTTTCTTTATAAGATCCCGAGATATTGAGAGCTTTCAATGTATATATATTCTTTTATTCTTTACCCAAGATAACATGTAGTAACAAGAATTATTATTCCACCTCATAGTTAATGCATGTTTGGAATTATAGTGGGAAATATACCTTATAGATTTAGGATTTATAACTTATAGTTTAAGTAATAAATTCTACTATTAAAAAATTATTTACTGTTTAGTAGTCATATGTTAAAAGTATTTTGTTTAAAACATTTTAAAACATGTTACATTTGTTTGGAAATAAATTGAAAAAGTACTTTCTGAGATAGAAATGATGATCATTTGATTTTTTCAAAAAAATTATGACCATATCTTTAAAAGTTTAAAAGTTGTAATTATCTTAAAGTTGTATTAGTATTTTTGCCGATCAACAATTGTTTTAAAATTTGAACTACACTTCGTATTATTCGAAAAAGCACATTTGATGCTTTTTTTAAACGTATTTTTTAGCTTATTTGAAATTAAAAATTTCTTTAATACATAACACTCAAACAACCTAATTTTTCAATTAAATAGCTTTTAAGACTATTTAAGAACTTCTTAAAATTCTTAACGCAACCCCAAAAACACCCTTAATGATGTTTTGTTCATTTTGTTTCATTAAAATACAAATAATTTGCAATTTATTTTATGGAAAAGAATAATTCTACTTATCATCCCACAAACCATAATTTTTTTTAATATAATAAATATGTGGTGTATGAATGATATGTAGAATAACTCAATTAGTTTAGGAAGAATAAAATTAAAAAAACTTTAAAATGTGGAAGGTATACGTGTGGTGTAGGATGATAAGTAGCATCCCATAATGAAAAATGCTAGATCCCCGCCCACCCAAAATTTTAAAAAATAAAGCCCCCACTTTGGAAGTGTATTTTCTTCATTTTTAAAAGCAAACAAAAAACTTGCACTAGGGGAAAAGTGGGGGCAAGGTAGCATTGTCATTATCTTATCTATATTAAAACAAAGAAAATAAGGGTTTGTTGGGAACTTAAATGAGATGAACTTTTCATCTCATATTAAAAATTCTCATAATTTCATCTTCAAACATCACTCAAATA
This sequence comes from Carya cathayensis, assembly GCA_011037825.1. Lineage (NCBI taxonomy): Eukaryota > Viridiplantae > Streptophyta > Magnoliopsida > Fagales > Juglandaceae > Carya > Carya cathayensis. The sequence continues at coordinate 133,004 of QGSO01000383.1, read as the reverse complement.
TGATAATACTTTTTAATTTTAAATTTTTAACTTTTTCATCTAATCATTGTCTAATCATTACAACTTCTTCAAACTCTTAAACCAAAAAAAAAAAAAAAAAATTTTGAAATAAAAATTATATTAAAAAATTATATTTAAACAATTTTTTTAACTCTATAATATTTTTATTTAATTTTTTCTCAAAACATGTTATATCAAATTCTTTACCATTTGATGTTATAGATCAAAATATGTCAATTTATTTTTATCAAATTTTTTTTGTAGTTAAATCATTTCTCTTTCATAAAACTCTTATAAACATGATAGCATTGAATTAATCTAAAAAATAATTGCTTAAAAAAATCTAAAAAATGCCCCCACTAAGACTGCAATAATATCAATTGTCCCTATCAGTTTGCACAATAATCAATTATTCACCACAAAAACACAAAAAACAAAAACAAAAACACAAAAAGGAAAAACAAAAAACAAAAGCACGACCACTACTATATATCTTCAATTCTATAGTTTCCACAGTCCACTAAATGCATAGCAGAGGCGAGTAATATTATCGAATTGTGATTTGCCAAGTATTCTTAGTGGAAGACGAAGCTACTTTAATTTAATTAGTTCTTTTTTTTCTTTAGTTCTTATTATACTTTTAATTAATCTTTGTTGTTGCCTACCATATGGGTGGTGTCGTACTTGGGCTCTGAGGCTCTGAGCATACCTTTACTATCTTTCTTATCCTCCATCATCATCATTTATTCAGATGAATCTGGCTATCCCACCTGTACGTACGCCTGTCCAAGCTTGGGTCTCAATACGTGTCCAAGCTTAGGCGGCAGATCGCAGAAATGCGTATAACTGAGATCGATGTTTGGTTCTGTGCGCATGGATATGACGCAGCAGCATGCATGCATGCAGCATGTCAGTAGGAAGTCAAGCTCGCTTGTGGAGCGTCTCCACTTTTTACAGACTTAGAAAGGCATTAACTGCAGGGTCCCAGAACCCTTTTGTCTAATCAGTCTTTTCATGTTATTCAAAGTGGAATTTCCTTCGAGAGCACCGAGTACCATTCACAGATGATGATCAATGATATAGATGGATAGTGATACGGTTACCGTTAAAAGAAAAAATTCACAATATTATTTAAAAACACTTTCTTAAAAAGAAAAAAATTTCATGCAATGGTGGCTGCCAGCGAAAGTTTTAAACGGTATGCATATCATTTTCCTGATATAGATTGGACAACCAGTCATTTCAATTCGTGCCCAAAAACCCAGCCCTTTATTTCCTTTTTTTTTTTTTTACAGCATCCACGCACTTAACGACACCAGTGAATGGATCGTTGGTTTTAAGTCGATCGTAACGACACCAGTGAATGGATCGTTGGTTTTAAGTCGATCGTACCGGTTGTGGGATTGAAACCTGTGAGGTCACGAAATCTTTAAACTCCTTACAATTTTGGGCGTACATTTCGTCACATCATCTTTTTTATCATATTGAGGCTGAAATTTTTTTCTTCCTCTTTTCGAATATAAGTTGATCGATCTCTTTGTTCATAATTATAAGAGCATTCGCAAAATTATAAGAGTATTTTTATTCGCATTCTTAAATTTTTAAAATTTCTAAATTTTAATAAATAAATTTAACTTTTTGACAAAACTATCTCACCATCTGGTTCCTATTTTAAAGAAAAGTTTTAGAACGTGAACATGACTTCTTGTATTTGGAGAGTTACTGTTCATCTCTTAAATAATTTTTTTTTTTTTATGTATTTTATAAGAAGTAGTTAAAGATGTACAAATAAAGGAATAGAAATTAGGCCTGCAACCCGGCCGGCCCAAGGCTGGTTTGGGCTGAGGCCCGGCCTGGCCCGACTTAAACCAAAAACAAAACTAACCCGACTCGATCTACTCATTTTCAGGTCGGGTTGAATTGTTGGTGGCTTTCCCTTTCTTTCTTTGTAAAAAAAAAAATAAAAAATGGAATGCATCATGGCCGCCCATTTGATGCTATGCTCATCCTCACTCGTCGATTCCTTCAGTGGTGGTGACCACCACCAGCTGGGCTTCTTCTCGATAAAATCGGAGTGCCGCAACTCAATCGCCGAGTGCCAGATGTCCGGTGGATACAAGAAACTGGACTTGGAGTTCGTGATGGATTCAAAGAACAACCGCCGCATTCAGTGCCCTACTCTCACTCCAATCACATATTCCAACAAACCCAAACCGCTACAATTCATTCAACTCACTTGCTAAGTAGATCCAAAGATAAGTCTCCAAAAATAAAATGCATAAGCTTTATCACTAATAAAAGAAAAATAAAATGTTGAAAAACTACAAATAAAATGCATAAGCTTTACAACAATGGCCTCTACCTCGTGATCAGTGGTCCATGGGGAGGATCAATAAAATGGTGATAGTCTGCTGGAGCACCGAATGGCAGTTTGAAGGATGAGAAAGGGAGCTCACGAGCTAGGCATGGAGCCAAAAACACAGAGAGAGAGAGAGAGAGAGAAGATGAGAGAGACACAGTAATTAAGTTGCGAGGAAATTGAGGAGGAAATGGACGGAAGAATAAGAGGTAAAATGGGGAGCGGGGAAGAGAGGGCCAAGAGAGAGGTGGGATCTGGGTTGGGGGTGTTTGGGAAGAAGGAAAATGAAAAAGCGGGAGAGATGGTCTCTTAGCTTGGGCGTGATCGGTTTCGACCGACATTAGAGAAAATAAACCCACTATTGGCTTTGAACCAATGAACCCAACTAAAGTCGAGTGGGCCCAGGTCAAGCCTTTTGGATTGATCATGCCAGACCCTTTTATGCACAGCCCTAATAGAAATAACAATAAAGAATTAATAGAAAAATATTATTTTAATATAATAGAGAAATAAATTATAATAGAGAGTGATATGTGGGAGATTTTCAAAAGATGAGTAAAATTTATGAGAAAATTTTAGGAAGTTTGATTTTTTGCCAAATTATAGGAAAATTTATAGAGAAGCTTAATGTGAATGCCCTAAGCTATATACGCATACTTTACAAGACAATGTCATGCGGAACTACAAAAAATTAACAAGACAAAGTCTGTGATTCTAGGATCAGTGGATCGAAGGGCCTAAAAAACTAGAGCTTCAAAACAAACAGAAGCTTTATACAGAGCCAAACATATTGACCGCCCTTGTCCGTATAGATGTGGGGAGATATATACTGTATCCCTTTAAGACCCTTATGAGGCAAGGACGGGTAATGTTGTATCTTAAAACCAAGGAAGGTCATGTCATTTGTTGAGACTTGCATGTGTATTCAATGCGATGAGATCCTAGTAAAGAAGCGTGACGTCTTGATTAAGAAAACAATATTTACTGCATTAATGGGACTTAAAGGATGGAGCGCTCAACGTAACATGCTATGCATAGATCTAATGCGATACGATCGAAATGTGAACGTCGGGGGCCCAACGTCCACACCAAAGACCAATTAATTACGAGGAGGCATTCATGAATATATGTGACAAAAGCTCAAAAATGAGCGCGAATACCCGGGATTTGATTAGGTCAGTAAACACCCAATATCACGATCAGAAGCTAGAGCAAATGAATCCAGTGCAATCGACAAAAGTAACTACTCATCCCAAGGTCGATGATCAATAGTAACGATATTGGTGCTAAGCATGCATGCACATTAATTGAACTTCAGAATCAAGGAAATCAACTACAGTCTCAACATACAATAAGATAAATTTACTTTCATCCGGTTAAAATCATGCAACCGAATATTAATATTTGCCTACCCGGAGCATGTATATAAAAAATAATGGAGTTAGCTAGCTAAAAGTATCTAATTTTATTTTTATGTCAAAATAACGTCATTGATCAAATCAATTACAAATGATTATCAGTCCAAATAACATTGGAAATAGAATCTAGGAATTAAGACTCCCACCAAACATTAATTTCATCTCCATTCAAAGCATATCTAGCAAGTTTATGAGCTACATTGTTGTCCATCCTGCCCACATGTTGAATTTTGCACCTTGGAAAGCTCTACATCATCTCCTGAATATCCTTTATAAGATTACCTAAAAGTATTCTCAATGAATTATTCATCCTATCCTTTAAAATACATCACTAAAATCCATTTTTTCTATTTTACATACTGATTTTTACAATATACCATACATCAGTTTATTTATTTTTTCTTCATATCATTTAAATATTATACTTTTTAATACTTTTCCTCTAATAGAAAATTAACAACAAGAGAGAGAAATTAATTTAAAATATTTACAATGATAAATAGTTCTCTCTATATTTGGAGGCTAGGTACTTTTGAGAGCATTTACACGTTATGTTTTAAAGAAAAATGTATTATAGAGCGTCTATTGGGAGTGCTCAACGATCTTGATTCACTCAACTATTGTATACCTTGGATCATGAGAAGAGAATCACTTTTTACAATAAGCTCTTGCAAATCTAGAGGAATACACAGCTACAAACCTCCTAGCAAAACTGTGTTTAATATCTAAGGGCTCATTGACGGTGAATTCTTTCTTACTTGCTACCATCATAACCTTTTCTTGACTATTACTAAGAATAAGTCCCACACCTGCATATTGTTGGTCATGCATGAAATGTTGCCCCATCTTCAGTTTTATGGCACTTTGAGGTGGGGGTATTCCATTACGTTTACTATGGATTAATAATGGAGGTCAGGTAAAAATATTAATATTCTCCTTATCGAGAGCATTTGTATTTTAAAATTAATCAAAATTTTATTTCCAAATACCCCCATGTTAGTTTAAAAAACGTTCAAATATTGATTTCGTAGAGTTGGCGGGTACCCCGTTCTTTGTTCTTCAGATTTGACCATACCTCCAATATCTGCAGCTAGCTAGCCTGCATGCATCAGCTTCCAACCACAAAAGTCAGGATCCAATTGCTATAAAGTTGGAGATCCCCACCATCCAAATATGAAAAGAATGGTAACAAGTCTAATTTGTAGGCATTGTACAAATAAGAGGGGGCATAATCACTATATTCGAAACAAATAGTCTAATCAGTGAGGAATTCTCTTGAAAGTGGACCAAGCTTTTCTAGAAATACCCCTTGATATTATTCTTTCAAGGGTGAAAATTTGGAAAATGCTACTACATCCTTCCGATTTGACGTCTAGTCATTTCATAGTTAAATTTCCTCAGTTTTATTATTTTTGTGAAAAATAGTACCGTTCGTAGAAACAGTAAGGATACTGGTATAATGTTTTATATAATTATATTTTAAATTGAAAATATTTATGTAAAATAATATTATTTTTATAAGTTATTTTATTAATTTATTTCTATTTAAAATTAGAAATGATAATTTGGATTGTATTCGTATCATGTGAAGTTATAAATATTTAACTATATGGATCAATACAAACTCGATCTAGTAAGTTAAATTAATCAAATTCTCAAACCCTAACATAACTCATAAATGAATCAAAATTTATGAGTTGTGTTGTGTCACCAATTTTAAATCATTTAATAATTAATTAGAAATAGATCAACACGACACACTAAAAGAAAACTCGTTTTCATAGGAAATAGTCCTTTTAATTGTAAAATTTTGATCATAAAAACTTGTTTCTCTTGTAGTGAAGTGACTTGTTTCAACCTGTTTCACGTAAATAGATTGAATTTAACTCGCATATCCCATTTGATCTAATTAACATAATTTCACATAAACGTTAAAATCTATATTTCACATAAACGTCAAAATCTACCTATTACTAAAAATATCAATAATTTTCAGATTTTAACTTATAATAAAGTCAATATTATAAACCCAAAAATAACAAATATGTGCATAGATCCAAACTTACAATTACTCAAATAATAAAAATATAAATATAATGAGAAATACCAATATTATAATCCAATAATATTAAAATTGTAATTTTGAAATAAAATTTAAATGGTATATTATGGGTTAGTTTCAGGTTAAACAGGTTGATCCGTTATTGACTCGTTTATTAATCGTGTATTAACGGGTCAACTTGTTTTGATCCAAACCTATTTATATAAAATAAATATATTAATTTTATATAGTATTCATATTGAGTTCATCCGTTATACTAGATATTATTTCCTCTATTTAAAATAAAGATGTGTAAAAAATTGTGAAAAATGCTGTGTGAGAATGATTTTTCGGGTCTGAAATATCTAATGACTAAAGTTGATTCAAACAAATGAAGTAGGTAGAAAAGAATGAACAAGACATTAGCCCACCGATCAATGATTAAGAAGATGGCAAAATTAAAAAAAGCATGTTTGAAGATGCAATTTGGTATTCCAAGTCAAGTTGCAGAAGTCGGTCAAATTTTAAATAGCCACAGTAATTTAAACAGCCGAATTAGTTGGGTCCAATTTGAACACCGCCCCTAGATAGATCCTTCAAAAGCTAGGAGGAGATCATGGCCCAGTTGGAGGATTGCAAGCTAATTGGTGCCAGACTGCCACTGACCAAACAAACGAAGAAATTAAACCCAAAAACTATTTAATACATTGGTCAACAAGACAACAACACAATTATTAATCAAAAATAATAATATTTACTCGTGAATTTTTTTATTTTTCTATTGTATTGAAAGACTTTTCGTATTTTAAGTGATTCTTTATTTAATTTAAATAACAGATTATTTAAACACAGTCTTAGGATCAATCCCACCTAAAAAAAGTAGGGTTCGTTATTAAAAAAAGTAATTTTTTATATGAATTTTAAATTTTCTAATTTTTTTAAATAAATAAGCGAGACTTACACACTTTAATTTAAAACTATAAATATCATTTCTTTTAAATAATAATTGAATTATAATTTATGAAATTATTTAAAACATATCATGTTAATCGTGTTAATTCTTAAATGTCAAAGCTCTCTTGTATTTTTTCTTGGGGTGCTGAGCTGGCTCTCAGATTTCTTTATTTTTTATTTTTCATATGTGGGGAAGATGATTCGATTCTTGGATTTCTTAGTAAGAAATCATGGTCTTGCCAATTAGCCCAAACCAACTTGGCAACTAAACTCTCAGATCTCAATGCAAGAATAATGTATTTTTTGGAAATCATTCTTGTGGGGAAGGGGGAATCGAAAGTTGTCAATATAAATTCGTGCGGGGGCGATGATGAAGCGTCCCACTGACAAATACCATACTCAAAACCATAGATACAATTAAGCAACAAAAATAATGGAAATTATGATCCAAAATGAAATAGGGTCACGTGAGATGTCCATGTTGACCCAACATTGATGGTACCCACGAAAGGAATAATGACACATCCCACTGAAAATAAGCCCCAAAAAATATGCAATTCCAAATATACAAATCAACCCCACATGATCCAATGCTCCATTAGTACAACCTAGAGACACACGTCCATATATATATATATATATATATATATATAAAGCTTAGAAAAAGAATGAGAACATATATTAAAAAGAAAAAACCAAAAAAGTGGAGGGTCCGGTGGTCACACAAAGTGCTTGAGAAACCATCCTCCTCTAACTTTCTTCTCAATGCATGTTGAAATGAAACCAATAATCCTCCCCCCTTTCCATACCCCAAAGCAAAACCTCAAAAACCAATACAAAACAAACTAGATTTGGATGCATATGTGTTTTCCTTAGTTGTAATTTATTTCATGGTTCTTGTGGCTCCACCCACTTTTTCCCTAAAATCGCATATTCTAAAGTGGTTGATGAATGATGACGAGGGTTTGCATTCCCTCGAGCCAAATATTATTATTACTATTATTTTCGTATATCTGTCGTGGGTTTGGAAATGGTCAAACTTTGTACATCCTTTTCTCTAAAAAAGACATCCTTGTTGGATCGGGATTCCGATCCCTTTGATTCCTTTTCTACAACCAAACAATTCTTTAAGTGAAAGAGAATGCCAAACATTACAATCAGCAAAAGCGAAACCCGTTTCACCCGTTTGCGCCACAATGTCTCTCTGTCTTATTAACCTTAATTAATCCAAGGCAAAGTTGGTACTGTCGTCAAGGTCCCGATCTTTTCTTATTCTGCCTCCAACCCGCAGCTTAGTCGTGTTTATTACTAAACAAGTAACCATCGGCATTTTTTTGTCAAATTCTATGCCATTGCAAAGCCAGTTCATACGTTTCGCTTTACACGCCCATAGATAATAAAGATTGAAAGCTCCATTTCAAGCAAATAACTCTGTTTTTTTCACGTTTTGTTCTCGATTACTTTTTCCAAACAGCTAAAACAAAAATCCGTAGCTCCCAGAACCTTTTCACCCACAATGGTGTCAAATCTTTAGACCCATCATTGAGAGAGATACCATTCGAGTATGAAGTGCCGTAGAAATGCTCTTACAATGAATTGATTTGGTTTTTGCATGAATACCATCATTCCCCTTTCATTGATGGTAGCAATAGGTGTGAAATCTTTTCATGAGTTATCTCAAAATACAAATTATTGTTAATTATGTCAAATTAATTAAAGAAATGATATTTACAGTTATAAAATATACTTTTATTTTAAAAATAAAGAATAAATAAAAGATTCACCTTAAAAAAAAAATTTAATTTTTAATATTGAACTCTACCTTTATTCGAAAGAAGAGTGTGCATGTTTGCATAATCTACGAGCGGCAGAAATGCTATTTTGTAAATCATTATGATTGGAAATGAAGCAGCCATGTATGTACCAAAATACTCCAAAGAAAATAGACGAGAAATTTGTTAATTGAATTCCAATTAATTCCTTTTTTTGTATCGAACTAAAACCAAAAATTTTCTTTTGATTTACAGATTTCTCCATCCTTTGGAAACAGAATTAAAGAGAAATTACAAAAAAAAAGAGACTCCAGATGGAAATTCAGAATGGCATTATATGGGTGGTCTTGGTATCGTAACTGGAGAGACAGGACTTGGAGTTCACCCGAAATATCTTGAGCAAATCGACCGACATTTGACGAACGGACGGCGAGCAATTGCTCTGCATCAGCAGTAGAATCTTGGTCAGCCCGTTCGCCCGGGCCACCTCCTCCTGTGCCCGTTCGTCCCGAAAAAGATAGCACACGCTCCACAGTATCGTCACCGCGTGCTCCGTCGCCGCACTCGATACCTTCAGCACCCTCTGCACTATCGCCGCCACGCACCCCCCGTTCTCGCATATCTCCCACCTCCCCTCTTTGCAGGAAGACAACGTTTCGAGCATCTTCAACGCCTTTTCCGCCACCGTCACGCTCGAATTCGAATCGGATACCAACTTAGCCAACGTTTTAATTGTGCCGAGGTGCACTAATTCCGCTTTCACACGTTTCAGCATTGATATTCGGACCAAGCACGATAGCCCGGCTTCAATTAGTGCCGGATCGTTCTCTGGAGTGATTAATTTTAGCGTCTCGGATAATAATCCGTCCTTCTCGGCGATCAGGAGTTTTGATTCGGCGTCGTTTGCAATGGTTTCTAAGACCCTAGCCGATGCGATCCTGGAATCGGTTCTTCCCTGTTGCAGAACGAGCAGCAGGGAAGCCAAGCAATCGCGGTCGCTTTTCAACATCATCTTCGTTAGCTGCTGGTGGTCTTCGAATTTGCTCAGTACCAAATCCAAAAGTCCGACCACTTCTTCAAGAAAATCGAACTTTCTACATTCTCTGCCACCGGCATTGCCAAGGAATTCAAGGAGCGTTACAAGAAAGCCGTCCATTTTCGCGAGAAAATTGCGGTTTTCCTCTGATTCATTCGCGAAACGAACAATTTTCGATAAGGACTCCAAGGTGTGGCTGTTGTTATTGCTGTTTTCCGTTTTGGTCCGGAGGTCCTTCATTAGGTCCTGTAATTGGTCTAGCGAGGGAGGTGAGCCGGGCGGCGATTGGGCCGAGTCGGCCCGTTGGTTGCGGACCGAGTCGGACCAGATCTGAATAAGGCGCTGGAGGGTGCGGTTGGGGACGAACTCTTTGTTTTGAAGGACTTGCATCGTGGCAGGGCAGGTGTTGTTGCCGTTGTCCAGCCAACGTTGGATGCTGGAGCGGTCGTAGGTCACTCCCGTGCACAGGCTCACAGGGGACTTCATAACGTCGAGCGAGATCGGGCACCGGAAGAAGGTGGGCACCGTGATGTACAGGTCGTCCCTAACCATTGTTTTAGCGCCGTTTGGAATCGGAGAAAATTATTCAAGAAAGTTAGAGAAAGTTCAGAGAGAGAGAGAGAGAGATGGAGAGAATCAGAGATCGCGCGCGGGGATGTAGAAAAAGACAGAGAGATGCACGCTTAAAGGCGATAGAGAGAGAGAGAGAGAGAGAGACGGTCAAAGGTACGGTTATGACAGCAATTTTCTTTATTTTTCCCCATCGAAGATACATTAGTTCTAACAATAATATATTCTTTGTGAAAGCAGCTTCGCTATTTCCCAAAAATTAAAAATAAAAGTAATGGTATCCGGTCGATAGTAAGGATCATTTCTGGCTTTTATTAATTTCGGAAAAAAATAATTTTATTTTTTAATACGATTAATTATAATAACCGTGCTCTATGAATGATTAGGAATCAGTTATTTTATAATATTGGTCCATGTGCAGTTTGACTTGCGGGATTTCTCATAATTTATTTTTTTCTAAAATTCAAGGTAAATGACTCATGAATATTTATTTGTGGGAATATTTTATATATGCGTGTCTGCAATGTTAGATTATAAAATGTGAACAAAATATTCGATTATTAACTTATTATCCAGGATCTTAGGCCATAACTCAGCCTTTGAATTATGGATGGATGACTAGGAAATGAGGAAGAGCTAGCTAGGCCGTAGACATGTTAAATTGCAAATAAATGAGTGTAAATAATGGACGGACGACTTCCGATACAACGTGGGGAGTCGGGACCCCACCGTGAGCAAAGAGGAGCTTTTTAATTCAATGGTTTTTATTTATTTTTTATAAACACACTTTCAATGATTCTGAAAATCTTCGAATTGTTTAATATATAATAAAGTTTATATATTCATTTGTACAAAATTGAAATATTATTATTTGATTAATAATGATAGATAGGAGTGGAGTGTAGGAGTGTTGAATTAGGGTGAGTTGGCTATACGATGTATTTAGTATGTGTTTTATTTTTTAAAACACCGACTAATACTGACAAGACATTAATTAGAATGGGATATAATATTTATAGGATTCGGCTTGCGTCCTGTACAAAAATAACAGGACATCTCCTGTTACAAAAATCAACGGCCCATATTACATATTGAACAACAAGTCGAATTCGTGAGTGTTTTCTCTAATTCTTTACAATTTTTTTTCCCAATGACACACGGTCACACACCATGCTACTCATTTTAGTCAAATCAATTACTCCACGCAGCCACTTACACATTAAACATACCAGTAATTAAAAAAATGGTCTATTCACCTACTAAACATAAAAACTTATATTAAAGATATTTATATTTCTTTATTTTTTTAATATATTATAATACATACCATGACTTAGATAACATAACAAATGTAAGGCTTTAAATTTATTTTTAATAAAATTTTGACAAAAAAACTTATATAGATAATGCTAAATAATATCCATATAATATTTCTCGTATGCTCATTTATTAAAAAAAATAAAAGTTGATTTTATTATTATAAAATTAATTTTTTTATATAAATCATAAATTTATCTGAAATATTTTTTAATTACTGGTGTGTAAAATGTGTAAGTGGCAGCGTGGAGGATTTTATTTGACTAAAATGAATGGCATGGTGTGCCATTGGAGAAAAAAAATTGTAAAGAAATAGAGAAAAATTCTAGGAATTCGGCTTATTGATCAACATGTAATATTGGCCGTTGATTTTTATAACAGGAGATGTCCTGTTATTTTTGTACAGGACGCAAGCCGAATCCATATTTATATGTATTGGAATTTAAGAGCAAGAGTAATTGCATAGTTAAAGGAAAAAAAAAAAAAAACCCTTAGAGTCACAGTGACAGACTGACAGTGTACTTAGCTAGTTCTGAGTCGAAGTTGAAGTCTTACTTACAATTAATGTTACTTCACGTGCCTTCATTGAATACCCAATTTCAGAAGCCATTGAATCACATGCCGAGCTTCACCATCACGAAAAATGATATCCATTATTATTACTATTATAACATATCTTTTTTTTTATTTATTTAAAATTTAACTCTAGAATTGAAACTAAAATTTAAAAAAGGGTAGATAAAGGAACAAACCAATGTAAAATGACTCTCCTTCATTTTAATCGGAAAAAGAAAAAAAAAAAGAGAGAGAGAGTTAAATGTCAAAGTACGTGGATTTGGATGAAAAAGACGGGAGTCAATTTGTATGGGCGTGTCGAAGACGGGAGAAAGAGATATTCAAAGACAGAGGAAGCAATTTGTGCAGTATGAGTATCGACCGACCTAACCAACACGTACACATTGGGCTTTATGCCCAAAAGTCCAATTTGCGTGTATCGACTCCTTACGGCATTGCCGCTTTTTGTTTACCATTTCAAAGTCAAATTACGCATATTTTTCAAACTTTCAATTTAGGAATAACAACCCTCCAACCAAGACTTGTCCAACACACAACAACCTAGTCTCTCTCTCTCTCTCTCTCTCTTTTGAATTAATTAGGTGAATTTCGTGGTGGAAATTGTAATCCACTATGACTATGGGCAGTGGCTTTTTTTAGTTTGTTTGTTTTTTCAAATTTCTTTGAATATCTTTGTTTATTGTTGGTAAATAGTTTATACTTCACTCTAGCTGGATGTTCCAACTTCCAACCTCATACCTTTGAATAATCATGCCAAGTTAGGTAACTTAGGTTATAATAGGACTAGAATCAAGTAAGGCAAATTGGTACTAGAAGAAGAATTGGAAAGTAGGGCGATTTTTCAAATTTTGTTAGTGACGTCAGGATTATAATTGATATTGTAAAAGAGAAATACAATAGACACAAATGAATTATACAAAAATAAATTCTCAAACTGACATGATCTCATGTGATTTATTAGAACTATTTTATGATTAAAAAAAAGATTTTATAATATAATGTACTACATTAAAGCAAGTCATTTTCTAAATTTACTTTTATCTAATTCTTTTATATCTAAAATATTTCTCATTTTAAAATTATAATCAACGAACATACTTCACCATTGTCATATTGTTAGCTAGACAAATGAATCATTAAAAAACTTCAATCGGTTGGTCCGTCTCTATAGGGTTGAAAGTATCTCTTTTCTTACTTTGAACACAATTTAATTAGTCAGCATGCATGCAAAACAAAAGACAAAAATGTAAGCCAAGTACGGGGTTTGGAGGAGGGGAAAGGTACCTCATGAAAATATATATGTTTTTTCGTGTTGGAACTTAGATTAATGTTCAAATGGATGAGAGTCATCATTTCAATTTCACCTACAAGTTTTGGTAGCAAATAAGATTGTGAGAAACAAGTTAGAGGTGTAGCGTGCAAGTCACTCGGAGTAAGAACCACGGTTGCTAGCTGCCCATGCATGTATTAATTCCTCCCTGGATGATCATTTTGGGTACTTAAGTAAAGCAATCATTTTTATTTGGTCAGAAACGTGTAAAAGTCCAAAAGAGTTGAATTTTTTTGGGAAATTACTTCATAATTCATACGTGCAATTTCAGTTCGTGTACCATTAATGGATCGATCGATCATGTATTTAGCAAAGACTCAATACCATCGATGATTGTTTTGTGACGACAAAAATGACAAGCTAGGGAGTTATTTTTCTCTCATTTTGAGCAAAAAAAAAAAAAGCAAAGGAGGGAAAGATAAGAATTACAATTTTGAGTGACTTGGAAAACCAAAAAAAGAATTAGATCATTATCATATTAACTGAAAATTCTTTTGTTAGGAAAAAAAATATCATCAATTTAAGTTAAAAATAGTCTTAAAATATTAAAAAATATTTAACTAAAATTAAAGAGCTTAGTAAATAAGAAGTTTTCATTAAGAAAAATGTTTAGCAACTAATTAATCTGCGTAGTGCATCGATTGTTTAAATCCAAAGAAAACTTAGAAATTTAAGGATGCATGCATGATCATGTGTAGCATGGTAGAGCAACAGCTAGCTAGCATGCATCATCTCAATTTTAATTTATAAATCTGTTCAAACCTTTCACACAGCTACTCATAATCGCGTCATGAATTCATATAACCCGATCGACGAATGAAAATAATCGTGACTCTGATATTTTCCATATTATATTCACAACATTTAAAAGATAAAAAAAAAAGCAATAATGTTAATGAGACTTGACTAGAGAAATGTTACAATCACAAAAAGATTTTACAAAAATAAACATACAAACTGAGATACATTCATATGATACGTCGTTATATCTACTTTATAATTTAACGTAACACATCAAATTAAGTCATTTTATAAATTTATTAGTGTAGAATGTCTTTCTTATTGGGGTTTAAACTTGTAACCCTCTTGTTATATACTTTCTAATCATTAGTTTAATGCAACTTTGAATGGAGGAAAAAATGTATTAACGGTAATTTTGAGTGGTATAATTGGGAGGACAGAGCAGCAACGGCCAAAAATGACATGAGTCACGGGAACAATTTGACACTGGCAGGCCAAAAACAGAAAAAGATGTGTCCAAAATGTCGAGTGCAGGCATACTATGTTCCCTGGCCTGGATCAGGTTTCACAGCGAAAAGGCATCATGCAGAGTTAGAGAAGCACTGTTTATAGGGGTGGCCACTTGCCATCACTTGGCTCAAAGCTTAATAATGTAATCTCCACGCAGGAGGACCTCCTTCATAATTGTACGCATGCATCGGCACAGTGGGTCCTTTCTCCATATTCTATTAAGTCTATCTTCCCATTTTTGCGCTGCATAACGTGTTTGATCAAAGTTTGCAGTGTATCTCCTACTTCTCTGCCCTGTTTGTAAAGGATTCTCTTTCCATATCATACGGTTCATGATATGCCTTTTTTTTCCCAAGCTGCTTCATGATATGTCTACATTATATATATATATATACATATATATATATATGTATTTGTTAAAAACCCTGAATTCATATATATCATGTAGAACCGGTTCAAAGATTAGGTTTGTTTTTTAATTTTTTACTAAATACTTTGTATAATTAGGAAAGATATAAACATTACACATGAGTCCTGCATTAATCCTATTACATTAATCGTTGTACGTGAATAATATAGATAAAATATTAAATCGTTGAATATTAAAAATTTATAATTACATTAAAATTTATAATTACATTAATCTAATTATTAAGTTTTTGAATAAAAAATTCTCAGGCAACGTTTGGATGATGAGATCATTTGAATTGATCATTAAATAATAACTTTTTATGAGTCTCATTAATAATTAGTTTGAGATAAATTAATGTAATAAAAACACATTTATCTACTGTCATACAAGTCAAGTTTTGTGTTATCTTTTAAATTCAAACTAATAATTTTGAAGATATTTTCTGTCAATTTCACTTGATATTCACATAATTCAACCAAGAATAATGATATATAGAAAGCTCAAATGTACAAATCTTGCAATAGCTTTTTATAAAAAAGTGGATCATATTATAAAAAGGTATGAAAAAATAGCTTTCTTTTTGGTATGATATCTAATTTTTTACAAAAGAAAAAAAAGAAGAAAAAAAATGCCTAAAATTTGTGCATTTAAAACTTATTCCCCATGTTGGTCCGGTTTGGATATAAGAAATATTTCATTTCATCCATGCAAATTTTTTAAATTTCTACACAAAATATAATAAACAATTCAAAATTTTCAAATTTTAAAACAAAAATCATATTAAAAAATAATATTTTAAAAATATTTTATTCAACTTTTAACTTTTATTTTAATTCATCTCTTTTAACTCACTATCCAAAAACGATACCTTAGATGTAGTTTAGATAGTAAGATTAGATTAAATTTTTTTAAATAAAAGTTGAAAATTAAATAAAATAGTATTATAATATTATTTTTATTTTAAATTAAAAAAATTAAACTATTTATTAAATAATATTATATATAATTATTTTTATATATTTTTTATACATTATAATAATATAATTAATTATATTAATTTTTTTTAATACACAATTAATCATAATAATAATAATAAAATTACAAAAATATCAGCACATAACATTTTTATTTCCAAATCGAAATGACCGAAACTCCGACCTCAAAGGCAGGGATGGGATTTTTTTGGGGTGTGTGTGTGTGTGTGTGTGTGTGTGTGTGTGTGTGTGGCGGTGGTTGAATCTTCTCAGAAACTGTGCATTAATTACACCAGACAGTTGCAGAAGATAAAAGCAAAAGCAGATGGAGAAAAAAGAGTGAGGGGACTGGTTTTCGCGCACACGTACATATTAGGCCCAACCTCACCTAAGAATGCCATCAAATCAATGGGACAACCCATTCCTCAAAACTCAGTCCCTGATCTCAGTCAAACCACTTTTTTAAACTGTCATTTCTTTCTTTTTCTGAGTTTCTGCAGTACCAAATTTTTGTGGGGAAAATTTTAGTTATAATTACAACAACAAATTTATTAAAAATAATATTAATTTAAATATTAAATATAAAAAAATAAATCAGTATTAATATATTAATTAATATACAACTTTTTTTTTTTTTTGCGGATGATACCCATCCTACTCATCAACTCGCCTACTCTTATAAGAAACTGTGACTCAACTAGTTAGGCTTCCAATTCAATATATTTTGGAAAATGATAAGGGTATAATCTTCTTATTATTTATTTATTTGATTGTTTTTAAAATTTTTAATTTTACTTAAAATTAAAGAAGTAATTATTAATAAAATTATAAATTTTTTTAATAATTAAAAATTTTTTAAAAAAATCTTAAAAGAAAATGATAAAAAAAATAATAAATTCAAATCTTTTATAAATAGTAAATAGATATTAATAAGGTAGTAACTCTATCACTATTTTTTAAACTGTCGTATATTTTTTTCTTCTATTTTTTATTTAAATTTAACCTACTTTTGCATGTTAATATATTTTCAAATGATTTATAAATAATATTAAAAAATAATAATAAATAATAATGAGATACTTCCATATAACTCGCTAACCAAACGTTACTACAAAAGAAGAAGCAGATTTTTATGATTAAAATTTAATAATCAAAATGATTATTTTCGATAGTTTTCGTTAAAAATAATCTTTTTAATCACTAAATTTTAAATATAAAATTTTTTTTTTATTTTATAACGCGTACCTAACCTAACAGCCTGCCTTTAGATTACAGTGTCAATGGGGAAGAAAACATATCCGGACTATTATTTGAGGAATGAACAGGTAAGATGAATCCGAAATGACATCCAATCTTCTTGTTATTTTGGGCTAGCTATTGAGGTCGTCTGATGACTGATGTGAAAACATTGACATCTGAGTCTCTGTTGATTTTACTCTTTTGACAGCTACAGCATAGAATGTTTTTATTTGATTTCTCTCTATGTTGTTTATTCATGATGTTGGCATTTGGCAATCGGCATGAGAACGCTTGATTTTGTACAATTAACCATTTTTTTTTAACCTGGGAGACGATTAGAAGTTTGGTGCCGAAGGCCGCTTCTGAGTCATTTTAGGTCAAGTTTGTTCATGTTGAAGAATAAGGGTTAGATTGGTTACTAAAATCTAAATTATCTCAATTTATTTTATTTTATATAACCGTTATAATTGTTTTTAAAAGCTTTTGTATATAATATAATAAATAATTCAATTTTTTTAAATTTTTAAATAATATTAATATTAAAAAAATATATTATAATAATATTTTATTCAATTTTTAACAAAATATTTTATCTAATTTATTTTAATTGTGTAATAAAACATGGCCTAAAAGTACTCGATGGCTCGAAAATGATCCAAATGACGCTAATCGCATGTTAATTATAAGATTCCACAAATACCCTGCAAGAAATCAATTTGTTAGGATTTCAGGATTTCAAGAGGAGTTTGTTTGAAAGGTCAAAACTCTGGTGGAAGGGTACCATCGACAATGGAATGGTTCAAGAAAATTAGATATGGTAATTAAGAGCTCTAAATTTCTAAATTTTCTTCGTTGTAGTGCACCATTGTTTTTAATCTTTGGAGCAAATTTTCTCTCTAATTTCATTAAGGGACAAGAGTACTCCAGTCTCCAACTTGCATGTTAGCTAGCGAGTGGGATCGAAGGTGACCTTTCATGATTAGCTCCTTAATGGAATTATGATCATTGCATATATCCTATTCCTTTATCCCTTCTTGATATAGCTTGACTCAACTAGTAATTACGAGTGGTAAATACATAAACACATGATGACATAGACTTTATCGTGAAATCGTGATTGAGAGTGTGCAAATTATTCTCTTTCTCAAGTGTTTCTCCTCCACGTACGTACAGCATGCTTCTAGAGATTAAAAGGAAAAGAAAAAGCCTTTCATCATGTCACAAATTCAATTACATTATTTGGGTAGCCTGTTTAAAGATCATTGCAAATAGAAACTTAGAAAAGATTTTCATTTCACAACTGTTTTCCAAAAGCAAGTACGTAGCAAAAGTTATTATAACCAGTTCTCTAAATGGATAAAAGACGAAAGATAGGTTCGGACATTTGGAGTATCTCAAAAGTTTGTGAATAATAGTAATATATGAATATGTTTTATTGGGTTTTGGGAAAGAAGATAAAAAATTAATAAAAAATATTATAAAGTTAAAAAATTGTTTGAATATGACTTTTTTAATATGATTTTTGTTTTGAATTTTGCAAAAGTTATATTAATTTTTGTGTTTTGATTTTAAGTTTGTAAAAGTTGTATTTGTTTTTGTATTTAGATAATGATCTAAAGTAATAATTAGTTGAAAACGTTGAAAATTTAAGTTGAAAAGTATTTTTTGTTTGAGTGATATTTGATAATTAAATTATGAGAAGTTTTGAGAATTATTTTCTTGTCCAAATATCCTCTAAAACTATTGTCTCACGAAACTTGATTACGAAATTTTTGGAAAAAAAAATATGATCTCAAGGCCTTAAGTTGTTGATCTAGCTTGCGGGCATTAAGCGGAAGAGAGATAGACATGATATAGATCCAGTGGGTCCAGAATGTGAATCATTGCTTGTATCAAAGGTTTAAACTGAAAATGCAAGTGATATAATATTACATCTTAATTATGCAATTTTTATCACTGCATAGGTAAATATTTTAGACAATATTAAATGAACAACAAATGGTGTAGGTCCACTCCATATAAATATATATATATATATATCTATCTATCTTTATCCTACTTAAAATTTTCAAGTTCGGACAACAATTTGATCAAGCCTATGTCTACATTTTTTAGGTCTTGTTTGGATACTCAGATGTGATACCACTTATCTCATCTTAGTTGTACAGTTTTTCATCTCTGATCTGCCTAGGGAAATGGTAGAAAGAAAAATCTTATCGGCTTTTCAACAATCGCTACAGTAATGATACAGTACCATTATTGTAATGCTACAGGGCCGCTTCAGTTGGTATGCTACGCAGTTTCATTTGCCTCTAGAATACCGCTGCAATATCGATAACTACCACATTTTTAATATATATAATTATTTTTAAAATTTTTTTATTATAATGTAATATATAATTAAAAAATTATAAATCAAATTTTATAAAATATAATATAGTAAATAGGTCATAACTAGAATAATTTTATTTAACAAAGAAATGCTTTCATATTTAGAAATATTGAAATAATCACCGCTAACTACCAAAAATATATTTTGAGACAGGCAAAATATTTATGATTTTTAAAACTAATAATAGATATTACTTATTTTTATTATATTTATAGTAATTTTCACCCAATAATTATAAATACTTTTTAATAATTGGTAGGATCCACGACTTTATCAAATTTTCAAAAAATTAAAATCATCTCATATTATTTCATTATCTAAATACACTTTTTCATAAACAATCTTATCTCATCTTAATTAAAAAAAATTTACTATTATTTTAAATATTAAATTTGAACTCATCTGAAATTTGGAACCAAACAAGGCCTTTATCTCACTTTTGACTTTGGGATTAACCCTTTTGGAGAGTCATGATGTAAAAAGAAGTGATAATTATACATGATCATGCGAATTTCGCATTCCACTAATTGATATAATTCGTAGATGACTATTTCTTACAGAAGATGCGATATATGACTAGCTGTTACTATTTGCTTAGATTGTTTTAGAAATAATAAGAGATGAGATAAGTTGAGATTAAAATTAAAAGTTAAATAAAATATTATTTTAGTATTATTTTTATATTAAAATCTGAAAAGATTAAATTATTTATTTTATTTTATGTAAAAATTTAAAAAAATCATAATAATTAAATGAAATGAAAAGAAATAAAATAAAAGAAAAGAAATTTTGTTATAAAAATAAACAGTCCTTAGATTTCGAGGGTTTTTGTCATTTGCTTACAGCTAGCTTGCGTGCACTGATCAAGATTAAACTGTTTGTACGGAATTGTTTGTGTGTGAATCCCTTGCTTGTTACAGTACGTGATCAGCTTCCCAACTGTCCAAATCTCACATCACTTTGGGTACGAAGCTAAGGAAGGCGATTCAAGCGATAGTAATGGAAGTACTGTTGACATGACATGATTGGAAAGATTTAAATCTCCTATTTATCCATCCCTGTCTATAAAGCTTTAATGATTAAAATTAAATTCTTATTTGAGCTAAGGAAGGCGAGTCACCGTTAAGCTAAAAGAATTTTTTATTTTTTTATTTTTTTAAATTATTTTTTAGTACTTTTAAATGTTTTAAAAAAATATAAAAAATTTATAATAATATTTAAAATTTTTTTCTTAATTACTAAGAAATTTTTTTTCTTTTCGACCAGCAGTAGCCCCAACAGGAGCCACCAACGGTGGCCTTAGACTTTTCCTTCTTATTTTAGTTCATATGAAATCAATTTAATTTTTATTATTTTATTCACATCAAATTTTTATATTAAATTATGTATTTATTTAATATATTATAATAAAATAATATTAATTTATTTTTTAATTTATATAATTTTATCGTATTTTATTATTCAATCAATTATATATTAATTAATAATCATATTCTAATTAATTTATTAGTTAAAAAAATATATTTTAATAGTCATTTAATATTTAATAACTATAAACGAGGTTGTCCTATGCGAATTACTTATAAATGATAACAACTATGAAAATTATACCATCAGTAAGAAATTTAATTAATGATGGAAACCTCGAATGATATCTTTTGGCATAGGTAACAAAATTTAGATCCCAAAAGAGAATCAAACATTTTGTCTTTCTCCAATAGCTATCAATTAATTAAAAATACCAAATTAATTTGTAATGGAGAAAAAACTTAATAGAAATGCACATATAATTGCAGCAAAAGATTGGATTCTAGAGATAAAAATAGAGAAGGTTTGGAAAGAAATAATAAAAGAAACATTAATCATTTAACAGTATCAAGCAAATATGACTTTTAAAATATAAGAAGATTTTTGAAGATGCTCTGCTCTCACTGGTAGATTATATAATTATAGATGAAAGTTAATAGTGGATTAAAATATAAATTTTAATAGTATTGTTATTTTAAAATTGGAAAAAATTAAATTATTATTATATTTTATATAAAAATTTTAAAAAATTATAATAATAAAATAAATTGAAATGAAAGTTATGAAACGCACACCCTCTCGTCAACAGGCCCTCAAAATGTGTGCGCCGCTGATCTCTGTTTTGAGACTGCGAAGCAGGAAACTGAACATGCAAAGGTGAATAAACAGTGAGGAGGTGGAGATGGATAGATAATTGGTTGAGCTCAGTTTGTACGTTCTGATTTGTTTGTTAAGTGTTCCTGTTCATTGACAGTGATTGGAGTACCCTTTAAAATGGGTTAACATGAAGGATGAAACTTGAAAAAAAGGGGAAAAAGAGACAATCATGGGGCTGTGCCGAAGGGACAACATTTCGTGTTGTTTGGGCCTAAAGTAACAGTCCAAGTTGCTTAGTCGGCCATTAATCTGCAGTGGGACCGAACACTCACCTAACCTCAAAAGATGGCGTAGCTAGCCATAACCCCTGCGTTTCCTGTTTCTTTTCCTAGCATTTGACAAACGAGTGATGGTACTGATCATTACACGTATCATATTTTAAATTTTATTTTATTCTTATTAACTTAATTGAATTGTTCTTATCTATATATTATATATTTATTATAAAAAAAAAAATAAAAGAAAAATATTTATGATATATTATAGAAAGATAATAAGTAGAATTGTTTTTAAAAATATAAAAAACTGTTTTCCGTTTTCGTTTTTATTATTATTATTTTTTTATCTCTCGCTTTGTTTTTCGAGCTATCATACATACTCCAACCCATGAGAGCCATTCAAAAAAGCTTCTGCCAGGCTTTTTCTTCAACTTTCTGCTTTCAACGTCACTTCTACAGTTCTACTTGTGATGCTTCTATCTGCGTTCTTAAAGTTGTCTGTCTTCCTGTTCTCATCAGATTGCCACGCACACGGGCAAAAGGATTAACCCCCCAAAAGCTCAAAATGTATATACTCTAAATTCTGCTTCCAATTGTTCACGTTTCTTCGCCCTCACTGCCTTTTGTCCAACAAAACATTCAGGAAGCAAGCGCATATATTCCAACTTCATCCCCCTCACAGTCCTTCATAATTCCTGTTCTTCTATCTCTTCGACATGAGTCTATGGAGAAGACCTCTTGTTCGATTCATTTGGCTGTTCTTGTTGTTCATCTTTATTCTTGGCCAGTGTCATGGCTCAAGAAACACTAATGTCTTCAAATTCAAGCCGAAGTCTCAGTTTTCAGGCCACTTCTTGGGTTTCTTGCCAAGAAGATTACCGATACCTGCTTCCGGACCATCAAGGAAACACAATGACATTGGCTTAAAGAGTTGGAAGTCACCATGAAGATCATAGAGTCTTTGGACGAAAGGTGATCACCATGGATTTTTTCCTTTTTTTGTTCCTTCTTTTTTTGGTATGTGTTTTATAAGTCAAAGAAGAGTTGGTGGGATATGTACATGGGCTCTGTATTGTTTCTCCTCTATACTCAGGGAGAAGAATCGTTGGCTTCAGCTTAACTTTTTTGGTGTGGATCGAATGTAGAGATCAATGGACAACTTGACCGAAGTTCTAATTAATTAATTCCTGTATTTTTTTTTTGGTTTTTTGTTTAGATCTCTTAATTTGTTTGTGTGAGTAGAAGCTTTGGTAAGGAACCAGATAATTATACAATACATGCAAAGTTTTTAGTTCTGTGGAAACTGATCTCTTCCTTTTGTTCACTTTGTTTCTATAACATGCACTTAACGCAACCGAACATAGAACTTTCATAAGAACTAATGCCTATTTTTTCTTTTCATTTAAGAAAATTAATTTGCTTCTGAGTCTTATAATGTATGGCCAATTTATTGCTACATAATGGAGACAGAAGGAGAGCGCTTTACATGGTGTGCACCTCAATTATAAGGATAAGGAAAAGATCAATTTGCTCAATTATGTCTATTAATCATACCAACTGCACAGAGGTTCTTAAAAGCCTCCATCAACCAAAGCTCTCTCCCTTTAATGGTCACCGTGCAGGCCATGGTCCTCTTGATCGTAGCTAGACCCGGCAAGTTTTTGGCTATAATTTGAATCTCCCTTGGATTCTTTCAAAACCCAAATTATGGAAAAAGGATATGGCATTCATGCACGCTACCAAATGAGGGGTATGATATGTTATAATTTTTGGATGTCGATGAGAAATTATATATGTTATGCGTTAGTACGAGTGTACATTAATATATGATTTTTGTATGTCGATTAGATCATTTTCAGGCACATCCTTTCATATGATCCATTTGAAATCATCACAAATACTCCGTTATTTTCGACAGCTCCCAGACAGCCTCCAGTGCCACATTAGCTGGATAATAATCATCAGGGTACCACGGAGAACTGTAGCAATCTTTTCACTGCTATTCAACCTGCAGGCCAAACGAAAAGGGGAAATGAAGGCTGCTTAGTACGCGCGTAGGTTGAATTTTGCGTGACAAGCTGTATCATATATAATTTATAAGAGAAATTCATTAAATATAGGTCGAATATGGGGTCCTTTTAAGGCTATCCAAAATGCTATGGCTTAACTTTTTAGTTCTTACTTGTAAACGAGAACTCTCAACGAATATTTAATTAATTACCAAGCATATAAGAAAAGACCTCATAGACTTTTCCCCTTTCGCTCGTATGACATGAAGTATTCACATATAACAAGACCTATATATGTTTTTTCGTAGAATAATTAATGAACATTCCGCGTATTAGAGAGTAATACAGCCACAAAGAAATTTTACATAAATAAACTCACAAATTGAAGGAAGAGATCTCTGAACTGCATGCGCATGCCATGAAGAAAATCGCTGGAAATCAGATTGATTTTGCTTGCGTTTTTATACTCAGGTCATTTACTATTTTAGTCGTTTTTCCGTGGCATGCAGAAGTTAAGCATTAGTCAAATTCGGTGCATTTTGGAAATTAACGTACGTGACAAGATTAATCTTTCTTTGAAATAAGGGGGCATTTTGTATGTGGAATTTTGCTGTTTTGTGAAGGTTGTCGGCAGAAAAGAAAACAGAGTTTGTTCTACTTTTTAGTGGAAAAAAGATTGCATTTTCTTATGTACCCTTTCATGAGCTACCTAGCTAGCTAGGCTAGGCTAGCTCCTTATTTTCTTGTTTTTTGTTTTTTGTTTTTTTTCTTTTACTTGAATATAAAATCCCGTACGTAGGGGTCCCTCGATGAAAAATTTAATGAGGGACATTTGATTCTTTACGGATCAACTCCTTTGACCGAGCCTAAAGCATGCAGTAGTACCATAAGACATCCCTGTTTTTAGGCGCAAAGTAAATTAAAGAAACGAAGAAAAGTTTCAATACGAGGGATGTTTCTCCTCTTTTCTAAACTGAAAAAGCTTCTGGAGTGTTTTACCCGTATTGTTATATATTCAATTATGTATATGTAAAGAATATTATTAATAAATATAAGATAAATTTAAATTTTGATTATTTTATTTACACAAATTTTCATATTAGAATAATTATTTTTTCATTATATAATAATAAAATAATATAAAATAAATTTGATTTTGATTATTCACATCACATCTCCACATTAGATTATATATTTATTTATTATATAGTAATAAGTAATTAATAATTTAAAAAATATTTAATTTTTTAATTTAATTTATTTTATCATATTTTAATTATTAATTATTAATTTAATTTATTTTATAATGTTTTATTATTTAATTTAACGAAATTAAGAAAAGTTTGTGGACGTAGATGGAGAGAAGAGAGAGTGTTATAAAAATAATAATAAAATAAGTATTTAATGTGTGTAGAATAACTATAAAATTTGGTTTTGGTTTTAAAATTACTGTAGCTAAAAGTTATTGTAGCTGCCATTTACCTAATTTAATGTGGATAATTTTATTGTCTTAATAGTTAAAAAGTATAGTATTTTTACATTTAGATATTATAACAAGAGTGCTCTAAAAGGGCCAGAGCCGAAGGAAGAATGATCAACATTTGCAGTATTACGTAGAATGTGGGAGCCAACATCTTCCCATAAAAATGGTTAACATCATTAGAAGAATCCATGAAAACAGATCTGTGCCAATCAGTTCAAAACCTAAGAACTTTCTTTAACCACGTTTGTCGGTTTAAAGTGGATAGATATTACTTAACCATTTTGATTAATATTAATTATAATTTAATTTAAAATATAAAATTTTAAAAACTAAATCTTATTATTTAAATAATCAAAATGATTACGTTCATATATAATTGTTTGACAGCCACGAGTACTCCACGATATCCGAAACGATTTGACATAAAAGTTTGATCTAATGAGAGTAAAACAACAAGCTGTCCACCCATGCAAGTAGTAATTATCATGATGGGAAAAATAAAAAAAAAAAAAAAACGAAAGAAATAGTCGTATATACTATATATCACAATTCAGATAGAGCCGAAACATTTCTTTTACGTGAAAAATTCTATATCCAGCATTTTTATGTATTCTATTATTTACTTTATTAATATAATTGATTGTATTTTTTTAATATAAAATAATTATTTTGACTAATTATATTATTAAAATCTATAAAAAATATATAAAAATAACTGTATTTCAAAAAATTACGACCATATATTGATCTTTTCGGAGGTCCCAATATTTTCTTCCTTCTCCAAAAACATTTTAGTGAATTACAATTCAGGATCTTATTATCAACCTCTCATTATTGCTACAAAGGAAAGAACATGTCATGGGAATAGAACCTATAATCGTAGGAAACACTTAATTTCTTTACAAAGCTCATTGCTGGTGATCGTTAGTTCTTTTATTTCAAGGTTTGACGTTTGGATGATAATCGCCCTAGCTAGCTAGTTTCAATATTAAGTTCACCTTTTTCTCATCCAAGTTAATTATATATACTAGAAGATCATGATCACTCATTCCACATATTCAGTACCGAAAGAATGTTGAAGAAAATGTTATTTACAAAACATGACTACACGTAATTTTGGGCTCATATTTTGTAAGAAATTAAAGGGCATGCATGCAGACAATTAAATGGAGTACAAAATTATGGAGTAGAAATTATGGGTGTATATATGTGCACGATCAATTGGCCATGATACCACAAACATGATTGAATAAGTGAAAGAAGCAAGCTGGCTCCAATGTCATGATAATTAATAATGATGCATATATATATATATATATATATAATATATATATATATATATAAAGTACCACGTAATCGATCGAGCTCAGAATTATTCATACGTATTGATTGATTTTTTTTACCTACTTAGATCTCTATATATAAAGCTAGCAGCTAGCATGTCATGATATTGGGGGGCAATCCTTACCCGTTTCATTCGTTATAAATATCTACCAATATTTAATACACACGCATACATACATATGTGTACGTGTGTCGTGCAGTACCCGACCCCCTAGTTAAGTCGATAAGACTATTCATGATCAGTCTTTTATTGCTAGTGCCGTAGATGAAAATCAATTATTACAAGTACGAAAGTGGTAGAAAGTTGCCTGATAAAGAGAAAGGGTAATTCCGTGTCCTAACTCTTAATTATCATCTCCACTTTCACTTACTAATGCGTGGCATGAAATCACTTATGCATAAATGCACGGCCTGGTGATCATGACAAAATTAAAGTTATTTTTTAAAGATTAAATACAATTAATTAAATCCGTAGACGACTAGGGTGCAGCCACATGACCTTTCGGATATGTATCATAACTTGATAATTAAGGTATATGAAGAGGCTAGCTAGACGTTTAATTTCTTTTACCGGTTGTGAAAATAATGGACCATAACATGATATTCATATTCTTCAGCCCCTACCCATACATGATATGCATATATAAGAACCAAATATATCTTGTCTGATCCCGTACTGTTTCGCAATTAATGACATCGATCTGATTTAAATATTAGTGTCTTTGTTTATTAATATATATACCTTGATCTAGCTATTAATTATTAATTAAATTGTAAACGCACAAAATTAAGCTTCTTTGTACTGATCATCAATGGCAGATATATCATGTACATGCAATCAATAATGATTTTTGAACGACCAAACTTGTTCCAGCTGGTTAATTATTTGAATCGTTAAATAATAAAGAAGGGACCAAGAATCCTAATTTGTCCAATATATAAAAACACTCGATACTATATACTGATTCATGTGATATTCGTGTATATATATATATATATAGTGGTTGAAAAAACGTTAATTGTTTAAATCAAATCATGTACTGATGTTAATTTTGAAGCATATCTTGTTGCAATCTCGCGTACGAAATATGGGTAAGAAATTAAAAAGGGCAATTAGTTTATTGTACGTTAATCTTAGCATGCACGAAAAGTCTACTTTGACTAGCAAAAGCACATAAACATGCATTTTTTTAATGAACAGATGCATGCATGTCCTGATTTAATTGCCTAATTAGTTTAAGATTTCGAGCTCAATCATGGCATAAATTAATTTTTTCTTTTTTTTGCCAATGGTTCTCTTTTTTACAATAAATAATTACGCAATTAAACAGAGTGCTATCTCTTGGACCTTTTTTTGTAGAGAGTCTTAATAGTAGTAAAGATCAGACCAATCACAAAAAAAAGTAGTGTACTGGTGGAGCTCCAAATATATTAATTGGTTTCTGAGGTAATTGTTGATATGAGAATATCTAATTGCATGTATCTAGTCATAGATATAAATTTCTCTTATGAATCAATGATGATAATTTCCTTTAAAAAAAAAACTTAATTACATTCTGTGCATAGCTAAAGCTCGATTTGTGTTTAAGATCAAAAGAAATTAACATATTATATATATATATATATGTGCATAACAGATATTTACCCACATATAGTATAGTCCACATATATATGATACAGTGGCACCCGGCCGCTACTGCCACGAAATTAATTATGGCAGTAGCCCATTGAATTCAGAGCGTAGCCCACTGAGGTATTTCCAATACTGCCACAATGGCTCAACATGAGGTTAGGATTGTATATAAAATATAGTATTCGATAAATTGCTCAAGATCACTTCGGTCAAATTCGAATTTTATAATAATTCCCTATTAAATCATGTGATGTTTGTGAAAATAGAATTCTGATCAATCGATTATTGAACGATATGATTGGTCTAAAATTCGACTAGAATAGTATAAAGCTTATATTCATAGAAATTTAAAGTTATTCAAATTTATTATTATTTTTATTGTATTGTCTCTGAATGTATAACATATATGAATATTTAAAATATTTAAAAAGATTAGAGAAAATCAGATCATGGACAAGGCCGTCGAACTCAATTGAATATTAAACGAACTATTGATGAACAAAAACTCCGACTAGATGAACCGAACACAAAATTCAAAACTGTAAAGCCCGGTTGGTTTGCAAGTTTAGATGTAATCATCTCGTCTGGAGCTGTACGGTACAAAGGTTTTGTCTATCTAAATGGTTTATTTCATCTCTAAGTTTTGTTACTGAAATATATAGTAAGTAAAACAGTGCAAAGTAATGAAAAATAGTGTAAAATTGATCATGAACAGTATCAAACTGTAAATAAACAGTTCCAAACTGACAAAAAATAACTGAACAGTATGAAACAGTAAATAAACAGTATAAAACTGACAGAATAATATATGAACAGTAAGTAAACATTGCGAAATCTGATACGATAAACTCTTGACTTTTCCATGAGACAAAACGAAGATATTCTAATTGAGGCGTTTTGATACGGTCAACTAGTGTCTTGCTGTTACACTGTAAGTATGTGAGTACTATAGGAAATTACACTTGTATTTTTTTAATTGTCATGCATCTTTCATCCATATCATAAAATTATCAATTACACATTTGATCAAGATCTTCTTAATGTGGACATGGCCAAAAGCATTTGATAGAATCAATTGGCATTACCTTTCTAGTGTTCTTGCCTCTTTTGGTTTCAATGAAAAGGTTATTGTTTTACTTCAGTGTTGCTACACTGATCCTACTTTCTTTGTGTGTCTTAATGGTATGTATAAAGGTCACTTCACTTCTACTAGTGGTCTTCATCAAAGCGGCTAATTATCTAATTCGTTCTTCCTTTTAAGTGAAGAGCCTCTCAGCAGAGGTCTCACTAAAATCATGGAGGTTTGTCACACCACTCCATCGCTGTCCTTCCTGGTTGTCCCTTCTATGTCTCACATCGGTTTTTTTTTTTTTTTTGCCAATGACCTCTTGATTTTCACCAATGGCTCTAAAAAATGTCTTCTTTCCCTTATGGGCTTTATCCAACACCATGAGGCCGTCTCTGAGCAAAATGTCCACCATTCTAAAAGAATTTTGCTTAGTTCATGGGAATGTCTTTAAAGTCATAATTCATATTATTGAGACTACTACGTACATGTTTCAAAGCGGGCAAATTCCCTACCATGTATCTTGGGGCTCCTCTCTCTTATGGAAAAATCCCTCTTTCTGCCTAGGATCCCATCATATCTAAATTCAGTAAAAGGTTACAAATTGTAAAGGTCGCCTATTGTCCTCTAGGGGTAAACTCACCTTACTCAAATATGTTCTCTCTTATATTCACATTCATATCCTATCCGTTTGCAATCCCCCAAAGAAAGTGATTGATTCCATCTGTAAGGGTTTCATCACTTTCTTCTGATGGGATATTGTAGATGGTTCTCTTAAGAAAAAATAGGTCTCTTGGTCTCATATTTCTCGGCCTATACTTGAAGCAAACTTGGTATTCTTAACGTGTTTGATGTTCTCAATGCCCTTCATGGCAAACTTGTTTAGAATTTTTTTAGATTTGATTCCTTTTGAGCTAATTTCTTATACCATAAGTACATGCATTGTGCCCAAACCTTATCACTCTAGCACTTTGAAAGTAACATGCAAATTTATTCCTATTATTCATCAAGAGAGGCAATGGATAATTCGTGAGGGTGCTATAAGATTTTGGTAGGAGAGTTGGTTTGAAAATGGTTTTGTTTTTCAGAAAGGTTTTCATGTTTCTTCCCCCAACCTACAAATCAAAGATGTCTACACTCCTTCTGGGTGGAATTGGGATGAGATTCTTAGTTGGTGATCATTCTCTCATACATGAACTTGCATAGTTTTTCATCTTGCTCAAGTATAACTCGGACATTAAAATTTGAAAACATTCTATAGATGCTCTTTTCTCCACCAAATCGGCCTGAAATTTCCTCAGGGATGGCTCTCCCATCTTTTGTTTTTCCTCCTTCATTTGGAACAAAGCTCTTCCCTTAAAAGTCTCCGTTTTTTGTTAGGAAAGTTTGGCACAATGGTATTCCCCTTGATGACAGTATTTAACATTGTGGTATCTCTATTGCTTCTAAATGCAACTGTTCTATACTACTTCTGTTGTTAGTTCTGCAGAAACTATTTCTCATTTATTTTCAGAATGCTCTCTTGATTGCCTCTCTTATTCTGCTCTAATTTTTTGGAAGTTTTAGCCTGAGAATAGTAAAGTTAAGTTTGATAGCACCTAGGTCAACAATCTCTCTACTATCTACAATGTGAAAGCATGGTTGAGAGATCTCAACTTTCTCCTCAAACAAAAAGCTATTGTGCCCAGCTTTAGTGTTACCACCTGGGACACCCTCCACCTCCCTATTCTCACGACTAGATCGAGAATAGCTATCTTAGTCAAATGGATTTTTCTTCCCCTTGGTATATTTAAGTTAAATGCAGATGGAGCCTCTAAAGGTCATGCTTGTTCTGTAGGTCTTTTCGGTGCAGGCCGTGGGGTGGGGGTTGTGTTTCTTCTATTAATAGCCAAGGGGTTGACGAACGTACAAACATTTTTGCTTGTATTGTAATGGTAAGAAACTTGCTTATGATGATGATCAAATGATTGAAGCAGTTGAACAGGTTTTAAGCTTTGTGCCTCTAAGCTTTGTCCCTGATAGCTGAAAAGTACTATTGCAGGCTCATCCCATGACATTGGATAGACTTAATTTTCATCTTCTTTTCTAGATATTGTTGGAAACCTGCAAGTTTTATAACTTTTTAAAGCAAGATCACCCTTTCTTAGGTGATCAGAGGAGGGGGAGCTTTGTGAATTGTCATGATTTGGTGGCAGAATTAGCTTCAGTGGAATCCACTATGAACATAATGTCAAACTAAGCTTCAATATGATTACCTTTTGACCTCACTAAACTTCAAAAAACAAGTGTTTGGACTCCAGCTACAAAATGATCCATTGAAAGCAAATTTACATTACAAGGAGATAAATTATCTAAGGAAAAGAGTTGGTGTAGATATAATCCTCATTCACAAAAACATTATCTTCTGGCTCCTCGTTTGCTTCTCTGCACTCGGAAATCTCCTTACTACACCCAGCTCTTCCCTGCATCATAACCATTATCAATGTCTAGTTAACAACAGTAACTCTTTAGGTTGTGTGTGTGTGTAGAGAGAGAGAGAGAGAGAGAGAGAGAGAGAGAGATGACTACATTTGCAGAAGTCCCTGCAGAGCCCACCACAAATTCATTGGTGTTTGCTTCGCCTTGAGCTACAGATACAAAACAGTAAAAGAGAACAAAAAAGAGAAAGAGAGCGAATCTTGAAGACGTCATTGGTACTTCTTTAAAGCCTAGTTGTAGTGGATGCTATGAGAACAAGCAAAAGCTACTAACACTATATATTAAATCTTGAAAGCTACTCGGTGCAATGCAATTTTCTCTAATCCAATCTTTTATTTTTGAAGTTTGTAAGTGTTAAGTATAAATATTCTTTTGGTTTGTCTCCTGATTCCTCAGCAGCAAGCTCAGTCCACAAGGGCATGGGTTGGCTACTCCTTGTGTCTTGTCCCTAACTAATATATAAATGGGCAAGGAAGTTGGCACAGATCATTGTCACTTGTTTAATGGGTCTCCAAGCTTCCTGTTTCTATCCACACTCTGCTGATCTACCTAACACTGTCATCCAAAGAAGCATTAACTTAATTTTGCCATCTGAACTTTCTGTGTGCATACCAAAGTTTACAAGAAGTATCTCTACAACAATGAGATTAAGTATATGTACAGTTCGCAAGAAAAAGAAAATGGCTTTAGCACTCAATGTAACAGGCGGAGGGGCGACCCAAACAAACGAACTCTAATCAGAGGCAACAAAGAATGATGGTCAAGGTAAAAATCGCGTTGTCACGTAACATAACTATCAAAATTTCATAAAGTCATGTGCAGTAAACATAAGATTACGGATCTTTTTCAAAATTTAATAATATGAACAAATGTAAAATGAATAAGTATAATAAAATCCATACCTCAATGGGCTTTGATCAACGAAGGGCTAACTTTGCAGTATGTTATTTGTATAACTGGGTGTTGAACCTAAGGTTTCAAGTTTTGTGTAATTATATATTTACACATGGATTTTGATGATAACAAATGAATTCAAAGAATGAAGGAGTCTCAAGCTCAATTTATCCACACAATGGAGTCAAGCACATCAATGGAGTCAAGCACATCAAGAAACCAAGCATGAGCAAGAAGGGAACAAGCTCACATTAAAGTCATAGAGTAATGTTGTAAATCTCTTAAAATTCGAAATTAGAATTAAGGCTCATAAATTAATATTTTATCATAAAGTATTAAAATACATTTTCCACGTGTGCATGAATATTTTGAAAATTAAATTTGAAAATTTTGAAAGATAATTGATTGTCATCTTTCACATGTGCATGCCATGATTAAAGGGTTGAACTTTGAAAATATTAAAGATGATTGATTGTCTATGCAAAAGGAAGATGCATTTGTTTGAATATTTTGAAAAGTAAAGTGTGTTCCTTTTGTCATATTTAAAAAGTAAAAAATTAGATTTGAAATTTTTGAAAAGCAAAGTGTGCTCCTTTTGTCATATGCAAAAAGTAAAAGATTAGGTTTGAATTTTTTGAAAAGTAAAGTGTGCTCATTTTGTCACATGCAAAAAGTAAAAAGATTAGGTTTGAAATTTTTGAAAAATGAATGATGATGTCTTTGACATGTGAATCTTTTTAAATTTGAATATGAAGTCTCATATGCCTATAAATAGATCATTTGAGAGCTTCACATTCACAACACCAAGAGCATACAACTCTCATTCAAAGCTTCATTCTCTCTTCTCTAAGCATTGAGCCTTAACCCTTGTTTATTTTGAGAGATATAGTTTGTGCATGTATTGTTCTTATTTCACTCATTGAGGAGTGTTTTCTGATATTCTACCCACTATCAATTCTTGTATCAGTAAAAGGGTGTGTACAACCCTTGTGCGTGTAGAAAGTGTTCTACACAGGGAATCGTTGAATCACCACGTGTAAGGTGATTGCAAGTGTAGAGGGTGTTCTACACGGATCCTTTGTAGCGGTGTTGTTCAAAGGTGTAATAGGTTTTTACCTCCACCTGAAGGAGGTTGAATAGTGAATTCGGGGATCCTCAAGGGGTAGCTTGAGGCGAGGACGTAGGCAGTGGGGCCGAACCTCGTTAACATACTGAGTTTGATTCTCTCTTACCCTTACTCTTTATATTTATTGCTATTTCGTATTTTGTTTATATTTGATATTGTATATTTGATTTATAATTTTTTTTTTTTTTTAAATACAACTCAATTCACCCCCCCTCTTGTGTTAGTCATCTGGGCAACAATTGGTATCAGAGCTAAAGCTCTGTTATAAGATTAACTATCTTTTGAGTTAAGATCTTATGGCTAACATTGCAGCTTCATTTGGTGAAGGTCAATCTAGCAGTCGGCCTCCACTCTTTTGTGGAGACAATTATTCATTCTGGAAAGTTAGAATGAGAATATTCCTTCAGGCTCAAGGTCGAGAGATCTGGAAATGCATTGTAAATGGACCTTATATTCCAACAAAAGTGGTTGGTGGAGTAAAGGTCAAAAAGGAAGAAGAAGAGTTTGATCGTGAAGACGATAGACTTTATACTTTGAATTTAACTGCTATGAATTTATTATATAATGCTCTCAATGGTAATGAGTTTAATAGAGTAATGACTTGTGCTACGGCAAAAGAAATTTGGGATAACTTGGAAGTTACTTATGAAGGAACTTCTCAAGTTAAGGAATCAAAAATTTATATTCTTACTCATGAATATGAAATGTTTAAGATGAATGATGATGAATCTATTTCTAGCATGCACACTCGTTTTACTAACATCATAAACAGTTTGACAGCTCTTGGTAAAGTTTATTCCAAAGTGGAAATGGTAAGAAAAATTCTCAACTCTCTACCAAAACGTTGGGAATCAAAAGTGACAGCGATTCTTGAAGCTAGAGACCTCAAGAAGCTCGAAGTGAATGAACTCATCGGGTCACTTATCACCCATGAGTACACATTGAAAAGAGGAGAAGAAGAAGGAAAGCCAAAGAAGAGCTTGGCACTTAAAGCTGTTCCTCATGAAAGTGAAAGTGATGAAGATGAGGAAAATGACGATAAAGATGAAGAAGTTGCGATGATAACAAGAAGAATTCAGAGATTCTTAAAGAAAAATAAAACTCCTCCGAGGAAATCATTCAAAAAGTTTTCCAAGAAAGATTCAGGTAAAAATGATACTTTAATTTGTTATAAATGCAATAAGCCTGGTCATATCAAGCCAGATTGTCCCCTGCTAAAGAAAGATCGAAACAAAGGCAAGAAAGCAATGAAAGCTACATGGGATGATGATTCAAGTAGCTCAGATAGTGAAGCAAGCAATGAAGAATCAGCAAATCTCTGTCTTATGGCTAAAGATGATATTGAGGTAACAAATTTTGATAATATTGAAAATCCTTCATATGAAGAATTGCAAAATGTTTTAGAAGAGGTATATGAAGAATTTGAAAAATTGGGTATCAAATATACTGCTTTGAAAAAGAAAAATTCTTCTTTAACAAACGAAATTGATATTTTAAGAAAAGAAAATATTGTTTTGAAAGACGAAAATCTTGAGTTGAAGAAAAAGAAAACTGATTTAGAAAATATTGTTGAAAACTTTACGAATGGAAAAAGAAATTTTGAAAAACTTCTTGGTAGTCAAAGATGTGTTTTTGACAAGGCAGGCTTGGGATATATGCCAAAACAAAAGTTCAAACCTTATAAAAACTTCTTTGATAATCCTTCTACATCAAAGTCTAATATTCAAAATTCTTTTCATAATAAGTTTGTCAAAAAAGGATACTATTATAATCATTCAAGATTTTCATATATGTCACATGCTATTTGTAATTTTTGTAATAGAAATGGTCATAATTATCATACTTGTCCTATTAGAAGAAAACATACAATGACTATTAGGGCCATATGGGTACCTAAAAATCTTGTTTCTTCTAATACTAATAAATAAAGGACCCAAAGAACTTGGGTACCAAGAAAAATCATTTTAATTGTTTTTATAGGTATGCATGAAGTCCTCTACAAGCAAAAACAAATGGTTTTTAGATAGTGGATGTTCAAGACACATGACGGGAGACAAGACTAAGTTCTTTGATCTTAGATCTAAAGAAGAAGGACACGTGACATTTGGAGACAACTCGAAAGGGAAGATCGTGGGAATAGGTAAAATTGGTAATAAATCTTCTCTCATAATTGAAGATGTTCTACTTGTTGAAGGTCTAAAACATAATCTTTTGAGTATAAGTCAATTATGTGATAAAGGATTTACAGTTACTTTCAAAATGGATAAGTGCATTATTTTGAATGATCATGATTATAACATTTGTTTTACTGCCTTTAGAAGTAATAATGTTTATACAATCGATTTTGAAGAAATTACCTCACAAGATGCTATTTGTTTTTCAGTACAAAATGAAACTAATTGGTTATGGCATAGAAGACTAGGTCATGCCAACATGGAACTTATTTCCAAACTTTCAAAAAATGATCTTGTGAGAGGTTTACCAAAGGCAAATTTTCTTAAAGACAAAATTTGTGATGCATGCCAATTTGGTAAACAAACAAAAACTTCTTTTAAAACCAAGAAATATATTTCCACTACTAGACCACTGCAACTGATACACATGGATCTTTTTGGACCAAATAGAGTTGCAAGTCTAGGAGGAAAATATTATGCTTTTGTTATTGTTGATGATTTCTCTAGATATACTTGGGTCATCTTTCTTGCTCATAAAGATGAGGCACATAATGCTTTTACCAAGTTATGCAAGAGAATTCAAAATGAAAAGGGCTATACTATTTCAAGTATCCGAAGTGATAGGGGAAAAGAGTTTGTTAATAAAAATATTGAAACATTTTGTGATGAAAATGGTTTTGTGCATAATTTTTCTGCTCCTCGAACTCCTCAACAAAATGGGGTAGTAGAGAGGAAAAATAGATCTCTTCAAGAGATGGCAAGAACAATTCTTAATGAGAACAACTTGCCTAGTTATTTTTGGGCCGAAGCGGTAAGTACTGCATGTTATGTTATAAATAGAGTTATGTTAAGGTCTAAATTAGATAAAACCCCCTATGAGCTTTGGAATGAGAAAAAGCCCAACATTGGTTACTTTCATGTATTTGGATGCAAATGTTTTATTTTGAATGACAGGGATAATTTAGGCAAATTTGATGCAAAATCGGATGAAGGTATTTTTCTCGGGTATTCTACAAATAGTAAAGCTTATAGAGTATTCAATAAAAAGACTTTAACTGTACAAGAATCTATGCATGTAGTATTTGATGAATCTAATTCTCTACTCTCCAAGAAATCCATTGATGAAGAAACAGGAGGTATAAATAATACAGAAAGTCTCAATCTCAACAAAGAGAACACAATAGAGGAAGTCCAACATGGAGACATCAGGAAAGATCATCAAAATTTAATACGAGATGCAACCAAACAGTGGAAATTTGTGAAAGATCATCCAGTGGAACAAATTCTGGGAGAACCTTCACAAGGTGTAAGCACTCGATCATCTCTTAGAAATATTTGCAATCATACTGCTTTTTTATCTCAGATTGAACCTAAAAATATTGATGAAGCACTTCTTGATGAATCTTGGATTCTAGCTATGCAAGAAGAGCTTAATCAATTTGAAAGAAATGATGTTTGGACACTTGTTCCTAAACCCAAAAATCATACTATTATTGGAACAAAATGGGTTTTTAGAAACAAGAAAGATGAGTCCGGAGTCATTACTAGAAATAAGGCTCGACTTGTAGCCCAAGGTTACAATCAAGAAGAAGGAATTGATTATGATGAGACATATGCACCAGTCGCAAGATTAGAAGCTATTCGAATGCTACTTGCATATGCTTGTTATAAAGATTTCAAACTTTTTCAAATGGATGTTAAAAGTGCTTTCTTAAATGGTTTTATAAATGAAGAGGTATATG
This sequence comes from Carya cathayensis, assembly GCA_011037825.1. Classification (NCBI taxonomy): domain Eukaryota; kingdom Viridiplantae; phylum Streptophyta; class Magnoliopsida; order Fagales; family Juglandaceae; genus Carya; species Carya cathayensis. Next base: position 95,012 of record QGSO01000383.1, on the reverse strand, counting down.
TTGAGCAACCTCCAGGTTTTGAAAATCATATTTCTCCAAATCATGTTTTCAAACTCACAAAAGCACTATATGGACTCAAACAAGCTCCTAGAGCGTGGTACGAGAGACTCAGTGGTTTCTTGATTAAAAAAGGTTTCTCAAGAGGAAAAATCGACACAACTCTTTTCATTAAATACGAAAATGATGATATTCTTTTGGTTCAGATTTATGTTGATGATATAATATTCGGTGCTACTAATGAAAATATGTGTCAAGTTTTTGCTAAGACTATGCAGGATGAATTTGAAATGAGCATGATGGGAGAACTTACATTCTTTCTCGGATTGCAAATTAAGCAAGTAAAAAGTGGGACATTCATCAATCAATCAAAATATATTAAGGAATTGCTGAAGAAGTTTGGGATGGAAGGTGCTAAGGAAACTGGAACACCAATGAGCCCATCTACTAAACTTGATAAAGATGAATCCGGTAAGACAGTTGACTCGAAAGTATATCGAGGTATGATTGGTAGCTTATTATATTTGACAGCCAGTAGACCAGATATTATGTTCAGTGTGTGTTTATGTGCACGTTTTCAATCATCTCCAAAAGAATCTCATTTAATTGCAGTTAAGCGCATTCTTAGATATCTTAGTGGTACAATTAACCTAGGGTTATGGTACCCTAAACACACATCTTTCGATCTAATCAGCTACACAGATGCAGATTATGCTGGTTGTAAAATAGATCGAAAAAGCACTAGTGGAGCATGTCACTTCTTAGGTCATGCATTAGTTTCCTGGTTTAGTAAAAAACAAAATTCTGTTGCACTATCTACTGCTGAGGCAGAATATGTTGCTGCGGGTAGTTGTTGTGCTCAAGTTCTTTACATGAAGCAACAACTTGAAGATTTTAAACTCATGTATAATCACATTCCAATCAAATGTGATAATACAAGTGCTATAAATCTTTCAAAAAACCCAATACAACATTCTAGAACTAAGCATATTGAAATAAGATATCATTTTCTTCGAGATCATGTGCAGAAAGGCGATATAGTACTAGAGTTCACAAACACACACGATCAGTTAGCAGATATATTCACAAAACCTTTACCAGAAGATAGATTATCTATGATTAGAAGAGAAATAGGTATGATGCATATTATGAATATCTCTTAAAAGACAGATCAAAGTTCATAAAAATAGATAGATTTTTCTTAAATACTTTTACATAAACTTGAGGTTCTTAGCCTCATGTTTGAGACGCTCATTCTCTTCATACAATATCATGTCATCCCTATTCATGGGAACTGGCAAGCGGAATGAAGAATCCAATAGAGATTTCAACTTTTTATTCTTCTGCCGAAGGATTCCTTCCCTTGTGTGAGACTCTTGAACAATTCGTTGAAGTACAACAATTTGTTCCTTAAGCTTTTCAACCTCATGGTTTTTTGCTTGAACCCGCTGGGAAAAAGCAACAATAGAGGATGAGTAGCGAGTCCCGAGACTCACCAAGTCGTAGATAGCATCGGAGTCTGACTTATTTGCCATACTATTATTTTCTTGCTGCAACATAGCACCAATGGCAGCTGCAGAAAGGACAGGAGGTTGAGATGTAGAAGAATGAGCCATTGAGAAAGGAATTGAAAACTTAAAGCGAGAATGTTGAAGGAATGCAGATGAGTTATAGAGATAAGAAGAAAACTTGATGCGGATTGGATGAACTTTAAGACTGTTTTTATAGAGATAGTATAAAGAACAAGACGAGCTATCATCCAAGTCAAAGAGCAATGTGTTTTTTCCCGATCAGTGAAAAAGACATTTTTTTTAGAAACTCGGAGCCTTCAATCTCGTTTGTCAACAACATCAGGCGATTTGTTTCTATCTTCAACCGCACTAAATTCATAGAGTTAGGCCTCGAGGCTTTGCAGGACTTGTCGGGTCACGGACGGCTCTCTTTTTCAACTATCTACAGTGTATTTTAACGCACCGTTTTCTTCAGTCTATTTACTTGCTGTCGATCCTTTTTAATGATGCCAAAAGGGGGAGAAGTTTTAGACTAGAACATTAATATTGTTTAAATTGTTAAACTTGTTATATATGCTTGGAATTATTTTTTTTTTTTTGCTTGAAAAACTAACGCACATTCTCAGGGGGAGCTTAAGTATTAATACAGGCTTCAGGTTCTATCAAGTATTTGTCATCATCAAAAAGGGGGAGATTGTTAAACCTAAGGTTTCAAGTTTTGTGTAATTATATATTTACACATGGATTTTGATGATAACAAATGAATTCATAGAATAAAGGAGTCTCAAGCTCAAGTTATCTACACAATGGAGTCAAGCACATCAAGAAACCAAGCATGAGCAAGAAGGGAGCAAGTTCACATTAAAGTCATAGAATAATGTTGTAAATCTCTTTAAAATTCGAAATTAGGATTAAGGCTCAAAAATTAATATTTTATCATAAAGCATTAAAATACATTTTCCACATGTGCATGAATATTTTGAAAATTAAATTTGAAAATTTTGAAAGATAATTGATTGTCATCTTTCACATGTGCATGCCATGATTAAAGGGTTGAACTTTGAAAATATTAAAGATGATTGATTGTCATCTTTCACATGTGCATGTTTTATTTGAATATTTTCAAAAGTGATTGATGCTTTTCTTGACTTATGCAAAAGGAAGATGCCTTTGTTTGAAAATTTTGAAAAGTAAAGTGTGCTCCTTTTGTCATATGCAAAAAGTAAAAGATTAGGTTTGAATTTTTTGAAAAGTAAAGTGTGCTCATTTTGTCACATGCAAAAAGTAAAAAGATTAGGTTTGAAATTTTTGAAAAATGAATGATGATGTCTTTGACATGTGAATCTTTTTAAATTTGAATATGAAGTCTCATATGCCTATAAATAGATCATTTGAGAGCTTCACATTCACAACACCAAGAGCATACAACTCTCATTCAAAGCTTTCATTCTCTCTTCTCTAAGCATTGAGCCTTAATCCTTTTTCATTTTGAGAGATATAGGTTGTGCTGTATTGTTCTTATTTCACTCATTGAGGAGTGTTTTCTGATATTCTACCCACTATCAATTCTTGTATCAGTAAAAGGGTGTGTACAACCCTTGTGCGTGTAGAAAGTGTTCTACACAGGGAATCGTTGAATCACCACGTGTAAGGTGATTGCAAGTGTAGAGGGTGTTCTACACGGATCCTTTGTAGCGGTGTTGTTCAAAGGTGTAATAGGTTTTTACCTCCACCTGAAGGAGGTTGAATAGTGAATTCGGGGATCCTCAAGGGGTAGCTTGAGGCGAGGACGTAGGCAGTGGGGCCGAACCTCGTTAACATACTGAGTTTGATTCTCTCTTACCCTTACTCTTTATATTTATTGCTATTTCGTATTTTGTTTATATTTGATATTGTATATTTGATTTATAATTGTTATTTTTTTTAAATACAACTCAATTCACCCCCCCTCTTGTGTTAGTCATCTGGGCAACAATTTGAATTTTGTTTCCACAATAAAGAAAATATCACAAAAAGTGATGAGGATATGAAGCTTTCCTCGAAACTTAAGGTAAATTGGGTGGTCAAAGAAGATGACATGTGCCTAGTTGCTCACACAGCTCTCAAGTCGATGGACAACTGCCTTTGGTACTTGAACAATGCATGCTCAAGACATATGTTCGATGACAAGACCTTGTTTAAGAAGATCAAGTTAAGTAAAGGAGGCACCATGACATTTGGTGATGGAAGCAAGTCTGTTGTTGAAGGAAGAGGTATTGTTGAAATACTTGGACTGCCTATTCTTCATGATGTTTTGTTTGTTGAAGGTCTTAAGACTAACTTATTAAGTATTGGTCAATTTTGTGATGATAATTTTACTTTGTAGTCTTTGAAGAATGAGTGCAATGTTCACAACAAAGCTGGAAAGTGGATCTTGAAGGGCACTAGAATATTTGACATCTACTATGTAGTCTCTTCAATAACACAACTTTGATGCCATAGAGTTCTCTTGGATGAAGTCGAGTTGTGGCACCAACGTCTCAGACATCTCAACCTCAAAGACTTGTCTAAAATCTCTAAAAAAGAAGCTGTTGTAGGGTTACCTAAACTCTTTAAAGTGAAAAAGATGGTGTGTGGACCTTGCTAAGAAAGGAAGCAAACAAGAGCACAACACAAGAAAGTTATAGAAACTCTCATCTCTTAGCCAAGGTCGTACTCGGGTCTGACCTGCCACCGATGCCCCTGCCATGGCAGTATGTTAGGCCAAGGTCATGCCATCCTACGATACCGCAAGTAGCATGTCGTTGCGTGCACATACTCCCTGACACGCATTAAATGCGGCTTGGTCCCTAGCGATTGTGTCCTTTTCTTCGGGTTCCATTTAATGCAACGTGCCTTCAGTCGGGTACTCCCATTCTTAGACATACCCAGCCGCCTGGGTTTTATGGCTGGTGCTTGTCATGCTTTTATCCTTGGGCTTAGTCGGCCATGCCAGTCCCAAGTGGTCGTGGGTTCTTCCATGGAGTCGGACCCCGTGCTTGGGTCTCTCAGGTGGAAGGCTTCATCGATTGGTTGCACAAAGTGTAACATATCTTTGAATACAAGGATGCCCCATATCATAAGAAGGTGAAACTAATCGCCATTAAACTAAAGCGCCAAGCATCTGCTTAGTGGGAGCAATTGAAGCAGTTTTGAAAGCAACATGGTAAAGCTAACATAGGCGATTGGGGGGAGATGAAGAAAAAGATGAAGGGTAACTTTTTACCCTTTGGATAAAATCAGACTTTGTTTTAGTGATTTCACACGCTAAGGCAGGGAATGAAACCCGTTGAAGAGAACACTGAGGAGTTCTATCAGTTGGTTGCCAATAATGATCTTTTTGAAACTGGAGAGCAATTGGTAGCATGTTGTTTGGGTGGTTTGCAACAGCCCTGATAGGATGTCCTTAGCCTCCACTCTTTGTACATTGTTTCTGAAGCCTATCAACGCTCTAGTCGTGGAGAAACAGCAAACCAGGCGACCTACACTAAGGGGTGACCAGAACAAACGGGGAGTTCGTTCACAGGAGATGCACCCTACTCCGCGGCCCACTCAAGGTTAGAGTTCAAACGACAATATTCAGTGCTAAGATGCAGGGAGCCCGGTTATAGGGAGACAGAATGGGAAAAACCTTCTGATCAATGAGGATGACACGAAGGATGTTGAAAGCATGGGTCTCCCAATCTTTGATGAAAGTGGTAAGGAAGGCGATGTCTTGCATGGAGATGGTAATGAGACCCTTGTTGCCAGGAAGAGTTTACTAACTTCCAAGGAGGAGTTAGGCGAAGAAAGATTGAGGACTACTATCTTTCACACTACCTACACTATTTTCGAGAAGGTGTGCAAACTGATCATAGATAATGGAAGTTGTAAGAACATGGTCTCCAAGAAAGCAGTTTAGAAGCTGTAACTTAAGACAGACGAGCACCCAAAGCCTTACAAATTGTCGTGGTTGAAGAAGGGCAGTGAAGTCACCGTTGACCAACAATGTTTGGTCTCTTTTTTGATTGGTTGGAAGTATCTTGACAACAAGTGGTGTGAAGTGGTATCCATGGATGATTTCCATTTATTGCTAGGCAAGCCATGGCAGAATGATTGAAGCGTGATTCACGATGGGCATAAAAACACTTATTCCTTTAGCATTAAAGGGAAGAAGGTCACCTTAGCACCCCGTATGGAGGTAGTTGCTTCTACTTCTGAGGGCGAAAAGGGACACACTCTTTTGTTGAAGGCTAGATTCTTAGAGGAGGCAAAGAAAGAAGGCATTGTGTTTGCCTTGGTGCCATGTGACAAACGTGGCGGGATGGACCATGAGATACCACTAGAAGTTTAGTAGATACTATTTGAGTTTGTAGATCTAATGCCGGAAGACCTTCCCCTGGCCTTTCGCCCATGAGAGATATACAACACCAGATAGACTTGGTGCTAGGATTTAGGTTACCCAACAAGGCAGCATATTGCCTCAACCCTAAGGAATCAGAAGAAATGCAGTGCCAAGTGCTGGAATTGTTAAAGAAGGGCTACATCTGTGACAGTATGAGCTCATGTGCAGTTCCTACCCTCTTGGTACCCAAGAAAGATGGTTCATGGCGCATGTGCATGGAAAAGATCAATGTGAAGTACAGATTTCAAGTTCATCGCTTGGATGACATGTTGGATCAATTGTTAGGCTCTAAGATCTTTTCCAAAGTAAATATTAAAAGCAGGTATCACCAAATCTGAATACACTCTGGCAACGAGTGGAAGACGATGTTCAAGATGCAACACAGTCTCTATGAGTGGTTGGTCATGCTCTTTGGGGTATCCAACACACCCAGTACACTTATGAGATTTATGCATCAGGTATTGCAGTCATATATGTGAAAGTTTGTTGTCATCTACTTCAATGATATCCTCATCTACAGTTTGATGTGGGAGGCACATGTAGAACACCTCAGAGATGTTTTCGAGACATTACGAACTGAGTGTCTGTTCGTCAACCAAAAAAAGTGCTCATTTTTTAATACTTTTGTTACATTCCTTGAATTTTTCGTTTCTACATATGGTGTCCACACATATCAATCCAAAGTAGAAGTCATTCTAGAGTGACCAACCTCCAAGACCCTACACAATGTGCGGAGCTTCCATGGATTAGCCTCCTTTTATCGATGATTCATCAACAATTTCAGCACTCTAATCACGCCCATCACAGAGTGCCTGAAAGGGCAGACATTCCAGTGGTCTGAGAAAACAGAGACTAGTTTTCGACTGGTCAAGTAGAACATGACTGAAGCACCAGTTCTAGCACTCCCTGATTTTGAGAAGATCTTTGAGGTGAATTGCGATGCTTCCGGAGTGGATATTGGTGTCGTCCCAAGTTAATAAGGACGACCTATTGCATTTTTCAGTGAGAAACTATAAGGATCGAGGAAAAACTACTCCATATATGACTTGGAGTTCTATGCCATTGTACAATCCTTGAAACACTGGCAACATTATTTGGTATAGAAGGAGCTCATTTTGATTACTGATCATGAGGAATTGAAGTACATCAACGAGCAACACAAGCTGAGTAGACGACATGCCTAGTGGGTCGCCTATCTGCAAGAGTTCACAGTCTCGTAGAGGCATCAATCAGGGAGCTTGAACCGGGTTGTAGATGCTTTAAGCAGATGAGTGGCTTTCCTCACCACCATTAGTACTAGAGTGGTAGGCTTTGACACTTTTAGGGATTTGTATGCTGAAAATCCATTCTTTGGAAAGATTCTTAAGGAAGTAACTAAGGGAAGGTGAAGTGATTTTCTTTTGCATGATAGATTTTATTTTGTCGCCTAAAGTTGTGTATCTCAGACTGTTCCTTGAGAGAGCACATTATATGAGAATTGCATCTTGAGGGGCACTTTGGACAAGAAAAGACTTTGGCTTTAATTACCACAAATTACTACTGGCCCAAGTTGACCAGTGACTTGGCATAATACGCAGCAAGATGTTTGGTGTGCCAGAGAGTGAAGGGAACCCTCACCAATTCTAGCCTTTACACTATGTTAACTATACCTGATGGTCCAAGGGTTGACGTCAGTATGAATTTTGTCTTAGGCTTACCCAGGACTCAACCTACCATGAATTCAATCTTTGTTGTAGTCGAATGATTTTCTAAGATGGCCCATTTTCTAGCTTGTAGAAAGACCATAGACACCACCCGGATCGCCCACCTTTATTTCCAGGAGATTGCTGCTTGCATGGTGCTCCTTAGTCTATCATCTCAGATCAGGATATGAAGTTTATGAGTAGTTTCTGGAAGAGTTTGTAGGAAAAGTTAGAACGAAGCTAAACTTTAGTAGTGTCTATCACCCCCAAATGGATGAGCAAACCAAAGTGGTGAATCGAAGTTTGGGCAACCTCCTGAGAAGTTTGGTGGGTACTAAGCCAAAACAGTGGGACCTGGCCTTGTTGCAGGCAGAGTTTGCTTACAACCAATGCAAGAACTGGATTACTCGGTTGAGTCCATTTGAAGTTGTGTACTGTTAGAATTCACCAGGCGTCCTTGATTTGGTCCCTGTCCCACGGATTGGTTGCTTGAACATCAAGGTCGAGGAGATGGCAAAGCACCTTCGAGGAGTACACGACCAAGTCAAACAAGCAATTCAGGTGCGCAATGCAAAGTACAAGGTTTACGCCGACAATTGTTGGGGCTAAGTACTTTTTGATGTTAGAGATCTTGTTTGGGTTGTACTAACTTGGGATCGTTTTCTTGTTGGCGAGTACAATAAGTTGAAGGAAAGGAAGATTGGACCTTGTGAAGTTCTCCAAAAGATCAATGATAATGCATATAGACTACATCTTTCCAACCATATGAGAACTTCATATGTGTTTAACGTCAAACACCTTAGCTTATGCTTTGTCAACGATTGCGTGAACTCAAGGAAGAGTTCTTTCTAGCTCGGGGAGTCTAATGCAGGGGGATCCGAGTCCGAATCCGAGGCTGATGAGGCTCAACTGACAGGTGAGATGTTAACAGCACTGGATTACTTCAAGAAGGTAGACCAGTGCAAAACTGGCAAAAAGTGACAGATTTGTGTGAGCAGACTTATTTCTTGGTTGGGTGAGGAGAAGTGATGACATATGTATTTTTAACTATAACTTTGGCTACAATTGTTAGAATCACACATATGACTCCAATCCGGAAAGCTCTATTCGGCATGCATGTTGTGGTCACCATGCTTCACCCGGTGGGTACTTGTCGACCCCAAAATTAGCCATTTTTACCTTTGACTCGTCAATTTTAGTTAACTCTATTATTTTTTGTTATTTTTCTTTTATGATAATGTTTATCTTTAGTAACACTTTTATTCTGAATTCTAAGGCTAGATTTTTACCGTAGTTGTTTTATTCCGTATTCTATTGTTTGACCTTAATTATAATTTTGCTATGTTTTCGTTAGCTATTTAAGCCCGGCTTGTGGGTTTCAGAGTAGGATTGGTTTATTTTGTCAGTAAAACCCTAATCTCAAAGTTTATCTTAAGGTTTCTCTCTGTTTGCAATTTTTCTTAATCTTAATCTCTAACTTCTGTTGTTTTAACTAACCATCGGAATAATTTCCTATATGTTCCGGCGTCATCATGGGACACTTTCTAAGGGTTAAGAGGGCCTTTAGATGATCAGCACGCGAGAATGTCCCCAATCAGGTCATGAGAATCAATGTTTTCACCAAAAGTTAAGTGGAAAAAAAAAAAAAAAAAGAAGAATGGGTGGCACTGCAGCCACCCAGAATTCTCTTGACAAGTGTATTTCTTTTTCTTTTTTTTTTATGTATTTTTTTTAATCATTTCAAATGCTTAAAATCACCTTTATTTTTGCCTTTTATCTATTTTATTTAAAAATAGATTCTCATATTAGATTATTAATTTAATATCTTTTATAATTTTTTATCTAATTATTTTTCTCAAATTTTACAATTCAAATTTACTATAAATTGTATGAACCCAACCCAAGCACCTATATATATATATATAATAATTAGTGTTGCAGGAACAAAATGAGAGAGAAATTAATATAAATTATTTATTAAGGGAGGGTGAATAGGAAATATACAAATCTAGAGAGTTACTGTAGCTAGACTGTAACTAGCAATAAAAAATTTGCCTTTTGCATCTTCCAATATAGATTATTTTAAAAGATTATTAGAAAAATTTAAATTTGCTTTTACATTTGGTTAAACCAACGTAAATGCTCCCAAGAATGGCATCAGAAAATTCACATTGACCCAACAAATTATTTGTCAAAATTTATTAAAAATTGATTTTTTTTTTTTATAATTTTAGTTACTCATCTATTGGAAACCTTTTATACCTCACTTTCTATTCTTTTTTATTTTATTAAAATAATATTTGATTTTATTAGTTTTTACTCGTTTCTTTATACTTTCTTAACTATTTAGTTTTGTCTTCCAGCAAAAAAAAACTGGGAAAAATTTTTGATTTCTTTATTTTCACATCTTTGTAATTATTTAATTATTTTTGAGCCCGTGTTTTCGACTTTTCATTTGTAACAAAAATTTTTAAAATTATTTATCTCTCCAAACGATAATGTTTCCAAAATCAATGCTTCTGTAACAATAATATTTTTTAAAAATCATCTCTCCCCAAATGGTCAAGCTTAAGAAGAGAATGGAACATCTCAAGGGTAACATTTTTGTCAAGTTTCAACTATAACAAATATGAGTACAAGAAAAAATATAGATAATTGAACAAAAAGTTTATTTTGTTGATAAATTAAAATATTCTTTTTTAAAAATATTTAGGAATGAATAGTAATTCTCCATATTTAAGAATCTATTTTTCATTTGTCAAAATTTTCTCCAATAATAATCAGCCGAACATAGAAACCCCACACTTTTTTTTTTTTTCTGTTAAAAATTAGTCCTCGTTGGTTTACACAAACATTCTAAATTTATCTAATCCAATTATTACAACTTTATCAAATTTTCACATAAAATATAATAAATAATTCAATTTTTAAAAATATTAAAATAGATGTAATATTATAATAATATTTTATTCAACTTTCATGTCACTATTTATGTAATCCAACGAGGCCTTAAATTTTTTTACTAAATTTTAATCAATAAGCTATGGGAATACTCTAAAACCTTGATATTGACAAGGAAAAAAAAGATAAACTAGGGCACTGTGTTTACTCACGTCTCTATCCCTTGCCTCGCTATCATGGTATGCTTATGGATGTCATTTTCAAAGTGAATCACATAAACTACAGAAAGAACTGTACTTCCATTGAGAATTATTAGAAAAAAATAATAATAACTGATATTATATATAGTCGTAGAGTACTTAAATGTTGCGCAATCAGAGTAGGATCTATTATTAAAAAAATTAATCTTTTTTTATGTAGATATGGTATTTAATTATTTTTTTCAAAGAGATTACGTGGTATTTGTACATTCTACGACTATAAATATCATTTTTTTTTATTTTAATGGAAGATAAATTATACATACAAGTCTAAAATGTATAAATCTCGTGGAAGCCCTTTATAAAAAGGTGGACTCTATCATGGAAGTGTGAAAAACTCAATTTTTTTTTAATTTTTTAATTTTTAAAATTTTTATGGGGTCTACATTTTTACATAATATTTGTAGAAAGCTTGTATATTTGACACTTGTATTTAGTATTGTTCAAGAAAAAATTGCATGAATAGTTCATCAAACAACCTTTATTTTATTTTTTTAATGTCATTCTCTCAACATCTCTTAATATGATATCAAATAATTGGTCAATAATTAAGATTTAATAAAGACAATAATACACTTGTAGAGATTCATAATCAATCAATGCAAACATGTCTATTCATGAAAATTGAAATTCAATTTTATAAAAGTATCAATCATGTAATGCAGAGTTTTCAAAGAGTTGTAAGGGAGTTTTAGATTAAATATTTTTATACAATAAATAATTTCTATTTATTTAAGGAAAATTATTCAACTCCAATATTTTTCATTCTGTTTTATAAATTTATATAAAATAAAATCCTTTTAATAAAATGATGTAAAAAATAATGTTATTTTCAATAGAAGGTGGAAAAGATAAAATATACCAGGCCAAAAGTAAGTCTACTAGACTCCGCCCAAAAAGAGATGTCTAATCACTAGAAGATAAAAGAAGAGAAAAGAAGGGGAGACAATGAATGGACAAGGGACATAAGGGTGTCAGGAGAAAGGGACGGGAATGTGAAGTTGAAAGTGGGGAGAAGAGAGAAGGTCAGATACACAAGGGAAAAGTTGTCAAATATTACCACTCTCTAGGGGCACGTAGAAAGATGGGCCTAATAAAAGGAGACGACTTACTTATCAAAAAAAATAATAATAGAAGGAGACGACTAGACAACTTTAGGGAGACTTCAACTTCTTTTTCAGCTTATTAACCTCTCGAAGGGGAGAGCCAACGAGAACATTTTCTCCAAAAAATATATTCAAGATCTCCATTATACAGTGAAAAATGAGAGACAATGAGAGATTGCAAAACAAATATATCATAGTGGATTTCCTTTCTTTTACATTCTTAGTATTTGTTTTTCATTTATTGCCATGGACGTAAGCATAGCCGCACCAGACCACACCAGGGGCTTCAAACAATGCTAATTGTCATGTAAAATTACTTTCAGGATTTCATAAAGTCATGTGCAGTGAAATATACAATTATGGATTTTTTTCAAAATTTAATATGAACAATTGTAAAAGGAATAAAAAATAAATATAATAAAATCCATACCTCAATGGGCGGATCAACAAAGGGCTAACTTTGCAGTATGTCATTTCTATAACTGGGCAAACATCAGGTCCATGTGTGTTGTATGCATGTTGCTCTTGCTATCGGGCTCCCAACAACTTGATCTTCATGCCATTTGTTCGGCCTACATATGAGAGATGCTGAGTTTTTAATAAAAAATCTCTGTATTTACTGATCATATTCTTTTCTTGTTGAAAAATGAGTAGTTTATTATATAGATTTAATTAAACACGATATGCTTAATTAAATCGACCATAAATTAAAATTTTGATACGACTCATATAAATAACGGATGCCACAACACAACCTGCATAACCTAGTTAATAATCAATTAGAATTGGATTAACAAGACACACAACCCGTCTTGAAATTTTTCGTGCAAATAAGTTCAACTGACTTGTGTAATCCGTTTACCTAATTGACATTATTTTATATGAAAATGAATATCTACAAATCTTAGTAGCCACATTATAATTAACATCTCCAAGAAATGTGACTAAATGGCAACAAAAAATGTCAATATTTTTAAAATATTAACTTATGATAATATATATATATATCAATATTACAATCCCAACAATAGCAAACATAAGCATACCTATTGTATAGTAATATTCAAATAAAATTAATTAAATTGATTATATGGGTTGTTTGCGATTTTAGGGCCGTTTATTAATCGTGTCTAATCAAATCGATTTATTTTAATTGGAACTCATTTATATCAAACCTAACCCAATTTATTTCATGTTGTATTCATCTTGACAACAGTTGGCTGAAGAGTTGTTCTTCCTTGATGCTCATTTACTTTTGAGAAGAGTTAAAAATGTTTATGATCAGCTTGTGTATGATGGTTGGAGTATTTCATATACAAATTATGCAATGATGTCTCTCTTATTTTAAGAATATTTTTTTGTTACATATTGGACAGAAAGTACAATGAGTTGCATAAAAGCAAATCTCAAACTCAAAGGAACATCATATATATCTTCATGAAGAGTTCTAATAACATGAGTTCAATGGGCATGTGTTAACATGAAATCAGCAAATATAGACGAAAATAGAGTGAAAAAGAAAGGAGATATTCTTTCTCATTTGTGAAGGTGACGTCGGGGAATAGCAAGTAGATGTTTGGCTCTAGGAACTGTAAGGCCAAACTCCTCGATCATGTCCAACTCAGTTGGTAGCATGTTATTAGGAAGCTCCCAATCAAAGCAATGAACAAGCTGTGCCGCCACGAGTCAAACCGCGGTTAGACCCAACTGTAACCCTGGGCAGCCTCTTCTCTAGGAGCCGAACGGGAGAACTTGGAAGTCATGTCCCTGGAGATCAATGCTACTCCCAACAAACCTTTCTGGGAAGAACTTCTCAGCATCAGTCCAAACACTTGGGTCTCGCCCAATTGCCCATGCGTTTACTACCAACCTAGACTTCTTGGGGATGTGGAAGCCTTGGATAGTGATGTCTTCTGTGGCCTCATGAGGTAGCAGTAGAGGTGCTACTGGATGTAGCCTCATGGTTTCCTTTGCAACCATGCCTAAGTATTCTAGCCTATCCAAATCTGATTCCTCTACCATCCTTTCCAAGCCCACTACATCTTCTAGCTCCTTTTGAAGTTTCTTCATTACCATTGGATGCTTGATGACTTCTAAAATTGCCTACTCAATTGCTGTTGCAGTAGTGTCCATTGATCCTGCAAGCATGTCCTGCAACGAAATCATTGTTAAGAAATTAGTGATCAACAACAAATTTGAATCAAACAGTATACAAGTTCAATGAATGAATACCAAAATTATGGCCTTGATATTGGACCGTTCAACACGGTACTTGGAGTCTTCAAATCCCATGAAGTTCAGCATGACATCAACAAAGTCCTTAATCTTATTTTCATCTTTGGATTAGACATGATCATCAATAATTTTCTCAAAAAAGTCATCTAATATCTTACTAACTGCCTTCATGCGTCGCGTTAGCCCCTGAAGGTCAAGGAGACCAATATAAGGAAGGGAATAACCAAGGTTAGGAGTAGCACCTAGATACATACCCTCTTGAATTACAGCCTTAAATCCTCTCTCATCAAAATCCTTATCCATGTACTTCTTCCCAAACACCATACGACAACTCATATCCGCGTTGAGGGATGAGATTTTGGTACTGAGATCAACAACAATACAATTAGAGGCAGCCTTTTCAATAAACTTCACCAGTAGGCCAAGCTCTTCTTTCCTCATGGATCTGAATGAATTGATTTTGGGGTTGCTTAGCAATTCGAGGGTGCACATCTTGCGAACGTTGCACCAATAAGGACCATAAGGAGAAAGGGAGAAGTTTGTTTGCTCATAATACATGTGCTTTGCAGCCTCACTAGGTGGTCTACTAGCAAAAACAAGGTCACGTACTTTAAGAAACAGTTCAACAGCTTGGGGGGAGGAGACAACAATGGTGGGCACAAAGCCTAAGCGCAAGTGCATGATGGGGTCATATTTTTGGGCTAGTCGATGAAGATCTCGATGAGGAAATTTCCCAAACATATGAAAATTCCCAAAGATAGGCAAGCCTCTTGGACAGGAGGTAGTTTCTAAGTCTTGTTCATCCTTTTCCATGTCCATTCTCGCAGGAGATAAGCAAGCATAACCAACACAAGTATCGTCCACGTCCAAGCCATAATAGGCATGTTTCATTCACATATTGTTGTAATGGCTGCAATATTTGAGTATTTATCCTTGACATGTAAATTGCATAAAAGAATACAAGCAAGCTTGAGTTAACTTCAATGTTCTGAATACTACCAAAAAAAGAAAAAAAATTGGGGCAGGCTAATGTATGCATGATTGCGATTTAATTATAAAATTATAACACTAATGTCCAAATGGCACAGGCCAAATGGATGAGCTTCTCACTTAATCATGCAAAATCAGTTAAACATTATAGGTCACGATTAGGTTAAATCAAAGTTTAGGACGTTGATATTGATGACTAGTTTTCTTTATTATAATAATATCGTCTGTGTAAGTTTAGGACGTTGTCGCATTATGCAGGCTCTCTCTCTCTCATCTATTTCTTCCTCCTGATCCACGCTCTATGTGATCGTCACTGCATGCTATAATAATGGACATTATGATAATGATTGTTTTGTTTACTAGTCTAGGATTTTTCGTTTGCTTGCTAGTGAAGTTGTTTGCTTGAGTACGGCAGGCACAGAAATATTCTCCCCTTCGATAGCGGCCAGCAAGTAGTGGATCGAGGCGAAAATCAAAGTCAATAAAGGCTAGCTATTCAGGAAGGAAAATTGAAGTAAAGATTCTTTATTTAATATTAATATATTACACATTAATTAGCCATTGGAAATTAGGTAAAGGCCGGCTGACGTGATGCACAAGAAATATGTTTTTCATAACATATATTACAATTGGTAGCTAAATGCTATCACATTAATTATGTCAACACAAATTTTCAAAAAAAAAAAAAAAATCATGTCAACACAATGGTTTTTAATAGCTTTTAAGTCTATTTCTGAGCTACACAGATAATGACAATTTAATAAAGCTAGTCCACGAAATTAGTTCTTTTAATATATATCCAGTGGAAAAGATTATTATATTATTGATCTTGGGTGTTGGATATTATTGACCCAAGCCATAGCATGCTTGGTTGGTCATCAGCTTGGGGTAAAGGGGTGACAAGTCTACCTTGTGGATATGATCCTATATAGATGTAGGAGGCTTGTGAATTTTGATAAGAAAATAATTGTGTATATATATATAAAATATCAAGAATTCATAACAAATGTCTTGCTGGTGTTTTAAAAGATCAAACCATTCTAATAAACTTTTCAAAAGTAGCACCCTACTTTTCAAATTGCATAATAATGATATGGTCCATCGGAAAAAAAAAATAATTTCTTTCACAATGGTCTTATATTTATCTACTTTAAAAAAAAAAAAAGTGTGAAATTTGTACATGTTATTAAAACTGCAAATATAATTTCTCACTACAACAAAAATTTATTTTTGGGGCAATTTTTATTTGGAACGAAATGAAAATCGTCCCAAAAAATGAGATGTAGGGACGAAATTCAAATTTTGTCCCTAAAAAATGACGGAAGGTGTTTACCGTTCATGTTCGAATGGTAAATATAGTGACTAAAACTTTCATTCCTAATAAAATAACCATTCAAACATTAACCAAAAACATTAAAACAAAGTAAAATAAACATTCGAACAAATATTATATATGGTCGAATGAGAATTTGGCTTGTTAAGTGGACATTGACTTACCGTTAGAACAACATACAACAACGATCGAATGTCAAAGTTAATCAATGTTCGAATGGATATTATTTATGATCGAACAGAAAATTGGTGGGTTAAGTCACTAAATTTAGCGGGACATTGACTTACCGTTCAAACAAATTATTATAACGTTCGAACGAATAGGTTAATCAATATTTGAATGTAAAATAAAGAGTTTGAATGGAGATTTATTGCAGAAATATCTAACGAGAATGGGGAAACGTTTGAACAGTATATGTTCCAGTCAAATAGTGACAAAAGTTTTACAACTTTTTATGGCAACACAATACCTTACTTAATTATCGACACATATTTATTTGATATAAAGAATTAGTTATTAAATAATATATATAATAGAAATCAATAATTAATTTAGAAAAGACAAATATCTTTCATAATTAAATTTAATTTGCAAAACCAAAATATTGTCTATGAAAAAATGCAAATAAAAGATACAGACTACTACAACCCCAACTCTCTACACACATCTTCGACTACGGCTAGGCATGTTTCTAGCTATGTTAGCTGAGTACTAATTTTGACCTGAGTCATAGACATGACATCAATTTTTGTATGTAAGTCAGAAAATGCTTGCATTAATATATGTGCGTAAGTCAGAGATGCTAGACTTAATCTTTGTACATAAGTCAAATATGGCATTACGGATCTTTGTACGTATGCATCAATCACCACTGATGTCTGTCTGTGGATCTCTGCATGCACTATATCTGTTATCTCATCACAAGTAGATGTGTGTGATGCCTCGCCCTGCATGGATGTCTCATTGGCCGATACTCCATGAGTTTTCAAGTGTGCATCCCCTTGAGTATCAATCGATTATGGAATAGGACCATGAAGATGAAGTCTCAATTGACCCTTGCTTTGTGATAGGGTGGAGGAGTTAATCAATCTAATTGGCTTCTAGACACACTCTGTAATATCTGACAAGACCCCGACATATAGTAGAAATTGTGTAATCAGGATCCCAAATGGAAGTATATCTGTCATAATGTACTGGGCCTCTAATCGAATTCTAGTGAGTATATAACTCACTAGGTCGATAGGCACTCCACATGCGATGCGTATCATAAACTTCATCCAATCTTTGCCAACCTCTATCTTGTGCTACCAAATATCAATGTTGTTGGCGATAATCAAGTTCGTGATTTTGAATAAACTAGATAAATCTTCATGTTTGATGCTCTTTGTCCCACCATAGGGAGGAGCATCTAGTCCAATAACCAACTGCCTCACCTCATGATCAGAGAGGCCATCGGGTACATCTCTATTAGAGCCCTTGTCCTCAACCGTCTCCCCATCCCCCATTGCTAAAGACTCCCTAGGCACCACTTAGGATACGCCGTGTGCAATCGTGGGATATCAATGAAATTGGTGAGTACGTTTGCTGAAAATGTAACTGAGGCTCTGCAGACCAAAAAATGCATGCATCATCGTCATTTCAGCTGAAATGACCAAACTCTCTATAAAACTCATAGACATATCGATATAGGAAACAAGGTCTCATGCTTCGTTCTTATGGTCGAGGATTGGTATCCAACCACTTTCGAAGAAGATAGCTGGCAAGGAACGACCCTCCTAGAGAAAATCATGAAAGTCAGATATTGTCATTTAACTTTCCAACAAAATAGTCCTCTCTCGAACTATTTCACTGGAGGGTTGTCCTGGTTTGCCACGCTTTCGTCCCCTATAAGACATTGGCAACCTGAAATTTGAAAAATAAAATTATGAAAATTAGTTATAAAATATCATATATAAACCTTACAAAAGTATACACTAATTAATATAATTTAAAAATGTTTCGAATTATACCATTCAAACAAATAATTAAGCATTTGAATGGTACAAAAATCTCAAACAGTTACACAATGGTTCAAATGTTATTGAAAGTATAAAAGCGTTCGAACATCAAACATATGTGTTTGAATGTTTTTGATGGTCACTCAACCGTTCGATGCATGAGTCAAACATAGATGGATTATTTGAATATGAAATATTAAAACATTTTCAAGAAATGATTATGGTTGCTAATGTTTATAAAGGAAATGAAAAGACAGATCATCAGGTGGCTCACATTATTGTTACAGGTCTTATTGGTCAATTAAAAAGCCGGTGGAATTATTATCTTTTAAGTGAACAAAGAAATAGAATATTATACCAATATAAATATGATGAAAGAATGCAAATTAATAATCAAAACAGAAGATGGTCAACCATTAGAAAATCCTATTAATAGTTAATATTCATATTAACTAAGCATTTTGTTGGTGATCCTATTCAATTTAAAGACAGAACCAGTGATTTTTTAATTAATTTAAGATACCCTCAATTGTTTGATTTCTGTTGGTAAAAAGATGTATTTTAAACTAAATTATGATTAGAGATGATTACCAACAACCATACTGAAAGGAAAAGTTCATAGCCAGAAAAGATCAGTTGTAAGGGAATTTTAGGTTAATTATTTTTTATACAATAGATCATTTCTATTCATTTGAGGAAAATTATTGAACAACAATCTTTTTACATTTTGTTTTATAAATTTATATAAAATAAAACCTTTTTTTAATAAAATGATGTGAAAAATAATTTTATTTTCAATGGAAGGTATTGTTAAAATCGTTAAAAATCTATTTATTTTCATTTTTTATTTTTTAATAATAGAAAAATTATTATTTTTACTTAAAGAAAAAATAGACTACGTTGTCACGTAAAATTACTATCAAAATTTCATAAAGTCGTCCAGTGAAATATAAGATTACCGAATTTTTCAAAATTTAATATGAGCAATTCTTATTTTGCTACGTACAATCATTTTTGGGTACTCCTTATGCATTCTATTGATGTGATTGGTCAAAATAATTCTTTTATATTAAAAAAAAATCAACCAATTACATTAATAGAATATACAACAAATACACAAAAATAATTGTACATAAAACTTTTGTATAATAATAGATTATAAATCCATACCTCAATGGGCTTGGATCAACGAAGGGCTAACTTTGCAATTTGTCATTTCCATAACTGGGCAAACATCAGGTCCGTGGGTGTTGCATGCATGCTGCTCTTGCTTGTCGGGATCCAAACAGTTTCATCATGCCATTTGTTCGGCCTACACATAAGAGGCGCTTGAGTTTTTAATAAAATAGGAAATACTTTGTATTTACAATTTACCCATCATATTCTTATCGTGTTAAGAGATGAGTATTTTATTGTATACATTAACTTAAACAGGGTCTGCTTAATTAAATCAATCAAAACTTAAAACCTTAATACTACTCATATAAATAAAGGATGGCACAACACAACCTGCATAACTTGTTTAATAGTCGATCAGAATTGGATTAACATGACACGACCCATCTTGATCTATTTCGTGCAAATAAGTTCAACTGACTCATATAATCCGTTTGCCATAATTGACATAATTTTATATGAAAATTAATGTCTACAAATTTTAGTAGCCACATGATACTTAATCTCTCTAAGAAATGTGACTAAATACCAACAAAAAATGTCCATATTTGTAAAATATTAACTTATAATAATATCAATATTACAATCCCAACAATAACAAACATAAGCATATAGTAATCTTCAAATAAAATTTAAATAGATTATATGGGTTGTTTGTGACTTATAAAGATAAGGTTACGGATTATATATGATCGAATGGATATTATATATGATCAAACGGAAAATTGGCAGGTTAAGTCACTAAATTTAGCGGGACATTGACTTACCATTCAAACAAATTATTATGACGTTCGAACGAATAGGTTAATCAATATTTGAACATAAAATAAAGAGTTTGAACGGAGATTTATTGCAGAAATATCTAGTGAGAATGGAGAAACGTTCGAATAGTATATGTTCCAGTCAAATGGTGACAGAAGTTTTACAATTTTTTATGGCAACACAATACCTTACTTAATTATCGACACATATTTATTTTATATAAAAAATTAGCTATTAAATAATATATAGATATATAATAGAAATCAATAATTAATTTAGAGAAGACAAATACCATTCATAATTAAATTAAATTTACTAGATATATATTATTTAATAGCTAATGTTTATATAGGAAATGGAAAGACAAATCATTAGGTGGCTCACATTATTGTTGGATGTTTTATTGGTCAACTAAAAAGCTAGTGGGATTATTATCTTTTAAGTGAACAAAGAGGGCGGAGTCCTTTCCTCTCTGAGAGAATAAGGTGATAGTATCTCTATTTCCTTGTGGTACAGGGGTTGTTTTCTCAGGTTTACTCTGAGTACTCTTACAATAATCATGGATGAGGATGAGTTCTTAAAGAGATGGGAGAGTTTCCATCTCACTGAAGGGGGGATTGAGATCATTCAGGTGACGGGAGATGAAGTAGAAAAGATAAAGGCTTGAGGGGAGCACTGTTTGATTGCTTTACTGGTCTTAGAAAAAGGAGTGAACTAAGAAGATTTTAGAACCACAATGTCGAAGGTGTGGAAACTGGATGGCTGGGTGGCTTTTAAGGAAGTAGGGGATAATAGGTTTATCATAGAGTTTCAGCATCAGTTAGATAAAGAAAAGGTCATGCAAGGTAGGCCTTGGTTCTTTGATTGATCATTAATGACAATCCAACAATTTGAAGGGAATGTTGCTGCTCAAGACATTTCTTTCATTTTTGAACCTTTTTGGGTGCAAGTTCATAAAGTACCTTTGGCTGCTATGAATTGTGATGTAGGCCAGCGGATTGGGAGGAAATTTGGTGCTATTCATGCAGTGGATGTGGATCAAGAAGGAATTGGGTGGGGGCGGTACTGCCTGTTAGAGTGGACGTCAATCTGACAAAACCTTTGCTTAGGGCCATGTTGTGCTTGGATGGTAAGACTACTTGGGTTCCTTTCAAGTATGAGAGGTTGCAGAGTTTCTGTTTAAGTGTGGGATTTTGAAGCATAATAAGAATGTGTGCTCATCAAATTTCAGTGTTGATCATGGCAGTCATAATTTAGAGCAACAGTTTGGTTCCTAGCTCTGAGCTCAGCCTATGAATACTGCTTTATTTTCAGCCAAAAAGTATGGGGGAGGAAGTGGTTCGGATCAGTGGCAGCCACCAAGCTCAGGCGGTGTAGGAAGCAGTGCAATCAAGGTGGGAGGTGGGATTCCATGAGAGGGATTTGAGACACACAATTTAGATTTTAAAAAAAATACGGTACGTGATTCAAATTCTGTCAGTTTTGAATTAGGAAATGAAACAGTTCATGCTTTCAAATTTCAAATGCCTGATAAGCCCGTTAGGCCTGATCAAATGATACATCCACAAGATCTGCTAGATAAGATTTCAACTTCTGAGTAGATAAGGTTTGATGAGGGGATGGGGAATTTGAATGTTTTGAATTTAAATGGGGAGAAGGCTATGAAGGATCGAGGCAAGTTTATCACTAGTGGGGTAAATCCTGATTCTCAGGACTTTCAGGTAGACATTGCTAAGTCCCCTGGTAATATGATTGGTGCTGTTAAACTTTCTTCTAAGATGACTAGTGCTGATAATAAAAAAGTAACATGGGAAAGAAGAGCTAGGGGCAAGTTAGGGGGTATCAAGGTTGATTGTGTTGCCAATGAAGAAGGTAAGAAGAGAGGGGTTAGTCACTTGGGTAATGGGTAGGCTAGGGGAAACCAGAAGAAAGTAAGTTTACTTCTCATCTTGAGCATGGTTGTGGTCAAGAAAAGTTGGTGGAGGCTGCTGAGCAGCTCCACCAACAGCCATGAATTGGTTATGTTGGAACTGTTGAGGGCTTGTGAACCCTCTAACAATTCTCTAAACCCTCGGACAGTTCTTGAGCTTCATCTATGGGTGAAGTTTAAGGTTCCGGATTTTGTTTTCTTAATGGAAACAAAAAGTAGAAGAGATAAGGTGGAGCAGGTTAGGAATAGGTTGGGTTTTGACAGCAGCTTCATTGTGGATTGTAGAGGGCTTAGTGGTGGCTTAGCATTCTAATGACATAGTTCTTGTAATTTGGAGCTAGATTTTTATTCCAGGTCCCACATCTCAATGGTGTGGAAGGACTTTGATTCTAAGGAGATGTTATTGACAGGCTTTTATGGGAGTCCTCAAGTAGATCAGAGAGAGCTCAATTGGGGTCTATTGAGAGAATTATAGCCAAGAGATGACAAATCTTGAGCCTGTGCAGGTGATTTTAATGAGATACTTCACCAACATGAAAAGGTTGGTGCTGCTGTGAGACCTTATTACCAGATGGAGAGTTTCAGAGTAGCAATCAAAGATTGTGGACTTAGTGATCTAGGTTTCAATGGTAACAAGTTTACATGGAGTAACAATAGAGAAGATAGCTTGTTTACCCAAAAAAGACTTGATAACGGCCTGGGTAATTCAAAGTTGGCTCTCATGTATGGCAACATAAATGTTTGTACTCTTCTTGCTCATACCTCAGACCACTTTCCTATTATTGTAGCTATGAACAATATTTTAGAATACAGTCACTATAGGAGAAGATTGTTTAGATATGAAGCTTCTTGGGATAAAAAGGAGGAATGCATAAAGATTATTGAGGATGAATGGAGGTTAAAAGATACAAGTTCCAGTACGCTTCATTCAATTTTCAGAGGCTTGGCTCTTTTCCAAACTACTCTCACTAGGTGGAGCAGAAACTGTTGGAGAAATAATAAAGAACTGGTGTTATCCAAACCGAAGGACATCAAAAGACTACAAGAGGATAATTTGGGGCAGTCTGTGTCTATGATTAAGAGGAAACAGAAGGAAGTGGATCAGTTGCTAGAAGAAGATAATATTAAGTGGAAACAAAGAGCCAAACAGAAATGGTTACAAAAGGGAGACAGAAATACAAGGTTCTTTCATGTGTGCAAACCAAAGGAGAAGGACCAATAGGATTAGCAAAGTGGAAGGGGAAAATGGTATTGTTTATACTAATTCAGCCCAGGTGTCAGGTATGTTTTAAGAATTCTATGAGCAACTATTCACCTATTTTGAACCTATAGGGATTGACCAATGTTTAAAACATCTGGTACCTAAGGTCTCTGAGGATACGAATTACTTTCTGTGTAAAGAATTTGTGGCAGAGGAAGTGAGGCTGGTAGTGTTCCAAATGAACTTTTTGAGTTCACCTAGGCCAGATGGGTTTACAGTAGGTTTTTATCAAGCATACTAGCAGGTTGTGAGGGAGGATGTATGTAAAGCAGTGCTTGATTTCTTGAATTTTGGTAAAGGAGATCTGAATATCATTAATGACATATTCATTGTGTTAATCCCCAAAAAGAAGAATCATTCAAAGGTGACAGATTATAGACCTATTTCACTATGTAATGTAATCTATAAAGTTATTTATAAAGTGATAGTAAATAGGCTGAAGAAAGTTTTACCTGATCTTTTCTCTGAAAATCAGAGTGCCTTTATCCCTGGTAGACTCATTATGGATAATTTGATGGTTGCCTATGAAGCTATGCATTCGATGACTAATAGATTGAAGGGTAAACTGGTTTTATGGCATTGAAGCTAGATATGAGTAAGGCTTATGATAGGGTGGAGTGAGATTTTTTGTTAGCTGTATTATCTAAGTTGGGATTTCATGAGAAATGGTGTGGTCTGATTGGGAGTTGTTTGAAGTTAGTATCCTTTTCTCTACTTATAAATGGCTCATCTCAAGAAAAAATTACAACATCTAGAGGTTTGAGGCAAGGTGACCCCTTGTCACCTTACTTTTTCATTCTATGTTTTAAGGTTCTGAGTAGCATGTTGACACAAGCTGAATTTTTTGGTGTTATAACAGGAGTGCCTATTGCTAGAGGACAGATTAGTGTTAACCATTTGTTTTTGGCAAATGACTCTCTTTTATTTTGCAAAGGCTCTACTCTTGAATGGAGCAACTTGCTTTATCTTTTGGAGTGTTATGAAAAGGCTCCTGGTCAAAGATTGAATAAGGAGAAAACTTTTATTCATTTTAGCAAAAACACTCATTCTACTGCAAAGGAGATTATATTGAGCTTAGCAGGTGTTCGATCTTCTTCCTCTTATTAGAAATATCTGGGGCTACCAGCTGGCAGGATCAGATTTAAAGCTTTTTCATCTATCTTGGATCGAGTCAGTAGCAAAGTTAGCAATTGGAAGAATAAATTCTTTTCAAAACTTGAAAATGATGTGCTATTGAAAGCAGTAATCCAAGCCTTGCCAACTTACTGTATGGGGGTGTGTAAACTTCCCAAATCCCTACTTGGCAAGCTGAATAATGTGATGAGACAGCTCTGGTGGAGTCAGAAGCAGTGTGAGAGGAAGATAAATTGGATTTCATAGAGGTAAATGGGAAAATCCAAAGCATACCCGCGGTGGGGGGGGGGGGGGGGTTAGGTTTTAGGGATTTTGAAAGTTTCTACATAGCCTTGTTAGCTAAACAATATTGGAGGTTAATTCAATGTCCAGATTCTCTAGTTAGCGAAGTCTTTAAATGTAAATATTTCCCTAACAAGTCATTGCTTGATGCCAAAGTAGGAACTAATTCCTCATATATTTGGAGGAGTCTATGTGAAGCTAGGAAATTGGCGGATGAAGGGTCTATATGGAGGATTTCAAAGAAGCTGCTGCAACAAAAATAGTTCCTCAACCAAATTCAACTAATAGCATTGCTAGATGGACAGCTCCATCTGAAGGATTCTTTAAGGTAAACTGGGATAGTGCTTTGTGTAAAGATAATAATCTAGTGGGCATTGGAATTATTATTAGGGACCATGAAAAGCAAGTTATTGCTGCCAAAAGGATGAGAAGAACTTTCACCAAAGATCCGAACATTGCAGAATCCTATGGTGCATATCAAGCTGTTCTATTTGCTCAAGAAATTGGTCTCAGGTGAATTATTTTGGAAGGAGACTCCTTAGCAGTGATCAACAGCCCTAATCAAGATGGAGAAAGCTGCAATAAAACTAGGCCTTTAACATGGGATACCAAGTTTCTGTTTTCTCAAATGGAAGCTTGGAGAGCTGTACACACGAGAAGAGAGGCCAATTTTGTTGCTGATATTTTAACTAAAAATGCTCTTGTAGCTAGTGAGGATATTGTTGAGTTAGAAGTATGTCCATCATGTATTGTTTCCCCTCGATTGAGGTTATCAATGAAGTGATTCCATTATTTAAAAAAATAAAGAAAAAAATAAGAAGAAGAACAAAGAAATAGAATATTTAACCAATATAAACATGATGAAAAAATGCAAATAATCAAAACAGAAGATGGCCAACCTTTAGAAAATTTTGTTAATACTTAATATTCATATTAACTACGCATTTTGTTGGTGATCCTATTCAATTTAAAGAAAAAACTAGTGATTTTTTAATTAATTTAAGATGCCCTCAATTATTTGATTTTCGTTGGTATAAAGATATATTTCTAACTAAAATTATGACCATAAATGACTGTCAACAACCATACTGGAAGGCAAAGTTCATAGCCAGAAAAGAGTTGTAAGGGAATTTTAGGTTAATTATTTTTTACACAATAGATCATTTCTATTCATTTGGGGAAAATTATTGAACAACAAACTTTTTACATTTTGTTTTTAAATTTATATAAAATAAAACCTTTTTTTAATAAAATGATGTAAAATAGAATTTTATTTTCAATGGAAGGTATTGTTAAAATCGTTAAAAATCTATTTATTTTCATTTTTTATTTTTTAATAATAGAAAAATTATTATTTTTACTTAAAGAAAAAATAGACTATGTTGTCACGTAAAATTACTATCAAAATTTCATAAAGTCGTGCAGTGAAATATAAGATTACCAAATTTTTCAAAATTTAATATGAGCAATTCTTATTTTGCTACGTACAGTCATTTTTGGATACTCCTTATGCATTCTATTGATGTGATTGGTCAAAATAATTATTTTATATTAAAAAAATGATGCAGCTAATCACATTAATGAAATACACAAAAAATACACAAAAATAACTCCACATAAAACTTTTTTTATAATAATAGATTATAAATCCATATCTCAATGGGCTTGGATCAATGAAGGGCTAACTCTGTAGTATGTCATTTCTATAACTGGGCAAACATCATGTCCATGGGTGTGGAATGCATGCTGCACTTGCTGTCAGGCTCCAAATAGCTTCATCATGCCATTTGGCTTGAGTTTTGAATAAAATAGGAAATACTTTGTATTTACTATTTACCCATAGTATTCTTATCGTGTCAAGACATGAGTATTTTATTATATACATTAAATTAAACACGATCTACTTAATTAAATCGACCAAAACTTAAAACCTTAACACTACTCATATAAATAACGGATGGTACAACACAACCTGCATAACCTGTTTAATAGTCGATTATAATTAGATTAACACGACACGACCCGTCTTGATTGGTTTCGTGCAAATAAGTTCAATTGACTTGTATAATCCGTTGGAGACATAATTTTTTATGAAAATTAATGTCTACAAATTTTATTAGCCACAGTATACTTAATCTTTCTAAGAAATGTGACTAAATACCAAAAAAAAAATGTCCATATTTATAAAATATTAACTTATAATAATATCAATATTACAATCCCAACAATAACAAACATAAGCATACATATTGTATAGTAATCTTCAGATAAAATTTAAATAGATTATATGGGTTGTTTGCGACTTATAAAGAGGACTGACCCGTTTATTAGTTATGTCTAATCAAGTTGATCAACTTAATCGAAACTTATTTATATCAAACTTAAAGCCATTTATTTCATGTTGTATTTATGTTGACTCGGTTGGCTGGAGGAGAGCTGTTCTTCCTAGATACTTCATTGCCATTTACTACTGAGAAGAGTTACAAATTCTTGTGATCAACTTATGTATGCTGACTAGAGTATGTCATATATAAATTATACAATGATGTCTCTCTTATTTTATGAATATTTTTTTATTATATATTGGATAGAAAGTACAATGAGTTGCATAAAAGCAAATCTCAAACTCAAAGGAACATCATATCTTGAAGAGTTCTAATAACATGAGTGCGACAAGGACATCATTACCATGAAATTAATAAATATAGACGACAATAGAGTAAAGAAGAAAGGAGATCTTCATTCTTATTTGTGAAGGCGACGTCGGGGAATAGCGAGTAGATGTTTGGCTCTAGGAAGTGCAAGGCCAAACTCCTCGATCATGTCCAACTCAGTTGGTAGCATGTTATTAGGAAGCTCCCAATCAAAGCAATGAACAAGCTGTGCCACCATAAGCCGAACCCCGGTTAGACCCAACTGTAACCCCGGGCAGCCTCTTCTCCCGGAGCCAAATGGGAGAAGTTGGAAGTCACGTCCCCGGAGATCAATGCTACTCCCAACAAACCTTTCCGGGAAGAACTTCTCAGCATCAATCCAAACACTTGGGTCTCGCCCAATTGCCCATATGTTTACTAACAACCTAGACTTCTTGGGGATGTGGAAGCCTTGAATGGTGATGTCCTCTGTGGCCTCATGAGGTACCAGTAGAGGTGCTACTGGATGTAGTCTCATGGCTTCCTTTACAACCATGTCCAAGTATTCCAGCTTATCCAAATCTGATTCCTCTACCATTCTCTCCAAGCCCACTACATCTTCTAGCTCCTTGTGGAGTTTCTTCATTACCCTTGGATGCTTGATAACTTCTGAAATTGCCCACTCAATTGTTGTTGCAGTAGTGTCCATTGATGCTGCAAGCATGTCCTGCAACAAAATCATCGTTAGGAAATTAGTGATCAACAACAAATTTGAATCAAACAGTATACAAGTTCAACGAATGAATACCAAAATTATGGCCTTGATATTAGACCGTTCAACACGGCACTCGTAGTCTTTAGATCCCATGAAGCTCAGCATGACATCAACAAAGTCCTTAATCTTATTTTCATCATTGGATTGGACATGATTGTCAATAATTTTCTCAAAAAAGTCATCAAATATCTTACTAACTGCTTTCATGCGTCGTGTTAGCCCCTGAAGGTCAAGGAGACCAATATAAGGAAGGTAATCACCAAGGTTAGAAGTAGCAGCTAGATACATACCCTCTTGAAATACAGCCTTAAATCCTCTCTCATCAAAATACTTATCCATGTACTTCTTCCCAAACAACATACGACAACTCATATTCGTAATGAGGGATGAGATCTTGGTACTGAGATCAACAACAATACAATCAGAGGCAGCCTTTTCAATAAACTTCACCAGTAGGCCAAGCTCTTCTTTCCTCATGGATTTGAAAGAATTGATTTTGTGGTTGCTAAGCAATTCAAGGGTGCACATCTTGCGAATGTTGCGCCAATAAGGTCCATAAGGAGAGAAGGACAAGCTCTTTTTCCCATAAGAGATGTGCTTTGCAAACTCACTAGGTGGTCTACTAGCAAACACTTGGTCATGAGCTTTAAGAAACAGCTCAACAGCTTGGGGGGAGGAGGCAACAATGGTGGGCACAAAGCCTAAGCGCAAGTGCATGATGGGGCCATATTTTTGGGCTAGTCGGTGAAGATCTTGATGAGGAAATTCCCCAAACATATGAAGATTCCCAAAGATAGGCAAGCCTCTTGGACCGGGAGGTAGTTTCTTAGTCTTATTCATCCTTCTCCATGTCCATTCTCGCAAGAGATAAGCAAGAATAACCAGCCCAAATATCGTCCACGTCCAAGCCGGAATAGGCATGTTTCACATAGATGTTGTTATGGCTACAAGATCAAAGTATTTATCCATGACATGGAAATTGCATAAAATATTGGAAAGATTTGGATAGAAAAAGTCCTTTAACTCATTTATCATTACAACTTTCTAAATTTTCACACAAAATACAATAAACAATTCAAAATTTTGCAAATATCAAAACAATAATATTAAAAAATAGTATTCTAACAATATTTTATTCAATTTTTATCTCAACTCACTATCCAAACCCCAATGTTCATCCTTCTCCAGTTACTCCCTCTTACTCTCTTTTTCATGAAAAAGAGAGAGAGAGAGAGAGCAGAAATAGGTGATCTAATCATGACTCTAACCTCAAGATGTGCTCGTTAATTAGTTCAACCCAAAAATTTAAACATATATGCGAAGAGAAGGAAAATATTAACATACATAAAAGAATACAAATGGTACTGTATGTTTCGAAAAGATATATAGAACAATTAAAAGAAAAGCATAATACTACTTCAAGAAAATAATGTTAGCTGGAAATGGGAAAGATAGGAATGCATGGGAAATTAGGATGGCATGAACATCGATCAAAAGATAAGCCATTGTATAACAGTACTAGTGTAGTTTCAAGAAATGGCTTAAAGTAATGGAGGTCGGCCTCTTTGATGTAAACATGGTGAATGATGATTGGAATTTCAGGGAGAATGTGAT
This sequence comes from Carya cathayensis, assembly GCA_011037825.1. Taxonomy (NCBI): domain Eukaryota; kingdom Viridiplantae; phylum Streptophyta; class Magnoliopsida; order Fagales; family Juglandaceae; genus Carya; species Carya cathayensis. The sequence goes on along the minus strand of QGSO01000383.1, from coordinate 65,031 downwards.
CTAGAATTATGGTATAAATAAGAGAAATTAGGGCTGGAATTTGGTTTTTGAAAGAAAAGAAACAAAGAGAGATGGGTGTAATGAAAAAAGGATAATTTTTAAATAAAAAAAGCTATACTCACCGAAAATGGGTCTGATTGTTTTTTTTTTTTTTTAAAAAACACTTTGTGATTAAAAAAGTATTTTTTAGTGATGTTGTGATTTTTTTTAAAAAATATATAAGGATATAAAAAAATGTTTAAAAAATAATAAAAAAATTTATCTTCTCATGATGAATCTCGTGCTACATCGGTTTTTTAATTAAATAGATAGCTCATAAATTTAGAGCTGGTCTATGTACTATACTTTTATTCTACTTCCATCGAGCTATGTTGATGCGTTATTATTATCAATATTTGGACTATTTCTTATAATAAGGGTGCAATATCCAACATACATATATTTAAACTGACAATGAATTAGAGTGTGAGTGCGATTTGTACTATTTTATAGAACATCACAACACAACAATATGCACTCTAGTGGGCTGGGTGAAAATACAAATCTCTATCATTATGGTTGGCGTGCACACACAACAAGAAGTCTTTTGAAGGAATCATGTTATAATATAAAGAGGAATCTTAGATATAGTCTTAATCATATACATTCTTTTTGAAAATTGATATGGTTTACCATTAAAAAAAAAAAAAATTATATGAATTTTATATTTATCTACTTTTTTCATAAAAAATACATGAAATTTATACATAATTCTAAAATTACAAATATCATTTCTCTAATATAAATCAACCATGTCATTTCCATCCCATTTAATGCAAGGAAAAAAAAAAAAAAACAACCTCAATCAAGCAGTACCGCTCAACCTCCAATATCTAATCAAGCAAGAAAAGACAAAAAGAAAATCTCAAACAAAAAACTGCAACAAAAAAGACAACCTCCAGGAAAAAGTCGTCATTTCCATCTCAGATAATGCAAGAAGAGAAATAATACGTGAGAGAGAGAAATCTTGGTAAAAAGAGGATGCTTTCCTACAATAAACAAAGGTTTAAAAGAAAAGTTGAAGCCAAGAATGTCCGAAAGGAACGAATCAGTTACAGCACACAGAAAAAGAACAAAAATGATAAACCAAACCAAGACTAAATTCAACCACAACCTACGCATAAATCACAAAAGCAAAAAAAATTGTAAAATCTAGTCCAGACAAACCTTCCTATCGGGGTGTCGTGACAAATAAATATTTCAGAATTGTGAAGAAGTATAAAAGATGAGATAGATATATATAATCAAAAATTTATATGATGGACCCTTTGAGTATTCAATTGGTTTTCAATCTCGTGCTCATGTCACATCATGTCACAGCAATGGCTTGACAAAGCAACGCAAGGGAAGAAGACTTGGCCAATAATGCAATACGTGTTTGGATACTACATAGATATTCTTAGCATACTTCATGATTATTTATTATTTTATTATTATTTTTAACTTATTTTTTATTGTTACTTTTTACTTTTTTATTACTATTGACAACACTTCTCACTATTCAAACCCAACCTGATTTCATGAAAATAGAAAATCCGCATCATTTATTCGAAAGCGAGAACGATCGAACACTACTGTTGTGCTTTGTGCCCCTTCGTTGTGCGAAAAAAATATTATATACCAAACCCAGAAATAGAGAAAGAGAACAAAAATGTAGATGAAAAAGCCCACAAACAGCATGGGGAAAGGGAATACGGAGATAAACCGCAAGAGGAACGGTAGAAATGGAAATCTGAAGATAATAAGATAACGAAAACATGTAGGAAAATGTTACTTGACCTCTTCAAATTAAGTTACCATTAAAAATTAAAAATTAAGGAAATAACTAATAGTAAAATTTTAAAAATTTTCTTTAATGGTTAATAATGTTAAAAAGATACTTAGAAAATAATTTTAAAAAACCACAGATTTGTACTACCGATATATCCATCAGTAAACGTTGACCACCCACTAGCACCGCCAAGACATATATAGCACACCACAGTAGTTGAGCAATCTCATCGTTAGAGCGGTGTACACTGTAACCTATTTGGAAGGATCGAACTTTCAAATTTAATAGGAGAGAGATGTCAATAATTGAAAGAAGTATCAAGCGCAAGACACTTCTGAAACTGTTTATTTCTTTTCACATCTTCGTAATTATTTAATTATTTATTATCTCCTTGTTTTTAATTTTTATTTATATTAAAAATCTTTTAAATATTTATCTCTTCAAACAGTAATATTTTCAAAATCAATACTTTTCTAACAATAATATTTTTTAAAAGCCATCTTTTTCCAATCGGTCAAATTTAGGAAAAAAATAGATAATCTCAATGGTGACATTTTTATCAAATTTCAACTATAATAAATAATATAAGTATAAGAGAAAACATAGATGATTGGATGAAGAATTTATTTTATTGGTAAAATAAAATATTTTAAAACAAATAATAACTTTTGATATTTAGAAATCTGTTATTCAAACGCCAAGATTAATTTTCTCCCATAATAATCCGTTGAACGTAGAACCCCTTTTTTGAAAGTTAGGTCCGTTTACTAAATTTTAATCAATAAGCAATGGAATGCTCTAAACCTTGATGTTGACAAGAAAAAAAAGGGTAGGGTTGTGTTTACTCACGTCTCTGCTATCCCTTGTCTCGTCGCCATCTTTGTATGCTGATGGAAGATAAACGTGAATCACACAAACTACAGAGGGAACAGTTCTTCCATTGAAAAATATTAAAAAAAGACAATGTAGAGAAATGGATATTCTGAAGCTCTTCAATGGAAATGTCAACACACCACTTTATTGATGTATTTGGAAACATATATACAGACGCTTACAAGTTATCTATGGAAAATGTACAGCTAAGGAAATACCATTGATTACATTGATTACAGAAATGGTATACTAAAAATAAAACAATTATATTAATTTCAGGACAGATTCTTGGCTTGATAAGTGCTGCAAATCACCTCCAGATTTCTTGATCAATTTGAGTCTTTATCTTGTTTTGTGTCACCTTCCTTAATACGCCCTCGCAAAATTGAGCTTCCATCGGCAAGACCAATTTTGGTTTTTAGAAATTCTGTGCGTTCCCGAGAGAGTGGCTTAGTTAGTAAATCAGCCAATTGATCTTGAGTGTGAACATGACTCACTTTAAGTGCACCTCTCTGAACTTGATCACGGACAAAATGAAGATCAATTTGAATATGTTTCATTCTTGAATGTTGGACTAGATTAAAGCTGAGATGAGTTGCTCCAAGATTATCACAAAGAAGAGAAGGTGGCACTTTTAATGAGAAACCCAGTTCTTGAAGAAGGGCAAGTAACCACATTGTTTCTGATGCACCATTTGCTAGAGCTCGATATTCTGCTTCAGTGGTAGACCGAGCAACAGCGCGTTGTTTTTTTGAACTCCATGAGATGGGATTGCAGCCCAGAAATGTTATGTAAGCCGAGGTGCATGTTCGGTCATCAATGTTTCCAGCCCAGTCAGCATCAGTGTAGGTTTTTAAGCATGATGCTGCAGCTGACTTGAGATGGATACCGTGAAAGATTGTCTTCTTGAGATATCGAAGAAGCCGCTTAGTAGCAGTCCAATGAGTGACCGTAGGCTTATGCATAAATTAAGAAAGTTTATTAACAGCAAAGGAGATGTCGGGACGAGTGAGAGAAAGGTATTGGAGGCTGCCAATAACACGCCTGTACTCTGTACTGTCCACAGCAGTCGTCCCATCTACCAAGTGAAGTGATTGAGTGGTTGACAATGGGGTAGAGACATCCTTTGCACCAGCCATGTTTGTATTCTCCAAGAGGTCACGAACATACTTATGTTGAGAGAGGAATAAACCTGCACTAGTAGGTATAACTTCCACTCCTAGGAAGTAATGAAGGGACCCCATATCTTTTAATGAAAATTGGTCACCAAGTTTGGTAACAACATGAGCTACAAACTTCTGGTCATTACCCGTAATGACTAAATCATCAACATAGACAAGGAAATAACAGGTAATGGACTCATGACGATAAACAAAGAGAGAGCAATCAGCTTTAGAATTTTGGAACCCGAGTGCTATAAGAGCAGTTTTTAAAGCTGAATACCAGGCCCTTGGGGCTTGTTTGAGACCATAAATGGCTTTCCGTAGCTTGCACACATAATTAGGTCGAGACAAATCTTTGAAACCAGGAGGTTGCATCATGTACACAGTTTCAGTCAGATGGCCATGTAAAAAAGCATTATTTACGTCCAGTTGTTTCAAGGGCCACTCATTCATGACTGCAATGCTCAGCACTGTCCTTATGGTGGCAGGTTTAACCACTGGACTAAAGGTTTCATTATAATCAACTCCAGGCTGCTGATTATAGCCCTTGGCAACAAGCCGGGCTTTAAATTTATCAACTGAGCCATCTGCTTTTCTTTTAACTCTAAAGACCCACTTACAACCCACTGGATGGCAATTGATGGGTGGAGGAACTAAATCCCAAGTACCATGGCGCATGAGAGCAGTCAATTCACTAGACATGGCTTCACGCCATTCAGGGTGAGATACAGCTTGAGTCACGCATGTTGGTTCTATAGGTAAGGGGAGAGAATGCTTAGACACAGTGTGTATTTGCTTTGGTTTAAAGATGTTGTTCATTGATCTAGTAGTCATGGAATGGGTACGGTGGGAAGATGGTTCGGTGTGCACAGGAGAGTGTGAATCAGGAATTAAACTAGATGCAAGGTGATTTGAGGTAGAATCATGCGGAACAGTTGTATTTAAACCAGCATCTAAGTTTAGATTCATATTACCAGTATTGTCATGCGATGCACAAGGAAAAGAAGGAGAGTTAGAGGAAGATATACCTGGAGGTGGCGCAGGAATTGCAGCTACAGGATCCGAGCTCGGTGGTGGCTGAGAGGAACGTTTTGGACGAGATGAAGATGCAGGAATTGAAGGAGTGAAAGAGAGGAAATTAGGGCACGGGTTCAGCTGAGGGGAGAAATGAGGAGTAGAGGAGAATAAGTGGGTTTCGGTAGCTGGGCTTGGTGGGAAGCGTGGGCCGTGCGGGGTAGTTGAAAGGAATGGGCTCTGCAGTTCATCAAAAGTCACATGCCGTGAAGTATAGATCCGATCCGTGAGTGGATCCATGCATTTATATGCATTCTGTGTTTGGGAATATCCAAGAAAAATACAAGGAATTGATTTGGGCTGTAATTTATGCGTGTTGTATGGCTTTGTGAGAGGATAGCATAGACAACCAAATTTTCGCAATTTGAGATAATTTGGTCGTTGACCAAATAGAACCTCAAATGGAGACTTGTGTTGAAGAAGAGGGGTGGGTTGGCGATTTATGAGATAAGTGGCTGTTTGGAAAGCATGGGGCCAATAAGAAAGAGGTAAAGATGCATCATGAAGCAATGTAAGACCCGTCTCGACAAGATGACGATGGCGTCTTTCGGAAACACCATTTTGTTGTGGGGTGTAGGGAGCGGTAGTGTAGTGGCTTATGCCATGATCGGACAAATTTTTTTTTAAACTCAAAAATTCGCCACCATTATCCGAGTATAAGCTTTTTATGGGACACTTGAACCTTGTTTCAACAAGTAATTTAAACTGTGGAAAGATTGTAGAAACAAGAGATTTTGTGGACATTGGGAAAAACCATATATATTTGGTGTAATGATCCACAAAAATAAGATAATAACGTTCACCATTTACCCCAGTAGTATGAGCTGGACTCCAAACATCAGTGTAAATAATTTCAAGGGGATAATGACTTTGAAAACTTGTAGAGCCAAATGGTTGTTGATGTGCTTTATTGATTGAACAGGAAGTACATGACAATGGTAATTTTTTTGTGGTAAGAGGAAGGGAAAAAAGATTAACAAGATTTTGAACAACTTTAATCGATGGGTGTCCAAGACGCTTGTGCCACCCGTCAAGTGAAGTCCGTTCGTGCACATAAGCAACCATTTTGGGAGTAGAAGGAGCCACCATTGAGCTAGGGAATATGTAGACGCCATTCTCACACACACCTCTTAATAGTATCGCCCCCGTGGATCGTGCCTTCACAAGAAAGAAAAATGGGTGAAATTCAAGAAAAACATCATTTTGCTTGGTGAAATGATGAACTGAAATTAGATTTTTGTGAATATTGGGGACGCATAAAGTATCATGTAAATGAAAATTTTTTTTGGGTGTGGGTAAAGTTAAAGAACCAATATGCGTAACTGCCAGACCTTTACCATCACCAAGAATGACTTCATCGGTGCCATCATACTCAGAGTGAATTGATAAATTTTTTATATCTCCCGTAATATTGTGAGAGGCTGCAGAGTCAATCAACCATTTATTTTCTGGACTATTAGAAGTTCCTGCACAATTAACAATTATTTCAGAATAATTTAATTGAGGGCAAGTCTTAGCTGTGTGGCCCATTTGATCACAGTACTGGCATTTGGGTTGATAGCGTCTCTGATTGGAGTTGGACCGGCCCTGATTGTTGGAGCGCCGTGTGTCACGAGATGGGCCATTTGAGTTGGAAGACCGATTCTGGCCTTGTGAACGTTGAGGCCAATTTCCCTTGGGAGGTGCTTTCGGTTGTTGAGATGCAGAGAAGCCAGAGCGATGGCTTGTAAAATTTGCAGCGGCCACGAGTTGCTGGGTGGCAGCCTCCAACCTGCGCAAATAATTTTCATGCCCAACAAGGAGGTCATGGAGCTCCTCAAAGGCAAGAGATTTTTCTCTTGCCCGAATGGGGGCAGCAATCTCACGAAATTCGGGTCCTAGCCCGTTGAGAACATAGAGAGTGATGTCGTCGTCGGAGATTGGGTGATCGATGAGTGCAATCTCATCAGCCAGACCTTTAACTGCATGAAGGTACTCTGGAATTGGGCGATTTCCACGCTGAATCAAGGTCAGTTCTTCCTTGAGTTGCATTGCCCTTGTACGCGATTTACTCGCATACATAGTGGATAATTTTTTCCAGGCTTCATAAGAGGTTTTTGCTGTTGCAATAAGAGGTGTAATGGTTGGAGAAGTAGAGGCAAGAATGGCACTAAGAATTAACTTATCTTGCCTAACCCAGTGGCGTGTCTTGGCTATAGATGGTGCGGTGCCATCGGAGGGAGGACAACGTGATTCTCCATTCACGTAGTCCATTAGATCATAGCCAATTAGGAGGGCCTCGAACTGAGCTCGCCATTGGGGAAACGAGGAAGGGGTGAGTTTCTCATTGATCTGAGCTGTGATGTTGAAAACAACCAAGGGAATTTCGGAGGTAGATTGGTTTGGGGAAGACATTAGGATCGAATTCTCGTTGGAGATTTGGTCTCCTGATACCACGTAGAGAAATGGATATTCTGAAGCTCTTCAATGGAAATGTCAACACACCACTTTATTGATGTATTTGGAAACATATATACAGACGCTTACAAGTTATCTATGGAAAATGTACAGCTAAGGAAATACCATTGATTACATTGATTACAGAAATGGTATACTAAAAATAAAACAATTATATTAATTTCAGGACAGATTCTTGGCTTGATAAGTGCTGCAAATCACCTCCAGATTTCTTGATCAATTTGAGTCTTTATCTTGTTTTGTGTCACCTTCCTTAAGAGACATATTTAATAGACAATATGTCTCTATTATTGCTTTACGTCAAACACTGTACAAAAAGAACTCAAGATTTGTAACCGGTTAAGAAATTATTTTAAAACAAGAAAAATTATATATACAAATCCTAAATGCACTGCTTCCATACAAGTCTTTTATATAAAAAAGTAGACTCTATTATAAAAAAGAGTAAAAAATTCACTTTTGATGAATGAGATCTGTATTTTTACAGAAGATTTATACGAAACGTGCATATTTAAGACATGTACGTAACATTATTCAAGAAAGAAATAGCAATGAAGTTAGGCTTGAGATTGATACGGGTCACCACTCCCTGTCCAAAGCCGCTACACGCTCCATGGCTATAGTTTGGAAACAGGAGGATCAACTCAACGTGTCTCACCCTAGGCGAATGCCTTCCGATCGACCTTTTTTTTTTTTATAATTTTTTTATTATCATTCTCTCAACAGGAGGAACTAAAGTTTTATTACTGTATGAGTGGATTGGTAGTACCAAATTATTTGTATAAATTTTAAATAGACAAATTTCATATAAATTCTTGTAAAAAAGTAGACTCCACCTTAAAAAAGTTTAAAAACAATTATTATTTATAAGTGAAATATATTTTTTTACAAATGACTTATATGAGACTTATCTATTTAGCACTGCATTGCTCAAAAAACAATATGTCTATATTATTACTTTATGTCAATCATTGTACAAAAAGAACTCAAGATTTGTAACTGGATACAGAAATTATTTTAAAGGAAGAGAAATGATACATGCAATCTTTATGTACAATTATTGTGCAAGTCCTTCAAAAAAAAAAATACCCCGTTATAAAAGTGTGAAAAACTCAAAATTTTTTTAATGAGGCCCACATTTTCACAAAATGCTTGTATAAGACTTATATATTTAAAGCTTATACTTAACATTACACAAGAAAAAATTTCTTGAACGGTGCATCAGACGGCATTCTTTTTATTGTAGTTTTTTATTTTCATTAATATCTCAACATCTATAAATATGATATCAAATAATTAGCCAACAATTAAGATTTAATAAAGACAATGATACTTATAGAGATTCATAATCAATCAATGCAAAAATGTGATCAATTCATGGAAAATGAAATTCAATTTTATAAAAGTATCAATCATGTAATATTGTAGAGTTTTAAAATAGTTGTACGGAAGTTTACGTTAATTATTTTTTATACAAAAAATAATTTTTATTCATTTAAGGAAAATTATTCGACTACAATTTGTATCATTTTTTTTATAAATTAATATAAAATAAAACATTTTTTTTGGATAAAATGATGTAAAAATAGACACGTTATCACTTAAAATTACTGTCAGAATTTCATAAAGTCATGTGCAGTGAAATATAAGATTACGGGGATTTTTCCAAAATTTAATACGATCAATTGTAAAAGGAATAAAAAATAAATATAATAAAATCCATACCTCAATGGGCTTGGATCAATGAAGGGCTAACTTTGCAATATGTCATTTCTATAACTAGGCAAACATCAGGTCCATGGATGTTGTATGCATGCTGCTCTTGCTGTCAGGCTTCCAACAACTTGATCTTCATGCCATTTGTTCGGCCTACATACGAGAGGCGCTGAGTTTTTAATAAAATAGGAAATACTTCGTATTTACCGATCGAATTTTTGTCGCGTTAAGATATGAGTAGTTTATTATATAGATTAAATTAAACAAGATCTGCTCAATTAAATCGATCAAAATTTAAAACCTTAACACTACTCATATAAATCACGGATGGCACAACACAACTTACAAAACCTATTTAATAATCAATTAGAATTGGATTAACACGACACGACCTGTCTTGACCCGTTTTGTGCAAATAAGTTCAGCGGACTAGTATAATCCGTTTGACCTAATTGATATAATTTTATATAAAAATTAATATCTACAAATTCTAGTAGCCACATTATAATTAAAATCTCCAAGAAATGTGAAAAATTTTAAAATATTAACTTATAATAATATCAATATTACAATCCCAACAATAACAAACATAAACATACATATTGTATAGTAATCTTCCAATAAAATTAATTAAACAAATAATATGGGTTGTTTGAGATTTAAGGGATTGACCGGTTTATTAATTGTGTCTAATTAAATCGATCTATTTTAATCGGAACTCATTTATATTAAACTTAAGCCCATTTATTTCATGTTAACTGCAATTGGTTGGAGAGCTGTTCTTCAAGGATGCTTCACTGCCATTTACTTTTGAGAAGAGTTACAAATGCTTGTGATCAACTTATGTATGATGGCTGGAGTATTTTCACATACAAATTACACAATGATGTCTCTCTTATTTTATGAATATTTTTTTGATTACATATTGGACAGAAAGTACAATGAGTTGCATAAAAGCAAACCTCAAATTCAAAGGAACATCATATCTTGAAGAGTTCTAATAACATGAGTGCAACATGGACATCATTACCACGAAATTAGTAAATATAGAAGACAATAGAGTGAAGAAGAAAGGAGATCTTCTTTCTCATTTGTGAAGGCGACGTCTGGGAATAGCAAGTAGATGTTTGGCTCTAGGAACTGTAAGGCCAAACTCTTCGGTCATGTCCAACTCAGTTGGTAGCATGTTATTAGGAAGCTCCCAATCAAAGCAATGAATAAGCTGTGCCACCACGAGTCGAACTGTGGTTAGACCCAACTGTAACCCCGGGCAACCTCTTCTCCCGGAGCCAAAAGGGAGAAGTTGGAAGTCACGTCCCCGGAGATCAATGCTACTCCCAACAAACCTTTCTGGGAAGAATTTCTCGGCATCAGTCCAAACGCTTGGGTCTCGCCCAATTGCCCATGCATTTACTATCAACCTAGACTTCTTGGGGATGTGGAAGCCTTCAATAGTGATTTCCTCTCTGGCCTCATGAGGTAGCATTAGAGGTCCTACTGGATGTAGCCTCATGGTTTCCTTTACAACCATGTCCAAGTATTCCAGCCTATCTAAATCTGATTCCTCTACCATCCTCCCCAAGCCCACTACATCTTCCAACTCCTTTTGAAGTTTCTTCATTACCCTTGGATGCTTGATGACTTCTGAAATTGCCCACTCAACTGTTGTTGCAGTAGTGTCCATTGATCCTGCAAGCATGTCCTGCAACGAAATCATTGTCAGGAAATTAGTGATCAACAACAAATTTGAATCAAATAGTATACAAGTTCAATGAATGATTACCAAGATTATGGCCTTGATATTGGATCGTTCAACACGGTACTCGGAGTCTTCACACCCCATGAAGCTTAGCATGATATCAACAAAGTCCTTAATTTTATTCGAATCTTTGGATTGGACATGAGCGTCAATAATTTTCTCTAAAAAGTCATCAAATATCTTATTAACAGCTTTCATGCGTCGCATCAGCCCCTGAAGGTCAAGGGCACCAATATAAGGAATATAGTCACCAAGGTTAGGAGTAGCACATAGATGCATAGCCTCTTGAATTACAGCCTTGAATCCCCTCTCATCAAAATCCTTATCCATGTACTTCTTCCCCAACACCATAAGGCAACTCATATCTGCACTGAGGGACGAGACCTTGGCACTCAGATCAACAACCATACAATCAGAGGCTGCCTTTTCAATAAACTTAACCAATAGGCCAAGCTCTTCTTTCCTCATGGATCTGAAAGAATTGATTTTGAGGTTGCTAAGCAATTCAATGGTGCACATCTTGCGAATGTTGCGCCAGTAAGGACCATAAGGAGAAAATGACAAATTTTTTTGCTCATAAGAGACGTACTTTGCAGCCTCACTAAGTGGTCTACTAGCGAACACAAGGTCGTGAGCTTTAAGAAACAGCTCAGCTGTTTGGGGGGAGGAGACAACAATGGTGGGCACAAAGCCTAAGCGCAAGTGCATGATGGGGCCATATGTTTGGGCTAGTCGATGAAGATCTCGATGAGGAAATTCTCCAAACATATGAAGATTCCCAAAGATAGGCAAGCCTCTTGGACCAGGAGGTAGTTTCTTAGTCTTGTTCTTCGTTTTCCATGTCCATTCTCGCAAGATATAAGCAAGAATAACCAGCACAAGTATTGTCCACATCCAAGTCATAATAGGCATGTTTCACTCATATGTTGTTTTGGCTACAATATCTGAGTATTTATACAGGACATGGAAATTGCATAAAAGATTAGAAAGGTTTGGAAACAAAAAGTCTTTTAACTCATTTCATCATTATAATTTTTTTAAATTCCCACACAAAATACAATAAACAATTTAAATTTTTTAAATCTCAAAATAATAATATTAAAAAATAATATTCTAACAAAGATTTGAAAGAAAAGTTCAAGCCAAGAATGTCCGAAAGGAACCAATCAATTACAGCACATAGAAAATGAACAAAAATGATAAACCGAACAAAGACTAAATTTCACAACGACCTATGCAAAAATCACAAAACAAAAAAATTAAAAAGCTGTGAAATCTAGTCCAACCTAACCCCCAGGTCGCGGTGTTGTGACAAATAGAAATTTCAAGATCGGCACCAAGTATAAAACATGAGATCAACGCAGGGTATGCAATTTGTTCTCAATCTTGTGCTCATGTCACATCTTGTTCTCAATCTTGTGTTAGACAAAGCATGAAAGCAACGCAGGGAGAAGACTTGACCAATAATTCAATATATTGTGAGAGTGAAATGCAAGGAGATTAACTCATTTCTTTATATTGTCTATTTCTTTCTATTTCTATCCATTTAAAGTGTTAAGACAAGTGAGGCCGATTTCACATGTTAAACGTTTTTCTAAGACAACACGTATGTCATGGCTTCATATAATTATAGAGCAAATTTCTTCCCCATGTGAAAAAGGAACCAAGGCACCAGTGGCGGAACCAGCAATTATGTTGAGGGGGGACCAATTTTTCTCTTGTGACACATCTATATAAAGAGTAATAATAGATACAGTTGTAGGGTTGCAAGTACTACGTACTCCCTTTGAAAAAAGAGTGAGGTTCACCGTTAAAAAATAATTCTTTCATGTGAGTTTTATATTTACCTACTTTTTTTAAAGGGAGTTGGTGGTGCTTGCACATCCTAAGACTACTAACATAATTTCTCATATGTAAATTAAAAAGAGATTGAAAAATCATAAAAACATAACTACAGATAAAAGTATATCTCAGTAATTTGCTACGTACATGTAGAAATAAAATTATAAAAACTGCAACTTAATATATGTTTCAGAATCTAACGATAATGTTTCATGAAATAATATTCATCCATTGTTATTTTTGTAATAAAATATTTATAATTTTTTTCTTCATATAAACTATCAATAGATCTCTTAAAATGTCATCTTTTATTCTAGTATGTAAGCCACTTTATCAGATTTTATGTAAAATCTAGATATTTTCGTATCATATTAAACATATAATGCTATAATTGAAAGTTTACATAAATTTTTTTTTTACTCAATGAAGTCTAGAAGATAAAATCTCGCAACTATTTTTCATGTAGGCCATCGACCTTAAATAATTTTTCTTATATTTTCACTTTAGATTCTATATTAATAAGCCTAATATTATATAATAAAAAAATTTTGGGATTCATATATTTTAATAAACTTAGTTTTAAGTTTAATTTTGAAGATGCCACATCCTTAAAAATAAATAATATATAAAAATTAAACAGAATTTTTAGACTATAAAAAAAGAAACTAGAGAGATTAATTTTTAGATATATTGAAATTTTAAAAAATTTGGTAGAGTATATATAGATTATAAATTTTTTAGGGGGTCATTTTCTATATTTATAGAATTCTCTATAAAATTTAGAGAAGATATATTGTGTTTTCAAAAATTGCTCCCTCAAGACCAACGTGGGTCCGCCACTGCAATGCACGCTCAACAGAGGCTCATAAGAAAGCAAGATTCAGAGCAGCAAAATCCTCACATGATTTCGGATTCCATGAAAATAGAAAAGCCGCATCATTCATTCGAAAGCGAGAACGATCGAATACTACTGTTGTGCTTTGTGCCCCTTCGTTGTGCGAAAAAATACCATATGCCAAACCCAGAAACAGAGAAAGGGAACTGAAATATAGATGCAAAAGCCCACAAACAGCACAGGGAAAGGGAATACAGGGATATACCGCAAGAGATAAAAATGGAAATCTGAAGATACAAAGAGAGATGGGTGTAATGAAAAAAGGATAATTTTTAAATAAAAGAAGCTATACTCACCGAAAATGGGTGTGATTGTTTTTTTTTTTTTTTTTAAACTTTGTGATTAAAAAAGTATTTTTTAGTGATGTTGTGATTTTTTTTAAAATATATAAGAATATAAAAAAATGATTAAAAATAATAAAAAAATTTATCTTCTCATGATGAGTCTCGTGCTACATCGGCTTTTTAATTAAATAGATAGCTCATAAATTTAGAGCTGGTCTATGTACTATACTTTTGTTCTACTTCCATCGAGCTATGTTGATGCGTTATTATTATCAATATTTGGACTATTTCTTATAATAAGGGTGCAATATCCACATATATATATATATATATATATATATATATATANTATTTATCACTGACAATGAATTAGAGTGTGAGTGCGATTTGTACTATTTTATAGAACATCACAACACAACAATATGCACTCTAGTGGGCTGGGTGAAAGTACAAATCTCTATCATTATGGTTGGCGTGCACAAACGACAAGAAGTCTTTTGAAGGAATCATGTTATAATATAAATAGGAATCTTAGATATAGTCTTAATCATATACATTCTTTTCAAAAATTGATATGGTTTATTATTAAAAAATAATAATTTTTTTCTATGAATTTTATATTTATCTACTTTTTTCATAAAAAGTACAAAAAATTTATACATTATTCTAAAATTGCAAATATCATTTCTCTAATATAAATCAACCATATCATTTCCATCCCATTTAATGCAAGGAAATAAATAAAAAAAAAAAACAACCTCAATCAAGCAGTACCGCTCAACCTCCAATATCTAATCAAGCAAGAAAAGACAAAAAGAAAATCTCAAACAAAAAACTGCAACAAAAAAGACAACCTCCAGGAAAAAGTCGTCATTTCCATCTCAGATAATGCAAGAAGAGAAATAATACGTGAGAGAGAGAAATCTTGGAAAAAAGAGGATGCTTTCCTACAATAAACGAAGGTTTAAAAGAAAAGTTGAAGCCGAGAATGTCCGAAAGGAACGAATCAGTTACAGCACACAGAAAAAGAACAAAAATGATAAACCAAACCAAGACTAAATTCAACCACAACCTACGCATAAATCACAAAAGCAAAAAAAATTGTGAAATCTAGTCCAAACTAACCTTCCGATCGGGGTGTCGTGACAAATAAATATTTCAGAATTGTGAAGAAGTATAAAAGATGAGATAGATATATATAATCAAAAATTTATATGATGGACCCTTTGAGTATTCAATTGGTTTTCAATCTCGTGCTCATGTCACATCATGTCACAGAAATGGCTTGACAAAGCAACGCAAGGGAAGAAGACTTGGACAATAATGCAATACATTGTGGAATTGAAATGCAAGGAGATTAAGCGGACTTCTATTGTCTATTTCTTTCTATTTTTATCTATTTAAAGTTTGAGACAAGTGAGGCCGATTTCACGTGTTAAACGGACTTCTTGACATAAAGACAGCACATGCATTTAATGGCTTCGAACAATTATAGAGCAAGATTCTTGCACACGTGAAAAAGGAACCAAGGTACACTCAGCATATCTTTGTATTCTGCACCAAACAGAGGGTCGTAAGAAAGAAGATTTGCTGTGTTTGGATACTACATAGATATTCTTAGCATACTTCATGATTATTTATTATTTTATTATTATTTTTAACTTATTTTTTATTGTTACTTTTTACTTTTTCATTACTATTCACAACACTTCTCACTATCCAAATCTAACCTAATTTCATGAAAATAGAAAATCCGCATCATTCATTCGAAAGCGAGAACGATCGAACACTACTGTTGTGCTTTGTGCCCCTTCGTTGTGGGAAAAAAATATTATATACCAAACCCAGAAATAGAGAAAGAGAACAAAAATGTAGATGAAAAAGCCCACAAACAGCATGGGGAAAGGGAATACGGAGATAAACCGCAAGAGGAACGGTAGAAATGGAAATCTGAAGATAATAAGATAACGAAAACATGTAGGAAAATGTTACTTGACCTCTTCAAATTAAGTTACCATTAAAAATTAAAAATTAAGGAAATAACTATTAGTAAAATTTTAAAAATTTTCTTTAATGGTTAATAATGTTAAAAAGATACTTAGAAAATAATTTTAAAAAACCACAGATTTGTACTACCGATATATCCATCAGTAAACGTTGACCACCCACTAGCACCGCCAAGACATATATAGCACACCACAGTAGTTGAGCAATCTCATCGTTAGAGCGGTGTACACTGTAACCTATTTGGAAGGATCGAACTTTCAAATTTAATAGGAGAGAGATGTCAATAATTGAAAGAAGTATCAAGCGCAAGACACTTCTGAAACTGTTTAATTATTTCTTTCCACATCTTCGTAATTATTTAATTATTTATTATCTCCATGTTTTTAATTTTATTTATATTAAAAATCTTTTAAATATTTATCTCTTCAAACAGTAATATTTTCAAAATCAATACTTTTCTAACAATAATATTTTTTAAAAGCCATCTTTTTCCAATCGGTCAAATTTAGGAAAAAAATAGATAATCTCAATGGTGACATTTTTATCAAATTTCAACTATAATAAATAATATAAGTATAAGAGAAAATATAGATGATTGGATGAAGAATTTATTTTATTGGTCAAATAAAATATTTTAAAATAAATAATAACTTTTCATATTTAGAAATCTGTTATTCAAACGTCAAGATTAATTTTCTCCCATAATAATCCGTTGAACGTAGAACCCCTTTTTTGAAGTTAGGTCCGTTTACTAAATTTTAATCAATAAGCAATGGGAAAATTAATGCTCTAAACCTTGATGTTGACAAGAAAAAAAAGGGTAGGGTTGTGTTTACTCACGTCTCTGGTATCCCTTGTCTCGTCGCCATCTTTGTATGCTGATGGAAGATCAACGTGAATCACACAAACTACAGAGGGAACAGTTCTTCCATTGAAAAATATTAAAAAAAGACAATATGTCTCTATTATTACTTTACGTCAAACACTGTACAAAAAGAACTCAAGATTCGTAACCGGTTAAGAAATTATTTTAAAAGAAGAAAAATTATATATGCAAATCCTAAATGCACTGCTTCCATACAAGTCTTTTATATAAAAAAGTAGACTCTATTATAAAAAAAGAGTAAAAAATTCACTTTTGATTAATGAGATCTGCATTTTTACAGAAGATTTATACAAACGTGTATATCTAAAACTTGTACTTAACATTATTCAAGAAAAAAATAGCAATGAAGTTAGGCTTGAGATTGATACGGGTCACCATTCCATGTCCAAAGCCGCTTCACGCTGCTATAGTTTGGAAATAGGTGGATCAACTCAACATGTCTCACCCTAGGCTAATGCCTTCAGATCGGCCTTTTTTCTGTTATAATTTTTTTTATTATCATTCTCTCAACATGACATTAAATAATTAGTCAATAATTAAAATTTAATAAAGGCAATGATACACTTATAGAGATTCATAATCAATCAATGCGCGCAAACGTATCAATTCTGGAAAATAAAATTCAATTTTATAAAAGTATCAATCATGCATGTAATGTAGAGTTTTAGGTTAATTATTTTTTATACAATAAATAATTTCTATTCATTTAGGAAAATTATTCAACTGCAGTCTTTTTTTCATTTTGTTTTATAAATTTATATAAAATAAAACCTTTTTTAATAAAATGATATAAAAATAGACCGCATTGTCACGTGAAATGACCATCAAAATTTCATAAAGTCATGTTCAGTGAAACATAAGATTACCGATTTTTTCAAAATTTAATATGGACAATTGTAAAAGGAATAAAATATAAATATAATAAAATCCATACCTCAATGGGGTTAGATCAACGAAGGGCTAACTTTGCAGTATGTCATTTCTATAACTGGGTAGACATTAGGTCCATGGGTGTTGTATGCATGCTGCTCTTGCTGTCGGGCTCCAAAACAGCTTCATCATGCCATTTGTTCGGCCTACATATGAGAGGCGCTTGAGTTTTTAATAAAATAGAAAATACTTTGTAATTACTGATCATACTCTTGTCGTGTTAAAACATGAGTAATTTATTATTCTTAGAAAAAAAATTATTATTTATAAAGTTAAACGAGATCTATTTAATTAAATCGATCAAAACTTAAAACTTTAACACGACAAATTTAAATATCGAATGGCCTATCACAACCTAGATTAACATGACATGACCCGTCTTTACCAGTTTCGTGCAAAAAAATTCAACTAACTCATTATCCGTTTGACCTAATTGACATAATTTTATATGAAAATTAATATCTACAAATTTTAGTAGCCACATTATACTTAATATCTCCAAGAAATGTGACTAAATACCAACAAAAAATGTTAGTATTTTTAAAATATTAACTTATAATAATATCAATATTACAATCCCAATAATAACAAACGTAAGCATGCATATTGTATAGTAATATTCAAATAAAATTTAAACAGATTATATGAGTTGTTTGCGACTTAAGAGGACTGACCCGTTTATTAATCGGGTCTAATCAAATCGATCTATTTTAATTGGAACTCATTTATATCAAACATAAACCCATTTATTTCATGTTGTATTCATGTTGAGTTGTTGACTACAGTTGGCTGGAGAGATGTTCTTCCTGGATGCTTCACGGCCATTTACTGCCAAGAAGAGTTACAAATACTTGTGATCAGCTTGTGTATGTTGGCTGGAGTATTTCACATACAAATTATTCAATGATGTCTCTTATTTTTTGAATATTTTTTCAATTACATATTGGACAGAAAAGTACAATGAGTTACATAGAAGCAAATCACGAATTCAAAGGAACATCTACAAGTATCATCCCAAAATTTCAAGTCCTCACTAATTCCTCAAAATTAGCACAAAATTTGAACTCCCAATTATAGAACAAAATATCACGCTCCTGCTGCACACTCTGATAATTCACCAAAATGCATTAATTACGTCCTCACAAAATAACCCCATCGAGTACAAGGTGGCTCAGCACCTACTAACTAGAGAACTCTTAACACATTCTGGTAGAAAATCCTCTATCTCCCAAAATCATGAATTATCACCATTTATTCCTCAGTTGGCTCTCGCTGCCTTAATCAAAATCAATGTTCCACAAAATACATCCATGATCAGTACAAGAAAACCAAAACCAAACAACCTCAACATTCTAAATTGAAAACAAGTAACTTCACCCCAAAATACACCCATCCTATCTAAGATAAGTAACATCCCTTAAAAGTCTCGAATCCATTCTGACCAACCAACAATTTTGTGTTCAATTAATTTTTTCTAACACTCCAATCATCACAAAGGTGTAGATTTTGATGGTGTCATCTATGATTGAAATGATTTGCCATACTGATGAAAAATCTGCATTTTCTATTGCTGTAATGACCTGTTGTGCATCTCCCTCCAAAATGATTTGCCATATTGATGGAGAATCCGCATTTTTTATTACTATAATGACTTGTTGTGCGTCACCAAAAGTTAAATTGATTGCTGCCAATTGTACCATTGAGTGCACACATCAATTTTGAGTTCCATAAATTTTTTCTAACACTCCAATCGTCACAAAGGTGTAGATTTTGATGGGTGTTGTCTATGATTGAAATGATTTGCCATATTGATGGAGAATCTGCATTTTCTATTGTTGTAATGACTTGTTGCACATCTCCCTCCTAAATGAGAGATTTTAGCTGCAGAGAGTTTGCTAATTGTGATGCTAGAAAGGTTGTAGATGCTTCATATATGACTAGAATTGTGGAAAGGACTTTTGAAGTCCAAATTGTTAAGATCATACCTTAAAAATTGCGACAAATTGTCAATGATGAGGAGAATAAGGCTCTAGCTGTTGCAGAAAAGGAAATACTCTAGTAGTTATCAGTAATACCCAATCTGTTATTGAGTTGATCAGTAGAGATATGAGATTTAATGGCCATTTGCTTTGGCTCCAAGGTATCCGAGTGAATGGACATTCCATGAAAAGGTGGAGTACTAGAGATTCTTCTTCTCCATTACACAAAGGATAGTGCACTTTTAAATGATTTTCCAATGAAACAACTTATGTCTATCATGGATTTTCAATTATCAGAATTTCTCCGGTACAGGACTTGGGAAGTTTTGTAAGGGAGTTCTAGTTACATTTGCCACAATGGGGTATGCTAAAGCAGTTTAAGTTTAAAATATCCAAAGTCAGATTCCAGGATTCTGAACAAATATTAGTAGATTGACCATTGAAATTTTGATAGCATCTACCTTTTCAGAGTAGCCCTTTTGTCTTTAGAATGCCCCACCTGACCTAGGAGTCAAATGGTTTAGATAAAACAATCCAGAAATGTAATGACCCTCCCCAATAATTCTAGAAAAGTTCTATTCATAATTTCTACACACCACACATAATTTTTTATTTTTTTTCTCTTACTAAATATGTAGTGTATGGATGATGAGTAGAAGAATTCAATTAGTTTAGGAATAATAAAACCAAAATATTTTAAAAAAATTAAATATATTATTATTATTATAAATGTATATATATATATATTATTATTATTAAAGTCAATTCTTCGGAAGACAGTGTTTACGTAGCATGCATGTCATGATCTTTGCAAGAACGTCATTCATCATGTTTCA
The DNA here is from genome assembly GCA_011037825.1 of Carya cathayensis. NCBI lineage: Eukaryota > Viridiplantae > Streptophyta > Magnoliopsida > Fagales > Juglandaceae > Carya > Carya cathayensis. Next base: position 44,520 of record QGSO01000383.1, on the reverse strand, counting down.
TTTTATATATTATAGTTATGTATGTATTATGTGCCTTTTTGTAAGGGATTGAAGTTCACCTTTCATTTGCTGAATACGATCTCTAGTGTGCGTACCATATAAGGTTTTCAGAACATCCCAAGTAGCATGGGAAGTCTCACAACTAATCACCTGAGACAAGGGTGCATCAGAGAGGGAGCTATTCATCCAACCCATAATCAATTGATCAATGTAGAGCCACTTTACTACCGCAGATTTGGGATGCATTTCACCATCTTCACCAAGAATGGAAGAAGGTGGACAAACAATGTCATTTTTAACATAGCCAAGAAGACCATGGCCATGAAGAATAGGAACAACTGGCGCTTTCCAGAACAAGTAGTTGCTGGAGGCTAGTTTAGTAGAAATATCAGAAAGTGTGGTATTGATAGGCGAAAAATCAAAAGAAGAAGAATCAGCCAAAAGTGGAATGAAAGATGAGGAAAGAGACTCCATATGTGAAGGACGTATGATACCATGTAAGAAAACCAGCCTGATTATACATGGCTATTGTAGTGATTAAATAGTGAATACAAGAATCAATGGAAATATAGTTCTTAATACCAAATGTGCCCACTCATATAATTTTATTTTTTTTAATAGTTAAGAAATTGACTACTAGTGAAGCTAGAAAATTAAAATTTTTTTAAAAAAACTCATTTGTACCAGTGTGTACATTTAGTAATCACCCTAGCATTGTCCTCTTTTTTTTTTTTTTTTTCTAAATAATTCTCAATGGAAATACAGTTCTTTTTGTAGTTGATGTGATTCACATTGAAAATACCTTTCAGCAGCATACAATGATAGCAAGGAGTCGAGGATAGCATAGACGTGAGTAAACACAATACCCTACTTTTTTTTTCCTTGTCAACATCAAGGTTTTAGAGCATTCCCATAGCTTCTTGATTAAAATTTAGTAAACAGATTTAACTTTTTATTAAAAAAAGGAGGGGGGGGGGGGGGGGGAGAGAAAATTTTGACGTTTGAATAACAGATTTAAATCTTTTTATAAATATATTATTTGACTAACAAAATAAACTTTTCATCCAATCATCTATATTTCTTCTTATACTCATATTTGTTATAGTTGAAATTTGATAAAAATATCACCATTGAGATGATCTATTTTTTCTTAAATTGACCTGTTAAGCACTTGTCCCACTTTCCCTCTGCAACCATTCACCTATGTAATGTCAAGAGGATTCGGCGTGATCCGTCTGGGAAAAACTATGATACTTAAGTCAGTAAAGTGTAACCAAACGATTCAGAATTTAAAAAAGACTTCAATCCTTTACTATCAAGAGTGACCTGGTATATATAGGCTTCTACGTGACGCTTATCTTATTCAGAGTTTATCGGTGTGGATCATCATCCTGTAATAAAAATGATCACGTATCTGCATAAAATCTCTATCTTTCCATGAAAGATGTTATGGAGTGTGTGTAAGTTTGCTGAGCTTTGGACTCCCTAATTCCCTTTAGTCAGCCAAGGGCCTTTCCTAGTGGGCTTATTTTATATTGAGCTTTTAAGATGGAACAAGCTCTTGGCTAATATAGGCCCTCCATTATCATTTAGGAAAATATTATTGTTAGGAAAGTGTTGATTTTTAAAACATTACCATTTGAAGAGATATATAATTTTTTTAAAAATTTGTTACAAATAAAAAGTCAAAAATACGGGCGCAACAAATAATTATAGGATATGAAAAGAAATAAACTGAAAATTTTCCTCCTGTTTTTACTTTTGAAAGACAAAAAATAAAATAAAATAAGATGATTAGAAAAGATGAATAATTAAAATAAAATAAAATAAAGATACAATTTTCGAATAAATTTTGAAACAGTTTGTTGGGTCAACGTGACTGCTTTGATACCTTCGTCGTTGGAACTAAAGTTTTATTACTGTATGAGTGGATTGGTAGTACCAAATTATTTGTATAAATTTTAAATAGACAAATTTCATATAAATTCTTGTAAAAAAGTAGACTCCACCTTAAAAATGTGTAAAAACAATTATTATTTATTAGTGAAATGTATTTTTTTATAAATGACTTATATGAGACTTATCTATTTAGGACTGCATTACTCAAAAAACAATATGTCTATATTATTACTTTATGTCAATCATTGTACAAAGAGAACTCAAGATTTGCAACTGGATACAGAAATTATTTTAAAGGAAGAGAAATGATATATGCAATCTTTATGTACAATTATTGTGCAAGTCCTTTAAAAAAAAAAAAAATACCCCATTATAAAAGTGTGAAAAACTCAATTTTTTTTTAATGAGGCCCACATTTTCACAAAATGCTTGTATAAGACTTATATATTTAAAACTTATACTTAACATTACTCAAGAAAAAATTTCTTGAACAGTGCATCAGACGACATTCTTTTTATTGTAATTTTTTATTTTCATTAATATCTCAACATCTATAAATTAATATGATATCAAATAATTAGCCAACAATTAAGATTTAATAAAGACAATGATAATTATAGAGATTCATAATCAATCAATGCAAAAATGTCAATTCATGGAAAATGAAATTCAATTTTATAAAAGTATCAATCATGTAATATTGTAGAGTTTTAAAATAGTTGTACCGAAGTTTACGTTATTTATTTTTTATACAATAAATAATTTTTATTCATTTAAGGAAAATTATTCAACTACAATTTGTATCATTTGGTTTTATAAATTTATATAAAATAAAACATTTTTTTTGGCTAAAATGATGTAAAAATAGACGCGTTATCACTTAAAATTACTTTCAGAATTTCATAAAGTCATGTGCAGTGAAATATAAGATTACGGGTTTTTTTCAAAATTTAATACGATCAATTGTAAAAGGAATAAAAAATAAATATAATAAAATCTATACCTCAATGGGTTTGGATCAACGAAGGGCTAACTTTGCAGTATGTCATTTCTATAACTGGGCAAACATCAGGTCCATGGATGTTGTATGCATGCTGCTCTTGCTGTCGGGCTCCCAACAACTTGATCTTCATGCCATTTGTTCGGCCTACATATGAGAGGTGCTGAGTTTTTAATAAAATAGGAAATACTTCGTATTTACCGATCGAATTCTTGTCGCGTTAAGATATGAGTAGTTTATTATAAAGATTAAATTAAACAAGATCTGCTCAATTAAATTGATCAGAATTTAAAACCTTAGCACTACTCATATAAATCACGGATGGCACAACACAACTTACAAAACCTATTTAATAATCAATTAGAATTGGATTAACATGACACGACCTGTTTTGACCTGTTTTGTGCAAATAAGTTCAGCTCACTAGTATAATTCGTTTGACCTAATTGATATAATTTTATATAAAAATTAATATCTACAAATTCTAGTAGCCACATTATAATTAAAATCTCCAAGAAATGTGAAAAATTTTAAAATATTAACTTATAATAATATCAATATTACAATCCCAACAATAACAAACATAAACATACATATTGTATAGTAATCTTCCAATAAAATTAATTAAACAAATAATATGGGTTGTTTGAGATTTAAGGGATTGACCGGTTTATTAATTGTGTCTAATTAAATCGATCTATTTTAATCGGAACTCATTTATATTAAACTTAAGCCCATTTATTTCATGTTAACTGCAATTGGTTGGAGAGCTGTTCTTCAAGGATGCTTCACTGCCATTTACTTTTGAGAAGAGTTACAAATGCTTGTGATCAACTTATGTATGATGGCTGGAGTATTTTCACATACAAATTACACAATGATGTCTCTCTTATTTTATGAATATTTTTTTGATTACATATTGGACAGAAAGTACAATGAGTTGCATAAAAGCAAACCTCAAATTCAAAGGAACATCATATCTTGAAGAGTTCTAATAACATGAGTGCAACATGGACATCATTACCACGAAATTAGTAAATATAGAAGACAATAGAGTGAAGAAGAAAGGAGATCTTCTTTCTCATTTGTGAAGGCGACGTCTGGGAATAGCAAGTAGATGTTTGGCTCTAGGAACTGTAAGGCCAAACTCTTCGGTCATGCCCAACTCAGTTGGTAGCATGTTATTAGGAAGCTCCCAATCAAAGCAATGAATAAGCTGTGCCACCACGAGTCGAACTGTGGTTAGACCCAACTGTAACCCCGGGCAACCTCTTCTCCCGGAGCCAAAAGGGAGAAGTTGGAAGTCACGTCCCCGGAGATCAATGCTACTCCCAACAAACCTTTCTGGGAAGAATTTCTCGGCATCAGTCCAAACGCTTGGGTCTCGCCCAATTGCCCATGCATTTACTATCAACCTAGACTTCTTGGGGATGTGGAAGCCTTCAATAGTGATTTCCTCTCTGGCCTCATGAGGTAGCATTAGAGGTCCTACTGGATGTAGCCTCATGGTTTCCTTTACAACCATGTCCAAGTATTCCAGCCTATCTAAATCTGATTCCTCTACCATCCTCCCCAAGCCCACTACATCTTCCAACTCCTTTTGAAGTTTCTTCATTACCCTTGGATGCTTGATGACTTCTGAAATTGCCCACTCAACTGTTGTTGCAGTAGTGTCCATTGATCCTGCAAGCATGTCCTGCAACGAAATCATTGTCAGGAAATTAGTGATCAACAACAAATTTGAATCAAATAGTATACAAGTTCAATGAATGATTACCAAGATTATGGCCTTGATATTGGATCGTTCAACACGGTACTCGGAGTCTTCACACCCCATGAAGCTTAGCATGATATCAACAAAGTCCTTAATTTTATTCGAATCTTTGGATTGGACATGAGCGTCAATAATTTTCTCTAAAAAGTCATCAAATATCTTATTAACAGCTTTCATGCGTCGCATCAGCCCCTGAAGGTCAAGGGCACCAATATAAGGAATATAGTCACCAAGGTTAGGAGTAGCACATAGATGCATAGCCTCTTGAATTACAGCCTTGAATCCCCTCTCATCAAAATCCTTATCCATGTACTTCTTCCCCAACACCATAAGGCAACTCATATCTGCACTGAGGGACGAGACCTTGGCACTCAGATCAACAACCATACAATCAGAGGCTGCCTTTTCAATAAACTTAACCAATAGGCCAAGCTCTTCTTTCCTCATGGATCTGAAAGAATTGATTTTGAGGTTGCTAAGCAATTCAATGGTGCACATCTTGCGAATGTTGCGCCAGTAAGGACCATAAGGAGAAAATGACAAATTTTTTTGCTCATAAGAGACGTACTTTGCAGCCTCACTAAGTGGTCTACTAGCGAACACAAGGTCGTGAGCTTTAAGAAACAGCTCAGCTGTTTGGGGGGAGGAGACAACAATGGTGGGCACAAAGCCTAAGCGCAAGTGCATGATGGGGCCATATGTTTGGGCTAGTCGATGAAGATCTCGATGAGGAAATTCTCCAAACATATGAAGATTCCCAAAGATAGGCAAGCCTCTTGGACCAGGAGGTAGTTTCTTAGTCTTGTTCTTCGTTCTCCATGTCCATTCTCGCAAGAGATAAGCAAGAATAACCAGCACAAGTATTGTCCACGTCCAAGTCATAATAGGCATGTTTCACTCATATGTTGTTTTGGCTACAATATCTGAGTATTTATACAGGATATGGAAATTGCATAAAAGATTAGAAAGGTTTGGAAACAAAAAGTCTTTTAACTCATTTCATCATTATAATTTTTTTAAATTCCCACACAAAATACAATAAATAATTCAACTTTTTTAAATCTCAAAATAATAATATTAAAAAATAATATTCTAACAAAGATTTGAAAGAAAAGTTCAAGCCAAGAATGTCCGAAAGGAACCAATCAATTACAGCACATAGAAAATGAACAAAAATGATAAACCAAACAAAGACTAAATTTAACAACGACCTATGCAAAAATCACAAAACAAAAAAAATTAAAAAGCTGTGAAATCTAGTCCAACCTAACCCCCAGGTCGCGGTGTTGTGACAAATAGAAATTTCAAGATCGGCACCAAGTATAAAACATGAGATCAACGCAGGGTATGCAATTTGTTCTCAATCTTGTGCTCATGTCACATCTTGTCCTCAATCTTGTGCTAGACAAAGCATGAAAGCAACGCAGGGAGAAGAGTTGGCCAATAATTCAATATATTGTGAAAGTGAAATGCAAGGAGATTAACTCATTTCTTTATATTGTCTATTTCTTTCTATTTCTATCCATTTAAAGTGTTAAGACAAGTGAGGCCGATTTCACATGTTAAACGTTTTTCTAAGACAACACGTATGTCATGGCTTCATATAATTATAGAGCAAATTTCTTCCCCATGTGAAAAAGGAACCAAGGCACCAGTGGCGGAACCAGCAATTATGTTGAGGGGGGACCAATTTTTCTATTGTGACACATTTATATAAAGAGTAATAATAGATACAGTTGTAGGGTTGCAAGCATTACGCACTCCCTTTGAAAAAAGAGTGAGGTTCACCATAAAAAATGATTATTTTATGTGAGTTTTATACTTACCTATTTTTTTTAAAGGGAGTTGGTGGTGCTTGCACATCTTAGGACTACTAACATAATTTCTCTTATGTAAATTAAAAAGAGATTAAAAAAATCATAAAAACATAACTACATATAAAAGTATATCTCAGTAATTTGCTACGTACATGTAGAAATAAAATTATAAAAACACAACTTAATATATGTTTCAGAATCTAACGATAATGTTTCATGAAATAATATTCATCCATTGTTATTTTTGTAATAAAATATTTATAATTTATTTTCTTCATATAAACTATCAATAGATCTCTTAAAATGTCATCTTTTATTCTAGTATGTAAGCCACTTTATCAAATTTCATGTAAAATCTAGATATTTTCGTATCACATTAAATATATAATGTTATAATTGAAAGTTTACATAAATTTTTTTGTTACTCAATGAAGTTTAGAAGATAAAATCTCGCAACTATTTTTCATATAGGCCATTGATCTTAAATAATTTTTCTTATATTCTCACTTTGGATTCCATATTAAGAAGCCTAATATTGTATAATAAAAAAATTTTGGGATTCATATATATTAATAAACTTATTATTTTTTCTAAACTTAGTTTTCAGTTTAATTTTGATGATGCCACATCCTTAAAAATAAATAATATATAAAAATTAAACAGAATTTGGAGACTATAAGAAAAGAAACTAGAGAGATTAATTTTTAGGTATATTGAAATTTTAAAAAATTTGAGAGAGTATATATAGATTATAAATTTTTTAAGGGGGGTCATTTTCTATATTTATAGAATTATGTATAAAATTTAGAGAAGATATATTGAGTTTTCAAAAATTGCTCCCTCAAGACCAACGTGGGTCCGCCACTGCAATGCACACTCAACAGAGGCTCATAAGAAAGCAAGATTCAGAGCAGCAAAATCCTCACATGATTTCGGATTCCATGAAAATAGAAAATCCGCATCATTCATTCGAAAGCGAGTACGATCGAATACTACTGTTGTGCTTTGTGCCCCTTCGTTGTGCTGAAAAATACCATATGCCAAACCCAGAAACAGAGAAAGGGAACAGAAATATACGTGCCAAAGCCCACAAACAGCACAGGGAAAGGGAATACAGGGATATACCGCAAGAGAAAAAAATGGAAATCTGAAGATACAGGATAACGAAAACATATTGGAAAATGCTACTTCGCCATCTCAACGTTACTGTTTAAAGTTACTAGTCGAATATTTTAAATTTTATTTTTATTTAATGACTAAGAAATGACTATTACGCCATGTTTGAATTCGAAAAGTATTTTATCTAATTATTATAAATTTCTTAAATTCTCACACAAAATATAATAAGTAATTTAACTTTTTTAAATATCATTTAATTTTTTCAAATTTTAAAATAATAATAATATTAAAAAATAAAATTATAACAATATTAGTTATTTTCAAAAAACAAAAATTTAATGGTTAATGATGTTAAAAATATACTTAAATGCTGGCGGCCTGCTAGCACCACCCAAACATATATAGCACACCGCATTAGTTAAACAATCCCATCATTAGAGCAGTGTGCATGCACTGTAACCTATCTGGAAGGATGGAGCCTTCAAATTTAAGAGGAGAGAGATGGCGAGAATTGAAAGATGTATAAAGCGCGAGACACTTCTGAAGCTGTTTATTTCTTTTCACAACTTCGTAGTTATTTAATTATTTATTGTGTCTGTATTTTCGATTTTTATTTATAATTAAAATCTTGTAAATTATTTATCTTTTCAAACGATAACATTTTCAAAATCAATAATTTTCTAACAATAATATTTTTTAAAAATCATCTTTTTCCAAGTGTTCAAATTTAGGAAAAATTAGATCATCTCAATGGTGACATTTTTATCAAATTTTAACTATAACAAATATGAGTATTAAAGAAAATATAGATGATTGGATGAAGAGTTTATAAAAAGTTAAATCTATTTACTAAATTTTAACCAATAATGATATGCCTAAACTTTGAATCAAAGTAGTGAACAAAAAATTTAAAGCTGTTTTACATGCAAGTATACAGGTGTTGTAATACCGAATCCACAAAGATTGACTTATATGATAAAGAAAATTATCTTAAACAATGAAAATAAATTATTAAAATAAACATGCAATCAAATATAGGAGAAAATTATTGAGATGAAGATTTTTAAAGTAACAGAATATAACTAAAATGATAAAATAAACGATATATATGGAGAATGACTAAGGTTTTAAAGATTCATCTAATAATTTAGAATATTATCTCCAATTAATTTATTTCAATTAAACTAGAATAATGATTCTATCTAACTGAAAGATTTAGCAATTAAGGCCAAGAAAACTAATCACTAAAGACTAAGCATGAACAATTGATGGTTAAAATATTCACAAACTCATTTAAATATCATAGGGATTTTTTAAACATCCATTGTATTCAAAAATCATAATAAATCAAAATAAATTTATAGATAATCAAAGTATCCAATAATAAAAGAGAAATGATATTTGCAGTCGTAGTTGTGCAAGCGGCGTGCAGTCGTTTTAAAAAAAGTGAATTAATATGGGACCCACATGAAAAAAAAATTAACTTTTTAATCGTGGACCCTACTCTTTTTTAAAGCGATTGCGCGGCGTTTACACATTTCACGACTGTATGTAGCATTGCTCATAATAAAATCATTCAATCGATCAAACTCACAATATAAACTCTATTGTTGATCCAAAATAATACCTAAATCATTAGACTTCACTTCCAATCTTAGTACAAAAATTTAGCTAATCAAATTCATCACAAGAGCCATTGAATTCCTATAAACATCCTCCATCATAAAACTAAACTAAAGCACCAAAACCAACACTCGAAAAATAGCCCTCACAAGAGAGCAAAAGTGGAGAGAAGATAAAGCCAAAAACTCCCTCAACCTCCATCTGTCCGTTCCCATGCCAAAACCTGAAGCCGTCCTCCTAGCAAAAGTGCTGCAATGCCTCTTCAACTTACACAGAGAGAGCTCAAAATGTGCTGCTGCTTTCAGCTATGAAGGAGGGATTTGGCTTACCTCCAGTTTATCATTAACAGGAAATCTCCTGTTCTAATAACTCAACATTGACACGTATATTCTTTTTCAACAAACGATGGAGATTCAAATTCAATTTTAAATTTTATTTTTCAAGCATAGGCTCCCTTAAGGAATATATACATGTATATATATAATTCATTACAAATTCATGGGTTTTAAAACTCTATTTTTCAAGCATCTGCCATAACTTTTGTTTTGACAAACAACTTGAACAAAATATCTATGGCAGATTACTCCAAAGAAGGAATATATGATTGTGTGTGTGTGTGTATATATATATATATATATATATATATATATATAAAATATAACTCACTATTTTATGAGCATAATTGTAAAAATATTATAAAAATATTGATATTTTAAGAATTTGACATTATATTTCCAATTATTAAAATTATATATTAACATGAATTTTCATTTTAAATATAAGACTATGAATTTATACACTTTATCATTATTTTTAAAGGAGATATTAAATTATAAATTCCTTTAAAAGCGTCTCAAGTTTGTACTACTGTCTCAAATTTCTAAGAATAGTAGATAGTATTGTAATCAAATCGAGTTCGAATTAAGTGGTGCCTAGCCAAACTTGGCTCGATTATTAAAAAAATCAAATTCAAGCTCAACTCGAACTCAAATAAAGCTTTTTTAAATGTTTAAGCTCAACTTGATTAAGATATTTTCGTGTTCAAACTCAGCTAAAGACCGATTAAAACTTAAGTGGAGCTAGCGCTAGACTTGACTAGTTTATCATTTAAAAAAAAGAGTTTAATAAATAAAATATAAAAAAATAAAATAATATATTATAATATTTTACTCACAATTGTACAGTTAGATAAATGTTTTTTTTTTTTATTGCAGTAACAATATTTTACAGAATAGAATCAAATGTCCCGAAGACTCTATGACTATTTGGCTGATCTCATACAACTCTAATCAATTATACTTATATAAAATAACAATATTTTTATAATATTTTATAATTATGCTCATAAAATAATGAATTATATATATACATGTATATATTCCTTAAGGGAGCCGATATATGCTTGAAAAATAAAATTTAAAACTGAGTTTGAATCTACTCCGTTTGTTAAAAAACAATACGTGTCAATATTGAGTTATTAGAACAGGAGATGTCCTGTTAACGATAAACTGGAGGTAATTAAAGCCGAACCGATTGTGGGTTGTAGAGTGTTTTTCACGGTAGCACCCAGCATTTCTATGGAGCAGAGCATTGCTTTTGGGAAGGCCAGCTCATGAGGAATGGTTTCTGAACAAGCACATGGGATTCGGGGCTCACACGCAGCAAATGTTTTCTTCGCTTCACATGGACACGGAGGCAATTGTCTAGGGCGAATGGAGCATTTACGTTGTGGGGCTGCATCCAGATTTTTCAAGTGGGCGAGACAATGTAATAATTGCATGGAAAGCACATGGCCCTTCTTCGACGCACCATAAAACCACTGGGTCCTTGGATGTATTTTCCAAAAAGCACTAAACACATGTTCTACACGTACGGGCTCCGCCAAAACCACGCACATCTCAATTCGCAATGGCAACTCTCAAGTAGCGGGAAAGTAACAAGTAGTACTGGACGCAAGCTGTGCTTAGTGCTTTTTAGAAAATACATCCAGGGACCCAGTGGTTTTATGGTCCGTCGAAGAAGGGCCATGTGCTTTCCATGCAATTATTATTTTATTCTCCATTGTCTCGCACTTGAAAAATCTGGATGCACCCCGGCCCACAACGTAAATGCTCCATTCGTCCTAGACAATTGCCTCCGTGTCCATGTGAAACCAACAAAACATTTGCTGCGTGTGAGCACCAAATCCCATGTGCTTGTTCAGAAATATTCATTCCTCGTGTGCTGGCCTTCCCAAAAGCAATGTTCTCCGTGCTCCATAGAAATGCTGGGTGCTTCCGTGAAAAACACTCTAGTACTCTACAACAATTATGTGTTTTTGTGGCCACAATTTTGATAAAAAATAGTGATTAAAACGATCGCAATAAGCCAATAGTGGTCGTTTTTGCTTGTCACCGGGTGGCCCCTTGTCCCAATTGCCACTTTTTTCAACCATTCATTTAGTGGCTACAACTAATTATTTGTTTCCATCATGGAGTGCGTCACAAATAGTCTACAATACGGTCGGAAATGCCACTAGCCAATTCCTAAATTTTGGCCGGAAAAGAACTTTCATATACCACACTATTTTGCCCGAAATGATATTTTGATAAAGTTGATATTGCCGCAATTACTCAAATATGGCACTGTTTAGTGGTTGGAAAATTCTTTCTTGCTAACATTATTGGCTGCTAATAACATTTTTCTAAAAACTTCAATTGTGGAAAATGAGCAATTGCTGCAAATTTACTTTATTCTATAAACTTCAATTGTAGAAACTGAGCAATTGCTGCAATTTACCTGTGCTATCATTATTTGCCGCTAATGACATTTTTCTAAAAATTTCAATTGTGGAGAATTAGGAATTGCTACGAACTTACTTTTTTTTTTTTTTTTCTAAAAACTTCATTTGTAGAAACTGATTAATTGCCGCAATTTTCATGCTAACATTATTCGCCGCTAATGACATTTTTCTAAAAACTTCATTTTGGGGAAAATGAGAGAGGAGCTCCTGCTCTTATTTAAAAGCATTTTAAAAACAAGAAAATAATAACAAACAAAATTAGAAACTTAAAAATAAACAAAAGTGAAGAATAGAATATCAAAGTTGTTTTGTGCATATAAGGAAATAGTGCCCAATTAATTCATAAGTTAAAAAATTAAGTATAAATCATGATATTAACCAATTTAGATCACAACTTAAATTTATACTTATTAACCATTTTTCATCTAAAATCAATAATAATGTCATAAAGTAATTAAAATATATTGGTTCTAGATATATAAAATATCCAATAATTCAGCTCAATCAAATAAGCTATGGAAATGCTCTAAAACCTTGATGTTGACAAGAAAACAAAGTACACTACAACACAAATGATTTTTAGTGACGCTTTGGAATTAGTGACAGTCCCCAAACCGTCATCAAAACCAGATAAGAATTCGTCTGATGTTCGAATGTAGGCCAATTTCTGTTCGAACGACACATGGACGTTCGAACATTAAGGCTATTTCGTGTGGACGTTATATTTTTTTCGGCCAACGTTCAAACATTAGTGAGTGATGTTCAAACGTTATATAGAGTATTTGGTAAATATAACTATAATTTAAAACTTATATAGTTTTTAAATTTGCAAGTGCATACTTTGTGAAAAATTCTAACAAAGTGTAATATATATTTATATATACACAATTTGTAAAATATAAATATATATTTATATATATATATATTTATGTTTATATATATAAGTAGGGGGCAGGACAGGGTTGGGCCGCCCACATGAAGAAGTGAAGGCCTCGGCAAGGTGTGCTGCTGAATCTGCCCGTACATAACGTTGATTGCAGCGGTCAGCATAGTGACCATCTTGCCGGCAGATCTGGCAGCGTGGTGGACGGCGGCCCTGGCCTGAGCGGTTTCAGTGGTTCGACTGCCCACGGTTGTGGTTGGAATCGCTGTGGCCACTGCGATTTCCTTGCTGGTTTTTGGAGGAGTAATTCCTCTGTTGTGTCCGTGCGGTACCATGGCTAGTTGCTGTGAAAGCAGCTGTTGAAGGAGCCGATGGTTCAAGAGAACGTTGAAAGAGTTCAAAGCTTTCAGCTTTGGACACGAGATCAGCGAAAGAGGGCAAGGGAGTTAGGGCCATTTGAGCAGTGGAAAAAGTAGTGAAATCGGACCCAAGCCCTCGAAGGAACCAGTGAGACTTATCGGTGCCGTCGACAGGCCGTCCAATGGCATGCAATTGATCACAAAGGGACTTGAAGATTCGGGCATACTCAGAAACCGTGCGGGTGCCACGCTTCATCAACTGGAGGTCATCCTTGAGACGAAGCTCCCTAGCTTTAGACCGATGGCTGAAGGTGTTCTCGAGGGCAAGCCACACCTCACGGGAGGTGGACAAACCCATGACCTCAGCCATGGCTTCTTCGGTGAGGGAGGAGAGAAGGAGGCTGAGGAGACGTTGATCCGTTTGCTTCCACGCCAGGTGTTTGACATTGGGTGTCTGAGAGGTGGGTGGGTCAAACCGTGAAGGGATTTCAAGAGTTCCATCCACATGTCCTAGCAAGGCTTGGCTCTCAAGGAGGGGAAGTAATTGACTCTTCCAGAGAAGGTAAATAGAAGAGGAAAGTTTAATGGTAACCATGTGGATCATGGTGTTGAAGGGGAGAAGGGTGGAGTTGGGTTCGGCAGCCATGAAGGAAGAGAGGATCGGGGAGGTTAATCCAAGAAGGCTCGTGATACCATGAGAGGATTTGCAAAACCACCACACAACCGAATGTGGTGAGTGATCTCTATATATTCACTATATTGGAATCATTTACAGATCATTTACATAAATATAAATGGTAATATAAAAGGAAACTAGATCAATCTATACAATAGAATTGCTAGAATTAAGGACAACTAAATTAGTCTAGTATTATGGTAAGGTTTCCTTAATTTAGCTTACCATAATACTAGACTAATTTAGCTGTCCTTAATTCTAGCAATTCTATTGTATAGATTGATCTAGTTTCCTTTTATATTACCATTTATATTTATGTACATGATTTGTAAATGATTCCAATATAGTGAATATATAGAGATCACTCACCACATTCGGTTGTGTGGTGGTTTTGCAAATCCTCTCATGGTATCACGAGCCTTCTTGGATTAACCTCCCCGATCCTCTCTTCCTTCATGGCTGCCGAACCCAACTCCACCCTTCTCTCCTTCAACACCATGATCCACATGGTTACCATTAAACTTTCCTCTTCTAATTACCTTCTCTGGAAGAGTCAATTACTTCCCCTCCTTGAGAGCCAAGCCTTGCTAGGACATGTGGATGGAACTCTTGAAATCCCTTCACGGTTTGACCCACCCACCTCTTAGACACCCAATGTCAAACACCTGGCGTGGAAGCAAACGGATCAACGTCTCCTCAGTCTCCTTCTCTCCTCCCTCACCGAAGAAGCCATGGCTGAGGTCGTGGGTTTGTCCACCTCCCTTGAGGTGTGGCTTGCCCTCGAGAACACCTTCAGCCATCGGTCTAAAGCTAGGGAGCTTCGTCTCAAGGATGACCTCCAGTTGATGAAGCGTGGCACCCGCACGGTTTTTGAGTATGCCCGAATCTTCAAATCCCTCTGTGATCAATTGCATGCCATTGGACGGCCTGCCGACGGCACCGATAAGTCTCACTGGTTCCTTCGAGGGCTTGGGTCCGATTTCACTACTTTCTCCACTGCTCAAATGGCCCTAACTCCCTTGCCCTCTTTCACTGATCTCGTGTCCAAAGCTGAAAGCTTTGAACTCTTTCAACGTTTTCTTGAACCATCGGCTCCTTCAACAGCTGCTTTCACAGCAACTAGCCATGGTACCGCACGAACACAACAGAGGAATTACTCCTCCAAAAACCAGCAAGGAAATCGCAGTGGCCACAACGATTCCAACCGCAACCGTGGGGAGTCGAACCACCGAAACCGCTCAGGCCAGGGCCGCCGTCCACCACGCTGCCAGATCTGCCGGCAAGATGGTCACTATACTGACCGCTGCAATCAACGTTATGCACGGGCAGATTCAGTAGCACACCTTGCCGAGGCCTTCACTTCTTCATGCGGGCTGACTGGGCCCGAGCCCAGTGATTGGTATTTAGATACGGGAGCCTTGGCCCATATGACTAAAGACCCTTCTATTTTGGACCAGTCCAATAACTATACGGGTAAGGATTGTGTAATTGTCGGGAATGGTGCTTCCCTACCCATTACCCACACCGGTATCACTTCTCCAACTCCCAATCTTCATTTATTGGATGTTTTAGTCGTTCCCAGTCTCACCAAAAATCTCCTCTCAATTAGTAAATTAACATCTGATTTTCCTCTTTCTGTTACATTTACTAATAATTGTTTTACTGTTCAGAATCGTCAAACGGGAAGGGTGGTGGCAACCGATAAAAGAGATGGTGGTTTGTATGTGCTGGAGCGCGGAAACTCCGCCTTTATTTTTATTCTTAAAAATAAAGCTCTTAATGCTTCCTATGATTTATGGCATGCTCATCTTGGACATGTTAATCACTCTATTATTTCTTATTTGAATAAAAATGGTTATCTTTCTCTTACATCTTTATTACCTTCTCCCGCATTGTGCAGTACATGTCAACTTGCCAAATCTCATCGCTTACCTTATGCACGTAATGAAAAAAGATCATCGCATGTCTTGGATCTTATTCATTGTGACATTTGGGGTCCTTCGCCCGTTAAATCAACATCAGGCTTTCTATATTATGTCATATTTATTGATGACCACTCTCGATTCACTTGGCTTTATCCTTTAAAATTCAAATCTGATTTTTATGATACCTTTATTCACTTTCAAAATTTTGTGGAAAATCAACTTTCCACTCGTATCAAAATTTTTCAAAGTGATGGTGGTGCAGAATTTACAAGCAATCGCTTCAAAGCGCATCTTAGCACCTCAGGTATTCACCACCAACTTTCTTGCCCATACACTCCTGCTCAAAATGGTCGCGCTGAAAGAAAACATCGCCATGTGACTGAGACTGGTCTCGCCCTTCTTTTTCACTCTCATCTTTCCTCTCGCTTCTGGGTTGACGCCTTCAGTACTGCAGCTTACATTATCAACTGTTTGCTCACACCGCTTCTTGGAGGTAAGTCCCCATTTGAGCTTCTTTACGGTTCCTCATCCAATTATGAAAATTTTCATCCATTTGGTTGTCGTGTTTATCCCTGTTTGCGTGATTATATGCCTAACAAATTTTCTCCTCGTAGCATTCCCTGTATTTTTCTAGGTTACAGTTCTTCCCATAAAGGGTTTCGCTATCTTGATCCCACTACCTCTAGGCTATATATCACACGTCATGCCCAATTTGATGAACATCATTTCCCCTCTCATGTCAGCTCCCAAGCTCAGCCTTTATCATCTCTACTTTTTTCCAACTTTCTTGAACCCAGTCCCCACAACCCACCTCCTCCTTTCCCTCTGCACCATTCTCCGCCCATTACGCCCTCCGGATCCACCCCGTGTGTTATTTGTACTAATTCAGTGGATGAGTCTTTGCAGGTTCCTCATTCTCTTGCAGGTTCCTCTTCACCATTGTTAAATCCTAGCCCACCTCCTGTTGCGACTGCCATTGATCGTTCTGTTCCTGAACTCCCATCCGCTCCGGCCTTATCATTGGGTTCTCATCCCATGATCACACGAGCCAAGTCCGGTATCTTTCAGACTCGTCATCCGGCGGATCTCACTGTCTTGGAACCCTCTGGACTTCTTTCTGCTCTACTTGCATCTACTGAGCCCAAAGGATTCAAATCTGCTGCTAAGAATCCTGCCTGGCTTGCTGCTATGGATGAAGAAGTTCACGCTCTACAGACCAATCGCACCTGGATCTTGGTCCCTCAACCTGTCAACACCAACATTGTGGGCTCCAAATGGGTGTTTCGGACCAAATATTTACCTGATGGCTCCATTGAGCGCCTCAAAGCCCGACTTGTTGCCAAAGGTTACACCCAGGTACCTGGACTTGACTACACCGACACTTTTAGTCCTGTTATCAAGGCTACTACTATTTGTGTTGTCCTTTCTCTTGCTGTTACCAACAAATGGCCTCTTCGTCAACTGGATGTCAAGAATGCTTTTCTGAATGGTAACCTTACTGAAAATGTCTTTATGGAGCAACCTCCTGGATATGTTGATCCTCACTATCCCGATCATGTTTGTCAGCTGAAGAAAGCTCTTTATGGCCTCAAGCAAGCTCTACGTGCCTGGTTTCAGCGTTTTAGTTCTTTTCTTATTACACTTGGTTTTGCTTGTAGCCGTGCTGACACCTCTCTCTTTGTTTTCCACCAGCAGTCTGACACTATTTATTTGCTCCTTTATGTTGATGATATTATCATTACTGGCAACAATTCTTCTCTTCTTGACAGCTTCACTCGCAAGCTTAATTATGAGTTTGCCACCAAAGATTTGGGTTCCCTCAATTATTTCCTTGGTCTGGAAGCCACCTCTACTATTGATGGTCTTTTTATCAGTCAACTGAAATATGCTCGGGACATTCTTACTCGAGCACACTTGCTTGACAGCAAGCCGGTTCACACTCCCATGATTGTCTCTCAGCATCTGACTGGCGACGGTCCCCCTTTCTCGGACCCCACTCTTTACAGATCACTTGTTGGTGCCCTCCAATACCTGACCATCACTCGTCCAGACATTACTTATGCTGTCAATTCTGTCAGCCAATTTCTGCATGCTCCCACTACTGATCATTTTCTTGCTGTCAAATGCATTCTTCGCTATGTCAAGGGCACTCTTCATTTTGGCCTCACCTTTCGCCCCTTTGCTGGTTCTACTGCTCTAGTTGCTTACTCTGATGCTGACTGGGCTGGATGTCCCGACACTCGTCGCTCCACCTCTGGTTACTTTATCTATCTTGGCAACAATTTGGTTTCTTGGAGTGCCAAGAAGCAACCTACTGTTTCCCGTTCCAACTGTGAGTCTGAATATCGTGCTCTTGCCACTACTGCGGCTGAACTTCTCTAGCTTATGCACCTTCTTCAGGACCTCAAGGTCCCTCTTTCACAGAAACCACTCCTCTTATGTGACAACAAAAGTGCTATTTTCTTGAGCTCTAACCCTATTTCTCACAAACGGGCCAAGAATGTTGAGCTCGATTATCATTTCCTTCGAGAGCTTGTGGTTGCCGGCAAACTTCAGATGCAGTATGTTCCTTCTCACCTACAGGTTGCTGATCTCTTTACTAAGAGTGTTCCTAGACCCCTCTTTGATTTTTTCTGAACCAAGCTTCATGTCTGTTCCAATCCGACGCTCAGCTTGCGGGGGGGTGTTAAGGAAACCTTACCATAATACTAGACTAATTTAGTTGTCCTTAATTCTAGCAATTCTATTGTATAGATTGATCTAGTTTCCTTTTATATTACCATTTATATTTATGTACATGATCTGTAAATGATTCCAATAGAGTGAATATATAGAGATCACTCACCACATTCGGTTGTGTGGTGGTTTTGCAAATCCTCTCAGGCCCTCTCAGGTTCCCGCCTCCGGCATGGGTGGGGCATGGTTGCACATCCCATCATGCGGGGGTGGGGCAAATGTGGGCAGGGAAGTGGAGTGCAAGGCCTGTATTTTTCAGTTTGATATTTCAAATTTAAAAAGACTGAAATTTGAAGTGTAGTGATTTAATATTAAAGTTGGATAAGCTAACATGAAAGGAAATTGAGAATTGAAATTCAAAACAATAGATATATTAAATAATATTAACAATACATATTTTGAAAACAAAATATAAAATACAATAACATTATGTAAACAACACTCAGAACCTGTTGTTCACAAATGTATAAAACTCGTCTGCCAATGTCTCGACCTTCTGATTTGGGACATTGACACAATGGGCAATCTATGCGACAGTCTGCTCTACATGTGCGATCTGCCTATCAATCTGTTAGTCCATATGCATCATCATCTCCGAGAACACTACATCAACCCAAGCTGGCTAGACATCCCCTACAAATGCGCGTGTCGGCTGCTAACCAGTACTCCCAGTCTGGGGAGCAACATCGAGTCTAGACTGGATTGGCGGAACAAGATCTGGTAAAGGGCCAGGCTGATGTCGAGCATACCCCCTTCGTTGTCCAATGCTCCGACGATGTGCGCTCATGTCGAGGGCACTCATATGGTCTACCACCCACTCCTCCACCTAGAGTGGAACTCTTCGAGTCAGTAATAGCTGGCTCAGGATGATTCCGTATAGTAGGTTGTCCGTCAACACGATACTCACCTCGTAACAGATCCTCTCAAAAATCCTCTGGGCAAGTCGACCAGCTCTCCCACATGCTACACGTATCAGGAATTGTACGTGAGCCTGGCTAAACGTGGTCTTACATGGCACATGATCTAGATTTGTTGCAATAATAAGTTGCAACATGTGGTAGAAAGGCATCAACTGATTCTGGTTGAAGGAGCTCTTCTTCTCCAATTGCTCCCGATCTCTCCTAGTGAGGATGTAGAAGTCCTCATCTCAGTTGTCATCCTTATGCTTGTGTGCAATATCCTCGGCCTTAACTGGCCCAGTAGATGATGCAGATGTGCTTACATCTGCATCAGGGCCCCATCCTCATGTCATGAAGACGTCGCTCAGTGTCTTCTGCTCCCAGCTTAGCTCATCGAACTCATTGATTAATACTTCTCATTTGGCCATGATTGTTCGAGCCTTGAGCCAAGCATTGTTCGAGTTGGCTCCCTCCCTCCCCCGTTTCCTTGTTGTCAAAAGATGAGCCATATCCTAGAAAAATAAGAGGAAAATATTAAAGCCATAGTTATCAATATTTTGTAATAAAATTTAAATTGTTCTATGCAAATGTTCAAATGTTCAAATCACCAACATTTGAACGTTAATAGTAAAGTTTGAACGTGGAAGCCTACGTGTTTGAACGGGACTGTTCAACACTCAACCATTCGAACATGTATTGTTTAAACATTCAAACATAACCCACTTGTACGTTCGGACGTAAGTACATTGTTTGACGCTCAAGGGTTAACGTTTGAATGTATTCTACCACATTCGAATGCAATGGTAACATTCGAACGTGGTAGGGACACGTTCGAACATGAGTTATGCTTTGGAATGTGAAATGTGTTACGTTGAAACGTTTGAAAAGGTAATTAGCTTTCAAACGTTCGTCCCAAACGTTCAAACTTTACAACTTTCACATTTGAATGTCAATGACGTTTTGAAACTCAATGGTTGTTAATGTTCAAATGAAACTATGTAACGTTCAAACGTTACGACTCAGCCATTCTCAAAATGCCAAAATACACAACATTTGGCCAAAGCCACTGTAGAAATGAAGTATAGACTTTAGGGAAGGTTTCTACGGTGGCCATTGGCAACATGATAGAGGACATTTGATATAAAGGAATGGTGCTTGCCACAATTATAATCAAAATGGTTTGTTCAGCTTGTGATAACAGTTTAGACTTCCAACCTTCCAACTTTTTAATGATTTTTTCCTGCACTTCTTGATAGGAGTCTTTTTTTCCTTCACTAAAAGTAGTTGGAAGTTTGAGATATTTTATTCTAGAAGATGAAATTTTGTAAGGTATAATCCAAGTAATTGCCACTTGAGCTATTGGGTTGGTACTGCGAGTGACGAATATTAAGGACTTATTGTGATTAATCCTCTGACCTAACCAAGCTTGATATTTTTCTAAGCATTCTGAAATTTCTTGGGCATTCCTTTTATTGGATTTCCTTAAAATGATGAGATCATCAACAAATAATAAGTGTGAAATTAAGGGACCATTTTTATTTAAGCAAATTCCTGCAAAAGTACCTCAGAGTTCCCCTTGAACAATCAATTTGGATAATACTTCAGTAACATTATAAATGAAAATGGTGAAATGGGGTTACCTTGTCTAAGGCCTCTTTGTGGATTAAAAAAATATCGTGCTATTCCATTAATAAGGATTGAGAAAGAAGTAGTGGTGACACATTCTTTTACTAGTTTGATACCAAGTTTGATTGCCATAATTCCTCTCTTTCCAGTTGTTTTTCTTGAGGTCATGGAAAATTTTATGAGCAATCGTGATGTTTTCTTTAAAGTTGCGACCATGAACAAAAGTTGTTTGGAGTGGGGAAATGATATGAGGAAGAGCAGATTTGAGTCAGTTTCCCAAAATTTTGGAGATGATATAAAAGAATATTCAATAAGAGTTTTCTCTATAGTCTAATTATCTGGTCCCATTAAGGGAGTCTACTGCATTTTTGTGCCTGCGGATGGTTGTCAAAAGAAGGTAAAGTTTTGTGTTGAGATTCATTGAAGTTAAAATTTGGGATTGTTACGCCAAAGAACATCCTCATGTTAAGAGTTTGGTCTATATTCAAATCACCTGTGTTGAGTATTGTGGAGTCTGGTCCATTTCGCTCGAGCGGCAAAAAGCCGCCGCTCGAGCGTAGCCAGGCAGATTCGAACGCTCGAAAGTTGCTCGACAGTGAGCTCGAGCGGTTGCGGGAAAGGAAGTTAACTCGAGCGGAGGCATTAGCCGCTCGAGCGAAGCTAAGCAGAGTTAAACGCTCGATATCCGCTCGACAGTGAGCTCGAGCCGTTGCGGAAGGGAGTTCGCTCGACGCGCGCTCGACACGCCGCTCGAGCGAACATCGTATATTTTCATATCTAGGGCTTTTTTCGCCGTTTGACTATAAATATGTATTTTCTACATATTTGGCCGAACTGTACAACACTGTTGGTGAACAGTATTTCGCCCCTCCATTGTAGTGTGATTCCTCAAGCAATAAAATCCTCTGCAGCTCCTGTGAACGTAGGCAATTTGCCGAACCACGTATATCTGTGTGTCGTGTGTGATTTTCTCTTTCATATTCCATAATTTTTAACTTTATTGTCATCGTTTTCACAACAACCTGGTCCCATTGAGAGAATCTATGGCATTTTTGTACCTTCGGACGGTTGTTGAAAGATGGTAAAATTTTGTGTTCCGATTCGGTAAGTTAACTAGGAAATTTGGGATTTTTTATGCCGAAGAACTTCCTCGTGCCTAAATTGTTCTTGAAGGCTGAGTTGGAGTTGTTCTTTCTCTTACTTGATTTTTAGAAAGATGGTTTAAGACTTTGAATCTCAAGCAAATCTTTTTCTATTTTTTGAATGTTGACTTGAATCTTCCCAAACTGAACTTTATTCCTATGTCTGAGAGCTTCTTTGGTGGCCTTGATATTTTTGCATAGGATAAAGGCATTGGTTCCATTGAATTTTTTACCCCATGCTTCTTGAATTATGAGGTCACAGAGTGATACTTGAATCCAAAATTCTTCAAACTTATAAGAGTATGAAAAATGATGTTGAGTTGTTGCATTTTGAAGTGAATAGTGATGGTCAGAAGCTAGATGGTGTGATGTAGCATCTGGGAAGCATAGACTTCATTGCTAGTTTGCTATACATACCTCTATCTAATATTTCTCCAATTAGTGCACAGCCATGTTTGTAATTAGTCCACGTGAAAGAATGCCCTGCGAAGCTGATATCATTTAGACCATGATTTTCTATTAGAGATCTCAAGCCACCAGCACATGAGCATGATACTGGGTAACTACCAAAA
Source organism: Carya cathayensis (assembly GCA_011037825.1). Lineage (NCBI taxonomy): Eukaryota > Viridiplantae > Streptophyta > Magnoliopsida > Fagales > Juglandaceae > Carya > Carya cathayensis. The sequence continues at coordinate 21,688 of QGSO01000383.1, read as the reverse complement.
TGTTCATACTGATTTAGTAATGAACTAAAGTCGCCTATGCTTAGCCATGGACCTGGGAAAGCTTGATGTATTGATTCCAAGTGTTGCCAAAATCTTTCTTCTTTGAGGTGCCACTGGTAGGAGTGTAAACAAAGGTGGTTTACTAAGGGTGATGGGGAGGATCAAAGTAAGATATTAATATAAACATATTCAACATCTACACCCATGCAAGCAAAATGCCTGCTTTTTTTATTGGGATGTGCCCCAAGGGGGTTCGAGGGGAAGGATCCCCATAAAACGAGTTAATTAAAATAGATAAATTAGTAATAGGAAAAGCTGCTATAAACTTGTGATTATACTCTAAGGAAGTGAAGTGATTGATTGGTATGAGGCACGAACGCTCTCACAATTATGAGCACAGGAAAAATCTAACAAATGAATATTTAAATATTTGTGTTCATTAGGTCCTTTTTTCAGTTAGATGTTAGGGTAAATGAACCATAACAATGTAGCCCTATTCCTAATGGATTGACTGCAAAGTAGCATATCCAAATTATAAGAAATCCTATAGAAGCTACAATTGCAGAATTTTCAACCTCAAAATTTTTGTTCATTCGAATATGTCAATAAATTGTGAATACGGTCTAAGTAATAAATGCCCAAGTTTCTTTTGGATCCCAATTCCAATTTGAGCTCCATGCCTCATTTGCCCATTCTGCTCCCGAAAGAATACCTATGGTTAAAAAGATAAAACCTATACCAATAATACGATAACTCCAATGATCCAATTGTTGAATCAATTGAGACCTATAATAATTCCTAGAAAAAAGAAATTAAGGAAGTGTTCCATAAAACGTTGTTTCTTTCATTCATGTACTTATGAGTTTGCAAGATGTAATGACTATAAGAGCTATTGATAATAATGATCCACATAAAAGAGATGCATAGCCCAATACCATCATACTTACGGGCATCATTAACCAATGAGATTTGAGAGCGGGCACTAATAGTACGAATTGATGCATTTCAGTTAAAAAACTAGAAGTAGCTTCTGCTAGCAACCCATTGAAGTCTACAGTTGTTCCAACTAGGCCCAGCTCTTTCATGGAAGCACTTTCTAAAGCCCAAGGTCTTGGTTCCCCCTCTTTTCTTGGGAGGTCCGGCCATATGGATAGGCTAGTTGGATGTGCAAGTCCTGGTGGCCCTAACCAAGTCGGGGCGACGCTTGCTACCAAGCCGAGCTTTTCTTATGCCAATGTTGTAAGGGGTTACCCTTCATCCGGTCATGGCAGAGTGGAAGAATTAGGTAATACTCCTATCCCTTCCATGGTTTTAAATTATGTGGAACCGGTTAGAGAAAATGGTAGAATTAAGTTGAAACCTCCAGAAGAGGTAGTTGCCAATTGGTGTGGGGAATGGCAGAATACTCTGGTAGGTTATTTTGTTGGCTGAAGATTGACTCACCCGTTGGTTAATTCTATTGCTCAAAGGATGTAGGGCAAGTTGGTTAAGGGGGTTGGGAGTTACGACTTGAGGCTATCCAAATTACTAGTCTTTTTGGTCTCCTTTCACTCACTTGTTTGAGTTAAGAAATAGGAACAAGTGTTATGTCCCTTTCGTCCAATGTTAGGACATCGTCTTTTTATTCTCGCCCCAACCTAAAACCATGAATTGAATTGATCAAGCACTACTTCGTTCCAACAAGATCTTTTTTTTTTTTGGAACATTGTTGGAGTGATGGGAACGCTCGGATTCTTCTCTATCTAGCATGAAAATTGATCTATGAAATGACGCCCCAACTCGACTCGAGACCAAGTATCATTGGATTAGATACTCTTCCATAGTTGTTTCCAAATAAAGGGAGTAGAGGAATTCGGTCTATTGTCTTAGAAAGGTAGATAGGGACCTTGGAGTATAAATCTCATCTTTTCTTTTCTGAGATTCCATTGATAAATAGCCCATTTGGTATCTTGAGAAGTCAAGTTGATGAACTTGAATTGACACAATTAAACCTGACAAAATTGAGAATATCAAGACTTGCCTTAATAGGGTGTTTAAACATGCTCTAAAGGTACTTCTATCTTATATCCTTTAACGGTTGTTATAAATAATACATAGTTGAACTCCTAGTCTTACACATACTACTTGCAACTAAAGTACTCATAGCTTACTGGTTACATATTAGAAAGGGTAGGTACCCCCTAAAGTCCCCCTTGGGAGGATTAGACAACAAAAACTACTGCACAAATTGACAGCTGAACTCTAACTCCTTAGTTACCGTTCCGAAAAGGTAAGGACTAGCTTGCCTATGGAAAGAGCAGAATATAAACATAACAAAGAGCATATGCAACACCAAATACTGAACTAACTTATAGCTAATTCAATTATAAAGAGAACTCAAACTCAAGGAAATCCTTATTGCACATTCCATTATGTTAAGGTTAAAGAATACCGTGCATTCAAAGGGTGCTCCTCACTTGCTTACTCTGGAATGAGCATAAGACTTTCTAGCGATACGAACTATCAATATTACAAAGCCAATTCTTGAAAGTAAAGTGCTTCAAGGATTGCTTACTCTTTTTCCTGTGCCCATAACTGTGAGAGCATTTGTGCCTCATACCAATGAGTCACTTCACTTCCATAGAGTATAGTCACAAGTTTATAGCAGATTTTCCTGTTACTTTTTTTTATCTATTTTAATTAACTCGTTTAAGGGGGGATCCTCACCTAGAAACCCTTGTTTCATGGGGCACATCCCCTCGAACCCCCTACAAGAAAATCGAAAGCAGTAAGTAGGGATGAAAGTGCTAACCATTGTGAGAGTGCTCGTGCCCCATAACCATGGGTCACTTCACTTCCTGATTGTTGATTCACATGTTTACATAAGGGACCGTTAAACCTTATTGAGCTAACTTCCCCTGCTAATACCGGAATAGGCGAGAGGTTATCATAAAGATGTATGAGAAAGGCAAGGTCAACAGCGTCCACCCAACTCGTGGGAAGGGCTTACTCTCTATTGGCTCAGCTTGGTCTCGCTCCCTTCCCACACTATTCCTCCCCACTAACAAGAGCGATTGATAATCTTGATAACCTTTCTGAACGTCTGCCTTTGCAGGGTGATTTGAAAAGGGGTATATCTTTCTTGTAGTGCCTTTTATTCCATTATTCTAATTGAGAAAGAATCTCTTTTGAACGATCAAGTCATACAGAATCTCTTCCCACACTATTCCTCCCCACTAACAAGAGAGATTGATAATCTTGATAACCTTTTTGAATGTCCGTCTTTGTAGGGTGACTTGAAAAGGGGTATATCTTTCTTGGCCGTGTGGAACATGGATTAGCATTATGTCATTCCTATAAACGATCCCTCATCCAGGATTGGAAAAAGTTCTATATGAGGACTTCGATATCAAATAGAATATGCTTCTTTCCATCCCTCGTGAGCCACTTATTTCTTTGAAACAAGCTATCAAAGTGATTTTCCTCCCTTTTCCCAATAAGTCGATGGTGCTACACCATTGGGATACTTTGAATAAACTAGAGTACATATAGGATGCATCGGTGCTAAAACCTTTTCTCAAGATATCTTCCAAACTATTGGGGTATTACTTCGAATGTTGTTTCCCCAGTTTGAAACCAATTGGTTTCGTACTTTTAGAATTCTGCTGATCCCAAGTACTCCATCTCCATCAATCAATATTCCAAAAACAGCAGGGCGACACAGCCCCCAACCAAGGGAGTGGTTAGGTCTAGTATGACCTCCCTTATTCCTGACATGCTATGGTGCCCCAGGGTGGGTAGGAGTGGGTTGAGTCCATATAATAGCAGAGCAAGAGCCGCATTTGGATCTAATCAATCTACTCGGCAATTCATCTAGTGAGTTCGCTCACAGGTTGAGCCCATGAGTTCGCTCGAGTGTTAGATCGAGCAACAGTCAAGTAAATTCTCTGTTTCTTAATTTCCTGCTCACTGACCAGTCTCCACATGCAAGCCAACACTTGTCTTATCATCTTTGGGGTTTTATTTTTCTTCAAGGTTTTCGTTGATCAAATACCTTTATTTTTTTAATTATTCAAGCAAAATGGGAGGCCTAGAATAAGATCCATTTTGTAGTTTAATATCATAGGTTTGTAAACCTACACTGAATTTGCCTGCAAACTCATGCACTTCTTGTCATTTTCATAAGTGGAATCAGTTTTGGATTGAATTGTTTTAAAGATCAATTCTTGATTCCTGATCCTTCAAGTAATTTTGTTTTTCCAATTTTGCATGGAGAGAACTTTGTTTCTTTCCATTTTATTCTAATTTCCAATTCAAGAATCTCTGCCCCAATTGCTCATCATAGATGAGTGTTTAGATGAACCACACTTCTACCACTTGCATAGCTCCCTATATGCATTTGTTGATTCACTTCACCATAAAAAAAATTAGGAATTATTTTGCTTGGCCACAAAGTATCAGTCATGATTTCGGAGGAATCAATTGCATTTGCATCAGCTGATGTGCTTTCTGATGAGAAGTCACCAACTCAGGAGTCTTTGAAAGCATTAATTTATGGAAGTGGCATACATTTGTCACAGATTCATGCTTCACTTCCTGTAGCTTATGCCAAATTCTCATAACACCACTCTTTCTTTTTTCATTTCTCTATTATTATTCTTTTATTTTTTTCACTTTGAATATGGTCCGTCTTGGATAAATCATCTTATTGCTTTGGTTTGCAATTTGACCCGTCGCGCAAGCAACTTTTTTACTTGGGAAAATCCAAAAAATCTTGAATACGGTACAAGAATGCTAGAAAGGGAACTAACTAAATGAGCAGGTGGTGGCTGAAGTTGCTCAAAGTCCTTTAATGGATGAACATGAGGTATCCAAGCATCGGACGATGATGGAACCAAAAGTTGTTTGATCGGCACCAACTTGAACTTGAAAACAAAACAAGTAGGAGCAAAATATTCATCCATAGAATGCATCGGATCACACTTACAGTGCCTTGGATTTTTTCAACTTGTACTTATGACCCATCAATTTAGTTTAAATTAAACCTAAAAGCAATTAATGATTCCACGAAAGCTTATCATGTAGTAATTAAGAAAATGATATTTTCCTCTTTGCCCCGTTTGGATTTGGAAAGAGTTTTATCTCATCTCATTTCATCTTATCATTACAACTTTCTCAAATTTTCATATTAAATATAATAAACAATTCAATTTTTTCGAATCCCTAATTCAACTTTTTTTCAATTCCAAAACAATAATAATATTAAGAAAATAATATTTTAACAATATTTTATTCAAATTTAATTTTTCAACCAAAAACTAAAAAACTGTGACATAATCCAAACATCTCTCCAATGGTGCTAAAATCTCAAACCTGCATTAAAATGGATTTATTATAAACATATTAATTGTTCAACTAAAGTCTTTCACATTCTAAATCTAATGACCATAACTTCATATCTTCAATAACCTAGTTCATGAATGAGAACACTTATAATATTTCACATTCTAAATCAACTATAGAAAATACATATAAAAACGTAATTAGAACAAAAATTCAAACAATAGGAAAGCAATGGACGATGATGAATAACTAAATCATTTTGCTTGAAGAATTCAAAAAGTTAAGGTCTTTGATAAACTAAAACCTCAAAGAAAAATAAAACCCCAAGGGTAACAAGACAAGTACGGATTTTGATTAATATCGACTCCAAAAAAATGTTCAAGCAGACTCAAAGTGCACAATGCAAAGAAAAATGTTTGTGTTTTGTTAGGAATTCTTTGTAACATTGATGTGACATACATATGAAGGGATATGGAGGTAATTTTTCATTTTAGAGGTGGGCAATGACCCTGCCCCATGAAAAATTGGAGAAAAGCAAGAGACATCAATCTCACCTCCCCAAATCAAATTCAGGCCCAAATATTGTTTTTCTTTTTTTTTTATAGGAAAACTTCATACATAATCAGACTAGATGATTACAGCTTTGAATATCAAGCCAAAAATACTGCAACAAGAAAGAGGGGACTGATCCCATCCACAAATCGGTATCAGCAATAGACCACGCATGCTTAGCAAGTGCATGAGCCACTTGATTTCCACTTCTGAGAACATGCTGGACGTGATGCTCTTCAAAACAGTTGAGTAAATTCCTGAGTCCATCAACAAGTTACCTTGAAGTGATAAGGATTCTTGGCTGGCAGTTAAAGCTTCTACCATCAGTGAGCTATCACTTTCTAGAACAATTTTGAATATGCCCAAATGTAAGATAAACTGTAAACCCCGGAACATAGCAAGCAATTCTGCAGAATCTGGATCATGCAGTTCATGTTCAGCCTTACTCACCGCTAGCACCACCTCACCCTTCCCATCCCTGAGTACTACGCCCACCCCTGCTTTTTTAAGATCAAAAAATAGATTAGCGTCTACATTAAGTTTATAAGACCCCGACGGGGGTGCTTGCCAGCATCCAACTCTCTGCATTTGATAACTCGGCTCCAGTCTGAGTGGAAGGCTCGGCTTGTAAGTATTTATGGCATAATTTGCAACCTGAAAAGGGTCCAGCAAGACATGCTCAATAGCTCACTTATTTCTCATGCACCATAAAGACCATGCAATTAAGAAAAAACGACTCAGTAGTCCTTGGTCCCCTTTGCGTAACAGAAAATTTACTGCATCTGTTATTGTTGTAAAAGCAGATGGATCAACAAGAATAGGCATCAGTTTTAACCACACGTTTTGAGCATCTTGGCATTTTAAAATAGCATGAGTACCATCCTCAATGGGAAAGCTACATAAAGAGTAGGCTGCATTGTCTGTGACTTTTCTCTTGAACAGATTTTGCTTGGAGGGGAGACTATCTTGACAGGCTCTCCATGCAAATATCTTAACCTTGTTTGGGGCCTTCATATGCCAAATTGATTTCCACACCTTGTTCATATCTCGTGCATTGGAACTTTCAGCATTATCAAGGCTATTCTGGGATATGAGAAACCTGTATCCACTTTTAACACTATAAACCCCATTTTTCTCATGCCTCCACACCAGCACATCTTCATGTTCACCCGAGCTTAGCAGAATTTTCAGAACATCTGAAGCTACATTTGGATTGAAGAGAGCTCTAACTCTCGCAACATTGCACCAGCCTGTGTCCACGTCAATTAAAGAAGCCACCCTTGCTGATAGATCTCTTCCTTTTGTTCCGTTACCCTCAGTAACTAAGGGTTGATGACCAGGGATCCAAATTTCATGCCATATTCGAGTTATTGCCCCATTCCCAATTCTCCATTGGCAACCTTTTATCAATAAAGTCCTAGCTTCCCAAATACCCCGCCATGTAAACGAGGGGTTATTTCCCTTTTGAGCCTCAAAGAAAGAGGAGTTTGGAAAATACCTTGCCTTTAGCAATTTATGGACCAAAGAATGTTCCTGTTTTAATACCCTCCAGGCCTGTTTTGCTAGTAGAGCCATGTTGAAACTCTTTAGGTCTCTAAAACCCATTCCACGTCTCATTTTGACACACACAGTTTGTTCCATGCTACCCAATGTATTCTCCTCCCATCATCTCTTTGTCCCCACCAAAACCTAGCCATCATCTTCTCTAAATCACGTCATAAGGTTGCTGGTAGTTTGAAGCAACTCATGGCAAAAGAAGGAATAGAACATGCTACATCTTTCACAAGTATCGCCCTACCCCCTTGAGACAAGAGTTTCTCTTTCCAGCTCTGTAGCCTCCTCCAAACCCTGCTCTTAATTTCTCCAAAAGCTATGGTTTTTGCCTTTTCCCACTATAGGGGGTAACCCCAAGTATTTCTCATATTGTTACACTGTACTTCCCCCCCCCCTCCCCCACATAGTCATAATGGTTTGTCTCAAACTACTAGGCACATTAGAGCTGAAAATCATAGCCGTTTTCTGCTTGTTGATCATTTGGCCTGATGCTAATTCATATTTACTTAACAGTAGTTGAATACTTGCTGAAGTAGCAGCACTGGCCTCACAAAACACTATAGAATCGTCCGCAAACAGCATGTGGTTTATAATAGGAGCCCCTACAGATTTTAATTCCCTTTACAGATCTGTCCAGCTCAGCCTTTTTCAACATGCTAACCTAAGCTTCAGTGCAAATTATAAATAGATAAGGGGATAAGGGGTCCCCTTGTCTAAGCCCACGAGTTGGAAAAAGGAATCCATAGATTTCCCATTCACTAGAACTAAAAATGAGACTGAGGTAACACATTTCATAATAAGGGTCACCAAACTGCTCTTGAAACCCAATTTCAGTAAAATACTTTCAAGGAAATCCCATTCTACTCGATCATAAGCCTTAGACATATCTAGTTTCAGAGACATAAAGCCTTTCTTCCCTTTCCTCTTTTGTTTAAGGTGGTGTACTAGCTCATAAGCTACTAGTACACTATCAGTGATGAGTCTTCCGGGTACAAATGCAGTTTGTGTATCAAAGATAATGAAGGGTAGAATAGCTTTCAATCTATTGGTAATGACTTTGGCAATAAGCTTATAAATGATATTACACAAACTAATGGGTCTAAAATTAGACACAAAAGAAGGGGAATCAGTCTTTGGAATTAAAACAATATGAGTTTTATTGAGATCAGTAGGAAAATGACCTGTGTTGAGGACTTCCAGCACTGCTGCAATGATTTTGTCACCAACAGTGTGCCGATATTTTTGGAAAAATATTGGTGGCATGCCATCTGGACCAGGAGGCTTATTAGGGTGCATTTGTCTCAACGCTGCATAGACCTCCTCCGTTTCAAAAGTTCTGTCCAAATCAGCATTCATAGAAGCAGTGACTCTAGCTTCGATCCCTTCTAGAATATCCATGGATCCTCTCTCGTGTGATGCAGTGAAAAGGCCATTGAAATAGCTTCTAATCAACATATCCCTTTGTACTCCCTCTCTCCATAAGCCATTTTCATCTATCAGTTTTTGGATAAAGTTTCTCTTCTTATGTTGGGATGCTTTTTGATGAAAGTATTTAGTATTCTGATCTCCACAGCATAACCATTGCACTTTTGACCTTTGCTTCCATATTAATTCCTCTCTCTCCAACCACATTTGGACCTCCTTTCTTACTTCATTATGCGCTTCCAAGTTCTCACAAGTAGGATCCCTAAGTTGCAAGGCTTTCAACTTTGCTTGGGAGTTCTTCAACTTCTTATGGACCAAACCGAATTTTTCCTTATTCCACATTTCCAACCTTCCACCACAGGTCGATATCTTCTGCATAGCATCAAACATACTATTGCCGCTGCCCCTTGCTTCCCATGTATCCTTTATAATTCCTTCACAATCTTGATGACCAACCCACATGGCTTCGAAACGAAAATTCCTTTTCCTTCTTTGCCTAGTGGGAAAACCAAAAGTGTCCAGGCATATCGGGATATGGTCAGAGTAAGAGACCATCCCATGTTGAACTTTAGCCTTAGGGAATAAATCAACCCAACTAGAAGTTGCTAGACATCGGTCCAACCTTTCACTAACTCTGTCCCCACCCTCTCGCCTATTACACTAGGTGAAAACAGGTCCAAAGAAACCCATATCTAATAACTGACAATCAGTACGAACATCTCTGAATGCCTCTATCTGTTTATGTGGTCTCATTCGGCCTCCTCTCTTCTCATTGTGGTCTAGAATCTCGTTAAAATCACCATACACCATCCAAGGTGTTTGCACTGTTCTAGCCAGAGAACGAATCAAATCCCAAGTTTGGTATCTCTTGGCCACATCAGGGTGTCCATACAACCCTGTTAGAGTCCAACTTGAAAGACTATTTGCCCTATCCGTAATAAGAGCATGAATGTGGTCTTCCGAATAGCTAAGGATATGAAGATTAACATCTTTGTTCCATAACATAATTAGCCCACCACTTCTACCTCGACAATCAACAGTAAAGCAGTTCATAGAAGCTAACCTTGCTTTGTGCCTCTCCATCGCATGTGTGGTCATTTTCGTCTCCTGTAAGAAGACAATTTCGGGAGCTTCCTTCCTGATTAGATCAAGAAGAGTTCTGAATCCCTATAGGTTCCCTAGCCCATGAGGATTCCAACTGATCAGTTTCATTGGCTTCGGCGGGCTGCTTCACAGCCTCCGCCGATTCAAGGAAAACATTCTCTCGTGGCAAATCCTCAGATAAGACCTTCTTTTTTGCAGCCCTTTCATCTTCCTATTCAATAGGAGGAGCCATCCTCTTCCGGATCACCATAGCTGAGTCTTCTGTATCTAACATATGGGGGTTGTACGCTTCCTAACTCAGAAGGTCTTTTTGGGCTTGGCCTTTGCAATCTTTGGACTAGGCATAGGGCTCGGTGAAGGCCCATTTGTAGTCACTTTCGGGGTCTGGTCTAGAAGCATTACGGGTTGGAAGTTGGTGATTGCATCCTCCTCCATCGTCGAGCGTCCTTCTACCTCAGGGGAATCTACACTTGGCAGCGCTGGTTCCACTCTCTTCTCACCCAGGAGCTCAGCATGGATTGGTACATTGAAAAGTTGACTGGGTTCCATATCGCTTCCTACTCCCTGTTCGCCTGGTTTTTCCCCTGTTTCCTTCGGCTTATCCGTAGCTTGTTCTGTGGAGCCTGAGCCACTGCTCTTATGAGTTGACGAACGGACATTACCCGCCCATCCTATTGGTGCAGCCACCCTCAGCCATGGCCCATAGGGTAAATTATCACCCCCACTAGTACAATTCTTCCATAACTCGCAGTCCCTCTAAGAATGCCCCATCCACCCACACTGGTAACAGAAATCGGGCAGCCGTTCATAAGTGAATCTAACCCAACAGTCTTTTAGTGTATCTAGAGAAACCTTCTTCCGTCTCATCAGGGGTTTTAGTAATATCCAAAGCTACACGGACCCGCATGTACTCTCCCCATGCTAAATCATTGTAATCTACATTCACTTCAATAACTTTGCCCAATGTCTCTCCAACTAATTTCCCTACATATTCGTTGCATGCCATTAATGGTAGATCATGGATTCGAACCTAGAAATTTGCCTCAGTTAAGGAAACTTCATGGATCTATAGGTGGCCCTCAAACTCCTTTGTCAACACCAACTGTTTGTCAAAAGTCCAGGGTCCATAATGGAGAACACGTACCTTATCCCATGGGTCATCGAACTCCACTAGCATCAAGCAAGGATGAAGGTCCCGAAACTTAATGCTCCTATTCGGTCGCCAGATTCTACACATTGTCTGTTTAAAAGCTTCCCTATTATTGTGTTTTTCAGTCAATAGCCGCACCATCAGATATTTCTCTCCCCGGGCCCTAACCTCATCAAACCTCCCTGTTTCAACAATAACCTCCTTAGATTCCGCTGCGGTAAGCGAGAGCTTCTCATAGCGCAACCTCATTTCCTCATCCATCTCATACTCCCCCCTTGACCACCTGTATCAGAAAGCGGCACAAGAATGGCCGCGATTTTACCTACACGCGATGGTAGGGCAGTAACCCTACTCTGTTTCAGAGAGAAAACGGAGAGGGGAAAATCAATCAGTTTTACGTCTATTCAATTACAATTTAATAGGCCCAATTATTGTTGGGTCTTGATTAAATCCCTAGATCCTTTTTCCATTTCAAATATCTTTGTATATATCCCTTTTTCTAGACATAGCTTAATCCAAAGCTGTAGTTTTTTTGGTCAGTTAGATTTATTTGTGAAAAGGGATTCCATTGAAAGCTTCAATTGTGAAGAGGTAGAGGGCAAAACACAACCAACTCAGGTAGAAAAATACTTTGCAACCACAATCAGCCACCAAATATGCAGCAATCACAACCAAATCAAGGAAAAAATGGACTTCTTAGCATAAAGACAACACATGGATTTAATGGGTTCGTACAATTATAGAGCAAATTTCTTCCCCCAATGAAGAAAGAAAAAAAAAATAATAAGGCACACTCAACATATCTTTGTACACCAAACTGAGGTTCATAAGAAGCAAGATTCAGAGTAGCAAAATCCTCACATGATTGCAGATTCCATGAAAATAGAAAAGCTGCATCATTCATTCTAAACCGAGAACGATCGAACACTACTTTTGTGCTCTGTGCCACTTCATTGTGAAAAAAAATATTACATGCCAAACCTATAAATAGGAAAAGGAAGCAAATATAATGAAAATGTAAGAAAGCCAGCCTAATTATGCATGCTATTGTACTGATTTAAATAGTGAATACAAGAATCAAACATTCAAGAATGCAATAAGACTACAAATATGTATCAGCTATCTATAGAAAGTATAATCTGCCATACTAGGAAATAACGGATTGCAAAATGTACAAGAATATAAATTCATAGAGCTGGTATCAAGGCATAGTAATGGCAATGTATCACGGCATAGCAATGGGAATATATCTTGACATTCCCCCTCAAGCTGAAGGTGGTACAGGACCAACAAAAAGCTTGCTGCAATTGGGCCAAAATTTAAGAGCAGATAGGGGCTTAGTGAAGATGTCCGCAACTTGATCTTTCCTAGAAACATGAGCTAAGGAAAGAACAACATGAGCTACCTGTTCACAGACAAAGTGTACATCAATATCAATATGCTTAATGCGATGGTGAAACACAAGGTTTTTGGCCATATTGATAGTACTGATATTGTCACAATAAAGAGTAGGATGTGAAAAAGAATAGCCAAGGCTCTTAAGCAGGTTGGTGAACCACAAAAGCTCACCAGTAGTGGTAGCCAACATGTGTTAGTCACCTTTAGCAGTCGATCTAGAAACGGTAGCTTGTTTCTTTACTATCCAAGAGAGCAGATTATGACCCTAATAAATGGCAAAGCTAGTAGTGGATCATCGATCATCACGGGAGCCAGTCTAGTTGGCATCACAATATCCATGTAATGAAGTAAGATCAGATGGAGTAAAGTGAAGCCCAAGGTGCAGAGTGCCTTTCAAGTAACGAAAGATATGCTTGGCAACAACTAGATGTGGCTCTCGTGGAGATTGCATAAATTGACAAACAAAGTTTATTACATATGCTTGTCAAGCCTAGTGAGCGTGAGGTATTGAAGAGATCCCACAAGTTGTCAGTAAAGCGTTGGATCAAAGAGAGGAGCATCATCATGAGCATTGAGCTAAACACCAGAGACCAAAGGTATAGGAGTAGGCTTAGTACCGTCGAGGCCAAACTTTTGTAGTAGTGATAGATAACAGGTCTATGTAAGAGTGAGAGAGGAGTCATCACTTGAAACTTAAAGACCCAAAACATAATGCAAGTCCCCCAAAGAACTTCTAGTGACAATGATATCATCTACATAGATGAGAAACATAATAATATCCACACCTTTACGCTGATAAAATAGAGATGGATTGTATGGGCATCTATGAAAATCCATTTGCTGAAGATAACTACTAAACTTGGTATACCAAGCTCGAAGAGCCTGTTTTAGTCCGTGTAAAGCCTTGTGGAGATGACAAACATAGTCTGGATGAGTGAGATCTTCAAAACTAGGTGGCTAGGAGAGATAAACTGGTTCCTATAAGTCCCCATGCAGGAATACATTTCTGACATCAAGCTGTCTAAGAGGCCATTTTTTAAAGAGGGTCATCATTAGAATCAATCAAATAGTCCCTACTTTAACCACGGGACTAAATGTCTCATCATAATCGAAACCATGAAGTTGTGTGAAACCACGGGCTACAAGGCTCTCTTTGTACCTATCAATAGAGCCATCAGCACGAGTTTTAACTTTGAAAACCCATTTACTACCAACAATGTTCATTTTAGTTGTCTGAGGAACCAAGGACCTGGTGTGGTCTCATGTAGTGCATGGATTTCATCCTGCATTGCTTGCTACCAATGTGGATCATGAAGAACTTGGTGATATGTTTTGGGCTCAAAATGAGTAACTAGGTCTGCAACAAAACAGGCATGAATTGGATGCTGAGAGGAGAAAAGTACTTTAGGTCTCCGAGTGCCATCGTGAGTACGTGTAACCATGGGGTGAGTACGAGTTGGAGGAAGAGGAATAATGGGTGCAGATTCAACATGGGCAAAATTAGGTGGTAAGTTGGGAGGGGCACTAGCAACAAGTAGACATGGTGAGGTAGTAGGAAGAGAAGAAGAACAGTTAGTTGAAGTAGAGGATGCAGATGGGGTCCCAACAACATTTTGAAGTCTCTTGGGCAAGGGCTGAGCTTTGAAAAGAGGTAAAGTAGTAGAAGTAGCAACCTTTTGCATGGAGAAGGGGAAGGAATGTTTGTTAAACCTTACATGACAAGAAACATAGATGCGACCAATATGCATGTTCGTGCAACGATAGCCCTTGTAATGAAGAGAGTATCCAAGAAAGACACACCAACTAGATTTAGAATCAAGCTTGGTCCTACCAAACAAGGTAAGATACGAGTAACAAGTGCAACCAAACACACGTAAGACTTTGCATGAAGGTGAGAACTCATAAACCGGTTCAAATGGAGACTTGTCATTCAAAACAGGGGTTGGTAATCAATTTATGAGAAAAATTGAAGTTCCAAAAGCAGCTATCCGTAATTAAGAAGGAACATACGAGTGAGCCATGAGAGTCGAGCCATTCTTGACAATGTGTCGATGACGGTGTTCAGGGAGGCCATTATGCTCAGGTGTGCCAGGGCAGGACAACTTGTGAATGATGTTGTGGGAAGCAAAACAATCTTTGAGAACATGATTAACAAACTCACCACCAACATCACTCTGAAGTACTTTAATGCAAGAAGTAAATTGAGCGTGTAGGAGTTTGACAAAATTGGAAAGAATATGAGCCACTTCGGATTTGTGAGCCAAGGGAAAAAAAAAAACCAAACAAAACGAGTGTATTCATCCACAATTACAAGATAAAACCGAAAAGCATCATATCAAGGTAAAGGAGCAAGACCCCATACATCCATGTGAAGAGTGTGTAAAAATTTGGAAGCATAAGCAGATCGAGAGAGAAATGGGAGCTTAGAAGATATGCCCAAAGCAAAACTGTCACAAAACACAATTTTTATTAAAAGAATGTAAATTTGTAGAGTATATTTGAAGTATCTGAGAATGTGGGTGCCCTAGTCTAGCATGCAAGGCACCACAATTTGTATACATATAGCAACAACAGGGGACAAAGCAACCGCAACAGAAATTCTTAGTTCAAAATCTTGAAGCTTGCTTATAACACTCTCTGAGGGAGGAAACGTTCCAAGCATTGATTGCAACAAAAATTGGATCAAATTTTCAGCCAAGGCTACAAAGAATACATATGATGAAATCATCATCATCAATTGGTTTTTTTGAACCACGAAGAGAGCAAGCCAAGGATCTGGCTTTGTGCAGATAATCTTCAAGAGAGGAGACACCTTTTGTAAGGGACTGAAGTTCACCTTTCATTTTTCGAATATGATCTCTAGTGTGCATACCATATAATGTTTCCAAAACATCCTAAGCAGCATGGGAAGTCTCACAACTGATCACTTGAGACAAGCATGCATCAGAGAGGGA
This sequence comes from Carya cathayensis, assembly GCA_011037825.1. Classification (NCBI taxonomy): domain Eukaryota; kingdom Viridiplantae; phylum Streptophyta; class Magnoliopsida; order Fagales; family Juglandaceae; genus Carya; species Carya cathayensis. Next base: position 6,229 of record QGSO01000383.1, on the reverse strand, counting down.
GCTATTCAACCAACCCATAATTAATTGATCAATGTGGAGCCACTTTGCTGCCGCAGGGTTGGGATGCATTTCACCATCTTCACCAAGAATGGAAGAAGGTGGACAAACAATGTCATTTTTCACATAGCCAAGAAGACCATGACCACAAAGAACATGAACAACTTGTGCTTTTCAAAGCAAGTAGTTGCTAGAGGCTAGTTTAGTAGAAATATCAGGAAGTGTGGTTTTGATAGGTGAAAAATCAAAAGAAGAAGAATCAGCCACAGGTGGAAAGAAAGATGAGGAAGGAGACTCCATATGTGAAGGGCGTCTGATACCATTTAAGAAAACCAGCCAGGTTATGCATGGCTATTGTATTGATTTAAATAGTGAATACAAGAATCAAACATTCAAGAGTACAATAGGACTACTGCTACGTATCAGCTATCTATGGAAAGTATAATATGCTATACAAGGCAATAATGGATTACAGAATATACAAGAATATAACCTTAACAAGGAGCATGCCTAGTAAATAAATAGACATTGCCTTTTCTGCCCTTTGTTGCTCTGCTAGGGTTTGCATCAGGATTCCTACGTAAGGCTGCATGGCAGCTGTTGAAAATGCAGGTCGACATTCGTTCGTGGATCTCGTCTCAGGGTGCCCCAGCCCCTTTCTGAGTTGTCTATGACGCATTGTGTGCCAAAGTGTAAGGATGGCAAATTGTTTTTTCAGTTTTCAAAAGAGGAGATCCCTTTAGGTTCTCCATTGTTCTGAAATTTCTTTGGCAATGTTCCTCATTGGATGCTATTTGGGCTTTCATTCGTAATCACTGGAGTCTTGATGGTACTTTGGTTGTTTCTACTATGAGGCATCCTTGGAATGTATTCATTCACATGTCATCTGAGGATGATTTATTGAAGGCTCTGTCACGTGAAGCATGTGATATTAATGGGGTTCCATACCTTGCTTTCCATTAGACTCTAGAATTCAAGGAAGAAGAAGAACCATCGGTTGTTCCGGTCTGGATCATTTTGCCAGGTTTGCTTCCAAACTACTATCATGAATCCTTTCTAAAAATTCTAACTGCCCAGATAGGAATATTCATTAGATGTGATAATCCCACTCAGTGTGCGACTTGTCTTGATAGTGCCCAGCTATGTGTGGAGATGGATGCTGCCAAGAAGCCTCTTTCTTATTTCTGGATTTGGACCCCAGTGTTGCGTCTAGCTGGAAGCAAGAGATAGTTTATGAAACTCTGCCAGCGTTCGGTTCTAAGTGCAAGGTGCAAGCACGGAACACACGAACCTGTCATGCTGGTAAAAAGTTGTATGGAAAAATTCTGGGTTCAACAACAAGATTCAGTTATTGAAGAGTCGAAGGATAAACAACTCCCTTCTGTTGATGCGGAGAATCTGTTGAAGAGATTACGAAACCTGAGAAAAATCTGGGAACAGGGGGCTCGTCGTCGCTCATTCAGATTGAAGATTTGGACGAGGGTAACGAAAATGGTGAGGCAGAGATTAATGAGTGCTCTGTTAAGCATAAGAAGAAACTGGTTATTATGGAAAATGATGATGGGATACAAGGTATTTCTCCCCTTCCTAGGGAGGCTGAGGTGGAAATCGGATTGATGGGGGAAGAAGACGCAATTATGAAGGGTAAACAAACAGAGAAGTGTGATAATGATAAACCAAGTATGGATTTTTTTCATTTGGAAGAGGGGTCGATGTCGAATCTGGAACCTGAATTACCTGCAGAAGTCTTACCGTAGGATAAAGACTATCATACAGAAACAGAGGGTGACGTTGTGAAGAGGAAATACCACAAATAATAGTTTGAGAAAGTTAGGAGTTCTACTCAGGTTCTCACTCGAGACACAAAATTTTCTCTATGATCGATCCCATTTTTATTTGGAATATAAGGGGGATTGGTACATCTAAGGGCCGTTTAAAGAAGTTGCTAGCAAAGTTCAAGCGAAAGATGGTTGGGTTGATGGAGCCTTTCAAGAATTTTGATAAAGCTCAAAGGCTTATGAGGGTTCTTAATTTTGATAATGTAATTACTAATGAGGAAAATGGTGGTAAAATCTGGATTTTTTGGAAGAATGATATGGATGTGTAAGTTGTCTGTTTGGGGTCACAGTTTATTTCATTGCATGTAGCGAAAGGACCATATCATTTTCTGGGCAATTTTATTTATGCTAAGTGAAATATGTTTGAAAGGCAGGTTTTATGGGATGATCTTAGTTCATTTCGTATGGGTGTGGAGCCTTGCTTATTTGCTGGTGACTTCAATATTATAAGCTCGGACTCAGAAAAGGGCGGTGTAGGCCAAGGCCACGAGCTGCTATGGAAGATTTTAATAGCTGGATTCACCAGGGTGGTTTGATGGAAATGAAATCACAGGAAAGGAGGTTCTCTTGGTGCAATGGCCAAAGAGGACTATCTAGAAGCTGAGCTAAACTGGATCGTGCGTTCCTGGATGCTAATTTAATTTCTAGTTTTCCTAATGCAATTTGCTCTTATTTGTCGAGGACGACTTCGAATCACTGCCCCATGTTCATCGAGTTACTCAAGGACCCTTATTCTTATGGCCCATCTCCATTCTAGTTTTAGCAAATGTGGGTTGATCATCCAGATTTTATGGATTTCGTCCAACATGTTTGGTTTGAACCCGCAGTAGGTACAGGTCTTGTGAAGCTTGCTAGTAAATTAAAGAAGGTTAAGGTGGCTCTTCACTAATGGAATAAGCTGGTTTTTGGGCGAACTAATGATCAGATTGTTGTTCTTGAGAAAAAGGTTGGACTAGAAGATCGACTGCAATGAGAATGGGATGAAAATGCCAAGAGAGAACTTGTGTTGTCTTTTGCCGAGCTGTCTTCTTGGAGTCACAGGGAAGATACCAGGTTAGCTCAAATGGCTAAGATCAAGTGGTAGATGGAAGATGATTGTAACACTAAATTCTTCCATGTCTGTTTAGCTAATAAAAGGCATAAAAGAATTTAGGAAATGTGAGCTGCGGACAAGGTTGATTTTAATTCACCAGAGGCCATTCATCAAGGTGCCATTGATTATTTTTCTGGCTCTTCAAAATCCAAATCATTCTAGCGATTTCCAGCTTTTCTTATTTAATTTTGCCTGTTATTGAAGAAGAGGACTGTGTCCGTCTGTTGCATTCCTTCCATGGATGAAGTTAATGCGACTATTTCCTCTATTCCAATAAATAGTTTTCCAGTGCAGGTTTCTTTAAGAGCTGTTGGGAGGTGGTGAAGGTGGATGTCTTGGAAGCTATTTCAGAATTTTTTTCTCTCTAAACGACTTCCGAGCTGTTTAAAGGTGGTGAAGGTGGTGAGGGTTTTTTTCATGGTGGTCGTGGTTTACGTCAAGCGGATCCTCTCTCACCTTATCTTTTTATTATTATTCAAGAGGTATTCTCTAGACTTTTGAAGTATAGTGTGGCGGAGAATAAGATTGGGCAGTTCTCCCAAGCTCGATGTAAACCTCAGATATCTCACCTCATGTACGTTGATGATATTGTGATTTTTATGAGTGGTAGCACAAAGTCTATTAGGGAACTCTTATTGGTGTTTGACAAGCATGAATCTTGTTCAGGACAAAGGATTAATAAAGAAAAAATAGCCATTTTTTCTCTAAAAATTTCTTTGGTTTGTAAGAGGGCTCTCAAAAGGCTAACGGGGTTCTCGGAAGGCTCTTTCCCCTTTAAATATCTAGGGGTGCCTATTATTTTAGGGCATCTCAAGCATGTTTACTTGGAGGAAATGGTTAATAAAGTCTGGAATAAAATAAGTGGTTGGAAGATGAAGATCCTTTCTTCGGGAGGCCGTCTTATTCTACGAAGGCATGTTCTATCTAGCATGTAGGGCTGCAAATGAACAGAGCCGCTCGTGAACAATTCGAGATCGACTCGTATAAACTCGACTCGGATGATTGAGCCGAGATATTACATATTTTAGCTATTTAAAACCAATGTATTTCAATTGCTTCGTGACATTATTTATTGGTTTTAGATGGAAAAATAGTTAATAAGCATAAATTCGAGTTGTGATTTTAATTGATTAATATCATGTTTATGCTTAATTTTATAACTATGATTTAATTGAAAAATATTTCCTCACATATATAATATATTTTTAATAATTTTCTCTTTTCAATTTATTTCGAATATTATTTTTTTTTTCAGTTCAAATAAAATTCACGAGATCCGGTTCTGAGTCACGACACATGCAATATCAAAGTCTAAGAAGGGGGCTGAAACCAAATGGAAGCACTAGATTTTCAGAATTTACGGAAAGAGAATCGGTGGTGATTTAAAGAATTGGCTGGTTCTACTCTTTTATATTGGAGGTGCCGTGATTTAAGGAGGAAAAACGGTGATCAAACTGATGATCAAGAATGACCTCAAAGGAAGACTTCTGTGCTATAAACAAGGCTGGATCGGTGGTATCCGAGCGGGTATCAGGATCCTGGCTCCAACAACGTACATATTTTTTGCTTCAGCAATTCCAGTTATATCTTTTGGGGAGCAGCTGGAGAGAAATACAGAAGGAAGTTTGACTGCTGTGCAAACTCTTGCCTCAACAGCACTTTGTGGTGTTATCCACTCAGTTGTTGGAGGACAGCCCCTACTTATTCTAGGAGTGGCTGAGCCAACAGTGCTGATGTATACATTCATGTTCAACTTTGTTAAGGACCGGAAGGATTTGGGGCAGGAACTCTTCTTAGCCTGGACTGGATGGGTCTGTATGAGGACAGCACACATGAATCACACGGCTGGAACTGGAGCCCACACACATGCAGAATTCTCAAACAGCAGTGCAGCAGAAAAATAATGCAGGAAAACAAAGTCTTACACGGCACCTAATGCAGAAAGAGTAACTCACATGCAGACAAAGCAATCAACACCACACGGATTCATTTCACTTGGACTTACGGCAGAAGCAAATTAAAGCAAAGCAGCACCGAAAGCATCACTCACCTAATGCAGAAAATAAAGAATTCCAAGGCACATGCAGCAGAAAATCAAGACCAATGCAGCAGCAAATCACGCAACACACATGTAGCAGTTTCAAGCTGGAACTCATTGACAAGCACCTGCAGAAAATCACGGTAGCTCACACATGCATCACTCGGACAGCAGAAGAAAATGAAGAAGCACCAACTTGCATCAGCAGACAAAACAGCTCACCAATGTGGAAATTTGAAAACACCTGCAGAGAGCAAACTCAAAGGAAGTCAAAATACATGCACATGCAGTTTATACTAAGCACAAAGACAAGTCCTTTACGGCAAGCAACCAGCATATGAGAAAATAAAAAAAATAAAATGCAAATGCAACAACTCAAAAATCACAGCAATGCAGAAAAAAAAAAACAAAAATGCAGAAAATGGAATGATGTTCGGCTGGGATGAGTGATTTACGGAGAGAAGCTGAAGTTAAAGTGAGGTGCATGATTAAATGGAAAAGAGATGAAGAAAAGCAGCAGCATCAATCACGGTTCACATGCAACTCCAGATTTTTTGTTTGTTCTGTTACTTCATTAAGTTAGCTATAAGGTTGAAAACTCTATAAAAACTTACGAATGGCAGCAAAAAAAAAAAATAGGGAGGAGACACATACTGAATTTACACATACTTGGACGTTACAGCAGAAGCAATTTAGTTTTTTTTTTTCCTCTGTTTTCTATTTTTTTTCATGTTCTTTGTATTCCGTTTGTTCCACACTTGAGAAGAGAAAGAACTTTAAAACTTAGTTTTCATTTTCAGTTTCATTTTTATCTCAATTTCAGTTGTTGTTTCATTTTATTCTCATTTTCAGTTTCATTTCTTTAGAGAAGCATTCGGTTGGGGTATCATCTTTTTAATTTTTTTTTTTGGTTTTTCGTTGGAAGAAAGCTCTCTCTCGGCTAAGTTTTTTTTTTTTATTATTAGGTGGTAGCTTCATATTTTTTTTTCTTGCTTTATTATACTTTGTTTTCGGATAGACCTTAGGATAAATGGAACCAAGTTTTCAATTATAGTCTTTAGCATCTTTCGTTCCATACGGGAGGTGGCGAGCAGCTCTTTTTATTTTTATTTTTATTGTTTTCTTACATTTTCGTTGAGTAGAGTCGACGGAAGTTACTAGTTTTTTTTTTTTAGACTACTTTTCATTCAGTTTTTATTTTCTTTCTTTCGTTTGGACTGGGCATAGGCAGAAGCTCTTTCTATAAGCAGCTTCATTTATTTT